>CAIGQQ010024293.1:0-14055 GCA_903798035.1 Danio albolineatus
AGACCAAATCATAACCTATAAGGTAATCGGCTTGAATTGGATGAATGAATACCTAAATTATAATAAATTGGAGTCAGATAAAATTCGGAGATGAAAGCGAATCAAAATATGTTTTCATAAATAAAAATATTTCTTTTCACATGTGCTAAAAGGCTTACACGCATTTACCTTCACCCATACTGTTAGCTCTGTCATCGGACTAATAAATGGACCCTTACAAAGTGGTGACAAGCCCTAGTGATCTCCCATAAACTTTCAGGCGAGTGATGTCTTTCAGCGCAATATGGAAAAGGAATACTCCGGAAAAGAAGTTCGAGTTTCTCTCCTTCTTCCAACTGCTGAGGTAAGTCAACTGTTTTGACTTTTATAAATGTTGAGGGAAAGATAAATGCATCCCATATAGTATATGAGTCGGTATACTCAAAAATTATAGACCAGAGACCGTAAAATCTGGTTGGGCTTAAGAATTAGAGAAAACCTCATTGTTTCGTCAGGGACAGAATAGCAGCAGAGTGGGGGAAGGATGACAACTCTCAACCAAAAATTTGCATCTCTTTAAGAGATTAAAGTTTAAGATGGAATAACATCATCCAAATTTTATTCTGGAACATAACAGAGCGGCAAATGAAAATCTAAATTCTGAATATAACCATTTCCACGAAGGAATGTTTATTGCATCTGTTGTAATAACTTTGCAACATTGCAGACAAGCAGCGTTTATATTTCAAGAATTTAAAATTTGTACTTAGATTAATTGGAAACTCTTATTTTAAAATTTGTTCTAAACATGTAAAGTGAAGTTGGGCATATTCAGTACAATATAATTAAAAATTAAATTATAATTTCAAAAGAAAGCTCCTATTGGATGAAAATAAAATTTCAGGTCTTTAAGGGTGCTTTCACACTTGGTTCATTTGCCTGGACCGTACCCAAGTTCGATTGTCGCCCCTTGCCACCTGCTTGGTTGGTTTGTGTTCACACTGTCTTTTTTCCTTCTGAACCCCGGTACGCTTGCGTCATCAAGCCGATGTTTTGTGTACGTCTGTTGCCAGGCGACAGACACAAAAGCAAAGCGCCGGAATGGAAAGACGTCCGTACATCGCGGTTGTTTCGCTTTTACTGAACTTTTTGGTTTAGAACATACAGAAAACGGCTCGCGTCTATCTGCCGCAAACATATTATACACGTTCAGAACATCACGCGATGTCCCAGCTGTTTTAGGAGGAGACAAGCATTATCTGAGCTCTGGCTCAGTCGCGCTTGTAAGCGCGTGATACTCAGACACACACACACACACACACACACACATGCACACGCGCATACAAACACGAATGAACGTTATAAAAACTATAGTTTGCTGTACTGTTGACGGTTCACTTCCGGCTTTTGGTACGTTTGCATTCATACTACAAGTGAACCGTACCAGAGTTCACATGAACCGTACCCCAGACCACCTCTTTCAGGCGGACTCGGGTACGGTTCACGGGTGCGCACCCGAGTTCAGAAGACGTGTTCACACTAGCTAAACGTACCGTACTATGACGTCAAACGAACCCGGGTGCGGACCAAAAGTGCTAGTGTGAAAGCACCCTAAGTTTTATTTCCAAACAGAAAACTTTGACTAGGTGTTTTTGTTCACCAAAAGAATGCCACAGGGTTTCCTTTTGGCCTTTGTAGAAATTGTAAAACAACATTTCTATTGACAAAAGACCACACAGTAGGTCAAATGACTGTAAAAGAAGGAGTAATGTTTGAATCCAAAATCTGAATTATTGAGGACTGTCATGCCACAGAAGCTTTTAACAAAGTCTGTGAATTATTTTCTTCAAAGATTAATCTTTAATACTTTTAGTTCTATAGATTAAATGTAAAACTCTTTCAAGTGATATATAAAAACACAGGAAATAGTTTTTAAAATGCTGTTTCAGACTCAGTCTAAATAGTTAATTTATTACACACGTATGCATTTCAAAATGGTAAGGCAGATAAGGACGTGGTCAGTGTTACTCAATAAAGTAAATTACTTGAATAAAGACTATAAATCCACATAAATTGCTTGGGCAATAGAAAGTCAACATCAGGAACTTTTAGTGTTGTTTTGAGAAAAGACGAAATGTTTTAAATGAATAACACTATTTTCCATAAATTCATATATCATTGCTTCAGATAAGATAATACAGGTATCGCCCTACTTATCTGGGTTGATTTATATAGAATCGTTGACTCTATATAGGTATCATTTAAGACAAGTATATAGTTCACTGTAAATTAAACTACCTGAAAATGAGAAGTAATCCCTTACTTCACTATTTGCGAAAAGGTAATTTTAAATTGCAGCGACTATTTACTTTGTAAATAATTACACCCAACACTGAACATGTTGAGAGCATGAACACATAACGTGTGTTTTCTGCATTTTTACGGTTGTGCCTAATCTTTAAACTTTCACATATTTAAACAAATTTACAAAAAGAATGTTCACCTAATAACAACTAAGCTCAAAATAAGATAAATGTGATTAATTCACAAAATCCTTTAAACTGAGCAATGTTTGACTTTGGAGAGGCACTTACAATTCACTAAGGCCCCGTTTACACTAGTGCGTTTTAGTTTTAAAACGGCGTTTTAGCATGAAAACGATCCGTGTCCACACTAGCGTTTTCACTCAGCGTCTCAAAAGATCTCCGTCTTCACTACTCCACCAGAAACGTATATCACGTGACCATTCGCGCACCGTCAGCGCACTCTGAGCATGCGCGGTTAAGTATAAACAGGAAGCACGTGTCTCGCTCGGCGTTTGGTTATTGTTAGTCAACAAACGCTGGAGGAACGATGAACGCGATGGCAAAGAAAGCAAGGGAGGTCTTTTTGAGGACAGACGACGAGGTTGAGTTGTTACTTAAAGTAACAAATGTATATAAAACATCCATGGCTATCGAAAATGCCGTGTTTACAGTGAAAACTGGTCTGCCGTCTGCCGGTGACATCATAGCCACGTGCGCTTGACGAATAAGGGAAGGATACGCAATGACCCAAAGCCCCAATCACGTATCGGATCTCAGCAGCCACGCCTCTGTTTTCGAAAGTCTGCGTTTTCCCACGTCCACACTGAGACGCAGCTGCAGCGTTTTAGAATGGAAACGGCCTCTCCAGCGTTTCTAAAACGCTCCGTTTTCGCACCTCGAAAACTCCGGCGTAGTGTGGACGGATGGCGTAACCGTAGCAAAACTTATGCGTTTTAAAACGAAAACGCACTAGTGTAAACGGGGCCTAATTATCTAGGCAATAAAGTTTACGACTGGTTTCCAGTGTGACTTGATCCTGGGCGCATAGTGAACGTAAGGACAAATGCCGCCCCGGGCCAAATCAACAGGGGACATTCCAAAAGATCAATAAGATAATAACCAGTCACTCTAAACAAATTACTAAACAGCCCCTGCAGGGACCAGTAATAAAATTATTTTAAGATGTATATTATCTAGAGATATCATTTATATCATAAGAACATTATGATATTGTATATTATCAATGATAGCATCTAATCTCATAATGATTCAGCAGAATTTAAGAAGAAAAAAGAAAGTTGAATGAGTATAAAATGGACAAAGCAAGTGTTAAAAGGAGAGTAAATGCATGTAGCAAGAAAATGAGGGTCTTTATTAATGCTAAGACATTAAAAAGAAGTCAGCAGATAGTTAAAGAGGGAAAACAGTGCGTAGTGAAACTGAAAAGAGGGAAACCGGAAGGAAAAATAATCAAATTATCAAGAAAGAATTTCTTTATCTTCTAATTATGCAAGAATCTTTAATGAGACAAATTGACGAGCCCAACATTTGTCAACTAAACTGATCGACCTAATTGGATTAAAATTACTCTCCGTAAACATCGACCCAATGGTAATAGCTTTATTAGTTAAACAGGCAAGGTTAGAGGCTGATTGCATTTTCATATTCGTATTTATGTTAGACACTTTTTCATTTCCATAAAAACATATAATAGTTGTTTGTGTTACTAAAAAGTACACCTAGGCTAATTTAGTTCCTCAAAGCACACGATTGTCTTACTGTGAGTGGAAAACACTTAGGTTTGTGGCTGTAAATGTTCTATGCATTCTAGGCCTGATATTGTGTAAAAAAATGGAATTATCTATATGCTAAAATTAATTAATTAATTTTAAGGTACATATGTTTATGATAAATGAGTTTGTCTCCTAAAAGTGAGAAACTGTGCTATTCGCAATATAGCGGCAGTTTAAACCACAACCAGGAGTACAACATTAGCCGTGAGGCTACAGTGTATTTCATAATTACATTAACAAAGAAAATGTTTCCTTACAGGAGTCTATCAGTCTGAACTTTGAATAATTCCTTTGAAGTTATTACTACTGTAAGTGACATGGGGAGGTACATATTTGTGCTTTTCCTTGGAACTCCGTGGTAAAAGTAACTTTAACCCAAATTATCCCTCTTTGGGAAAGTCACCTATTAAATTTAATCAGGAAATTAATTTAATTGGGCATGTAATCAAAGTTGTGTAAAATATTGACACCGGCAGAAAGTTTTTTTATAACCTATAGAGATGTAGATGGTGAGAAATTTGATCAGCATTTCTAAATTTTCATCGCTAAATAAGAAGTACAACCATCCAAATTGATGAATTGATGCTTCCAATACAGATCTGACCAGTGAGAACAAAACATATCTCAGCAAATCTGAGTTTTATAAAACTCACATCATGGCAGACTGAAAATACAAATGCAAAAGAAATTTAAAAGGATGTGCTCAAATTTGACCATCAATGCTCAGTTTATCTGAACCTTTTGCTTGGCAAAAACATGATCATGCTAATGATATGTCTTTGTTAACAAACACAAATTAAATTCTTACTGCATCTAATTTGATGCCAATTGTAAAATCTGTCTGGTTAAGACCATAACAGGGAAATTAAAGTAGTACTATCTACTAAAATATAATTTGTGTAAAGGCTCAGATAACACTGTGTTTTTTCTCTCTGCCACTTTCAGGCACGGTCTCTATGAAGGTGCCTGAGTCTGTCTGTATACAGACAGGACACACAGCTCGACATGAGATGGGTAATAAAGATATTTCACGAGGCCAATCACACCCCATAATTACACTAACACTACCTGCCTACATGGCCTCCCAGTGTAGCACTGGATATAAATTTTGCAACACAGATTGTAATTAAGTCTTGCCCATCTCATGTAAACAAACACACACAACACACATTCATCACTGCAATCTTACAGTATTTTTAACTGGTATATGTCGACTACCCAGGTTAAAAAATAATTTACCTCACTCATATTTATCATACATTTTTCAGCTCATACATATAGGACAATGTGGGATTATTATTTAAATATCAATTGTGGTAAACAATTTTGCAACTTTATGGTTTTTCAAAATGCGATGCATTGATGTTGTAATGTGCAGAAGACTTGTGCATGGCTACAGTCACATACAAAATTATTTAACTTGTGAATTAGCGAAATCTAAATGAGACTACTAGTCTCTTTGGCCTTCATGTTCATTCATTAGCCCTGTTGCAAAATAGTAGGGCCCACTATTTTCCAACAGTGACTATTGAAAACCTCAAATTGATAAAAACCAACTAAATCTAAAAATGCAGGCACTATCAATTTAACCAACTTCTAAAATTAAACCTGCATTATTGAATGTGACTTTAACCTGTACATTAAACAGACAAAGAATGAGGAAAGAAAATAACCTGTAGATTTTAAATCTCTCTTTGTTTGGATTTTCATTCTTCAGTTGATCGGGTTAAACCTTAAGTCTGCATAAATGCTTTTCAATTGAACCATTTATATAGACAATTTTATGATTATAATTGTGAAATTGTGTATTTCTATTATTGATGTTATATATTTTATTATGCATACCGCTGGTGAAAAACCGGTTATATTGGATCTGTGTACCTTTCCTTTAAATTACCCTTATCAAATACATCTAAGCCGTACTGCCATACATGACATGAGAGTGGAGCATCTGGTGATTACTACAACTAAAGTTAGGATTTTTTTACCTTATTTACCTCTCACACATTGAACATGGTTATGTTTTGTGTTTACACATTCTACATTGATGAAATATGATATTCCTAGCCTGTCCTAGCCTGATAGCCTGTTCATTCAAACGTTATCTAACGATCTCACATGCAGTGGAGCATCATCAGTAACATTGTTTCTAAACCTGCAAAAGTATGGACTGCCCTGTGAACCTCGCCTTATGTCTGAAGCTGACAGAGGTCTTTTGCAGTGGAGCAGATAATGGCCTGGGGAGGATCTAATGCACCTAAGGTGAAATGAGACTTGCAACAAGTTTGATCAAAGCACTAAACTTTGTCATCCGATGGACGGAATATTTCCTCAGATGGACACAAATCCAACTGCCTGAGCAGCCACTTGAACCCAAGTCTGCAGGGGTTAAGCAATACAACTCCATTTTAATGTTAAACCTGCCTTTAATGTTGTAATTTCAGATTATGACATCGCTGCTGCTTCTACAATCAACATCAACGCTCCCCAAATCCATCCAAATGGTCTTGTGTTCCCTAGAAGCTGCTATTATTGCTCCAAGGGACCAGGGGAGGAGCTGTAAGGATAAATATATCTCTCCATAATAATACTTCCCTGGGAATTGTTATGGAATTCCACGAGGAAAAACCACGAGAAATACCAGGCAGTAAAACCATAAACTCTCTAATCTTCTCCAAGGATCACGAGAAAGCTGTTGTCTCACCATCTGTCCTCACACCTTCGGCCCTCCCTAGTGATACGGCCAGGGGCATTGAAAGGTCACTCAGAAATGACCAGAATTCAGGTTTCTATGGTGAAATGATATATGTGGTGTATTTGCTAAACTTACAAACGTTAGCTTGTCATGTTTGGTATCATTTTAAATGTCTCTGTGTGATTGGTAAAGTGGTCTTAATGTCGCTGTGATATTTCACTTATATTTGGTTATTTGGGTTTTGACTTTGATAAAATCTCTGCCAGATGCTCCCCCCTCCAGAGATGATTAACACATCAAATACACTAGGCAAGGGTCGCTGTGACGCCCTGTTGGGTATATAAGGTATCGGCGTTGTTTAGATCAGGGGATTTTCAGTAACCGGAAGACCCCGTTGTAGTGTGTGAGTCTCTGAAGCTCTGAATCAGAACTCAGATACTACAACGTATTTTTACATAGTCAGGTATTCACTCTTAATTTATCTTGGAGGAATTGATGTTGTACAATTTGAATTGGTAAATCTTGTGCAATTATGTGAATTGGAATGGAAAATATTTGCCTGACAAATAAATGTAAAGACTTTTGTTTAACTAAATATCTCCTGAAATCATTTGAATCTAGTAGATTGTCTTAGGCTGGAGTTTCCGCAGACCTAGACCGGGATTTTGTCATACAGTCAGGAAGATGGATGGAGCATTTGGAGCCCAACATTTAAGACCTGCTGATTTCTGACTGAATCTACTGACTTAGTATGTTATAATCTAGTGGCTAAATCAAACTTTCTTTATGTATGAGCAAGCATGGGGCGGCCTATTATTACTTAAAGGAAATTAGTTTACAGTTATATCCTCTATCTAAGAACCAGAACCGGCGAGGATGTGTCCGTGAGCAGATGTAGTTGGCCAGCATACTGACTCTAAGCGACTTCGGATAAGCAATGAACCATTACTTGAAAATAAGGATTTATTAGGTTAATCAATCTAAATTAGACCAAATCATAACCTATAAGGTAATCGGCTTGAATTGGATGAATGAATACCTAAATTATAATAAATTGGAGTCAGATAAAATTCGGAGATGAAAGCGAATCAAAATATGTTTTCATAAATAAAAATATTTCTTTTCACATGTGCTAAAAGGCTTACACACATTTACCTTCACCCATACTGTTAGCTCCGTCATCGGACTAATAAATGGACCCTTACAGTTGGCATTTCTGTGTGGAGTTTGCATGTTCTTCCCGTGGTTGCGTGGGTTTCCACCAGGTGCTCCGGTTTCCCCCACAAGTACAAAGACGTGGTATAGGTGAATTGGGTAGGCTAAACTGTCCGTAGTGAATGTGTGTGTATGAGTGTGTATGGATGTTTCCCAGAGATGGGTTGTGGCTGGAAGGGCATTCGCTGCGTAAAACAAATCCTGGATAAGTTGGCGGTTCATTCCGCTGTGGCCATCCCAGATTAATAAAGAGACTAAGCTGAAAAGAAAATGAATGAATAAAGATTATTATTATTTTAACAATAATGTTTTGAGGTTTTTCTTTGTTTATGTATAATTTACAGAGTTAAGAATGGTCATTAGTTTTGTTGAGTGCTTTTATTCATTTATTTTTATTTTATTTTATTTTTTTTGCCAATCTTATACTATAAAATTGGTCTTATTCGGTGTGCTATTAAAAAGTTATAAATATAACTCTTAGGAAACTGCAGATACCCCATTTACAAAAGTTGCCCTTGAAATGCAAATTTTTTTTTCCGTTTGGCGTGCAGTATGAAATTCCACTAAAACAACTCTCTCCCACCAGTCCTTAAGGACTCTCATCCAGTATCTCAAGAGTTTGTCGCAGGGGTGTGAAAGTGGAACTGCAACACTACAGTTGAATTTGAAAAATCAAAAATGAAACACCTGAAATTACATGACACTCTGGAGAAAACATTGAATAGCGTGGTGATGTAATGATGTTAAGCGATATCTGAGGAATAACATGTAAAACGGGAACATGAAAAGAACATTCTAAAACCATTGCATATAAACAACTACATCATATTATTGTCTTGTTCAGATTAAGGTAAATAATTTGATTATGGATGTCCATGTAAATGTATTCAGTGATTAAAAAAAACTCCACGTTGAGTGATAAATTTATAAAGTAGTTTTGAGGATTGCAATAAATTTACCTGTATACAGAGTTCTAGGACAATACAAGGGTTAAAGATGCAATTTTTGCATATTTTCTAATGAAATAAAGACAAATTATATGAAGGCTAGCATCGCCTAATGATCCAGACTTTACGCACTGACTATAAGAAAGACAAGTACAAAATTCTTCCTGATGTTTCTCAGACCTCCTGGCAAGGTTCAAACTTGAAACTAACTTGAGGCTTTGTATGGTTTGTGTGTGTGTTTTTTCGCATATACCCTTATTCAGTAATTGTCCACTTTACCTCTCCCAGTTAAGGTCACTCTGTATCCTGGTTAATGGAATTTTGATGACACTGTGGAGATGGCCTTGTGCGTCACAGGGATGTTTTAACCAATTATCAAACACCTTTTTTTTCATAGAACACATTCAGATCTAGCTTGTGTAGAGTATTTAAAGAAGCTGGAAGTAGATACTTGATGGATAGAGATTCAGAACACTCTGTACAGTAAGTATTAAAAAGGCCTTAATATTTAAAAAATGGTCAGTTCAGGGTTATCTTTTCTCTTAACTTTAAATTATTTCTTAAATTTCAGATGAAATTCCAGATTTTTCATCTTTCGTCCACTCTTCAGACCACAGTCTTCTTCTTGTTGGTTCTACTGGTTCATCCTCCCAGAAGTATAATGCTGCCACACCAACCGATGGTTTACCTGCCTAGGCTGGACAACCCTAAATGGGAAGCAGCAATGCTCCGGCTTCAGGCTTCTCTAGGGGGTCCAGGTGGCAGACCAGTGGCCGAACTCCAGCCCTGGGCTTTATTTCAGGAACTGGGATCTGAGGAGCTTTTGGATAGAATGAATGAACTACTGAGAAGGGCACAGAGGGGCATAGTAAAGGGCCAGAAAAGAGAGGAGTTGGAACGGAGAACCATGGGGACATTTTCAGACAACCATATATTGCCTCTGCTATACCCACAGGGCAGTGTGGTTGAAGAAGTAGGTGGAGAGAAACGGAACGAGGCACTCACTTCCATTGCAGGAGGTTTGCAAGCCTTCAACAGACAGAAAGGTGGATTTGGCTTTCGATTTGGCAGAAAGTGAAATGTAGCAGGTGTATGTATGTATGTACGTGCTTGTGTGTATGTGTATATATGTATACATATATATATATATATATATATATATATATATATATATATATATATAATGGTATATTATATAAAATATTAATATATAAATCTGCAATGTAAATTGGGGTCATAGTTGATGAGGGCAGTCAAAAAGTCAATCATGTATGCCAGAGAATTACTGACATTGTTTTTTTCATTGGGAATATGACTATGATTATTAAAAATTGTTAAGAAATAATTTGCAGTCATATATCATTTACATAAAACATTTCTCATCTAAAGTTATATTCAGTGTATGCACAGTATACTGACTTGGACCATATATTTTGTTATGTATTTAATTTATGGTAGCTGGCACATAAATAAAAATCATTGACTTGGTTGCTCTGCAGTGAGAAAATCCCTGTTTTATATTAATTTTGGATTGTTATTTCCAGTAGTAATTGGGTAAAAATAGGAAATTAATCCCACACTATTTATTTATTTAATGCGCATATAGGGGAAATATCTTTGATGCTCAGTTGGCAACAAATTAATATCAGGCTCTAAAAGTCAAAATGATGTCAAATTGACATCCCATTGACATTTATACATTTATAAATATAAAGTTTATAAATTTGTCATGAGTTTGGTTGTTTAAGATCCTTTTAAACCATATGTAGCCACTGTATATGTGTGTATAATACACATAAAATGCTGTAGGTGAATTCAACAGTTAAATGAAAGCAGTTATATTTCAAATTATATTTTTACTGTAATTTCATAAAGTATTGTTTTTATTTAAAATTACTCAAATGTATTTTTTCCAGTCTTTATATGTTAAAAACCTTTTATTATTATTATTATTATTATAATTATAAAAATTCTATGCTTTAATCTTTTTGTTTAATGCCAAACTTGTAGATGGCACTATATTTGATAGGTGGTGTTCTTGTTCGGTCAATCAAGTCAGCAAAGAGGACAATTCAAACACCTGCTGCAATGTTTTAACAGGTGGGTAAACCTGTTTACCTAATTATTATTTAATTGTGTTTATATAATTAAATGTTTAAAAGTTGACAAACGTGTTATAATGAATTATGTGATAACCTTCTGCCAGTAAAAGCTAGTGTGAAAGTCCTAACATAATGATACTTAAGCAGATAATTTGCCAATGATTAATTAAAGTAGTCAACTTAATTTACCCACTGTAAATTTCAACTGCCAAATTTACATTGGGTTAAAAAAAAAAGAAGAGAAAAGTCCTTTGGGAAAAAAATGGCCCACCCCACACATACACACCAGAAAACATTCACATAATCCAGCAACCTTTGAGGGTTCTTTTAAGCGCAGGAGAACTTGACTGGAAAAAAACCCAAAAACATTTACACATGCTTACATGGTACGGTATGGTACACTGAAACCAAAGGCAAGTTAATAAGGCACTAACTCATGCACAGAGTCCCCAACTTCTAGAAGAGAAGACAAAACTAATTTACCAAACATGCAAAACAATTCCAACAAAAAAGGAATAATTACAACCAAATGGAATGCAGCCAAAAAAAAAAAAAAAGAATAGAGAAAAGAATAAAATTAATTAGTTGAAATAAGTGTATCTATCACTGAACTACTGTTGCATGAATAGTTGGGCAAATGAGGAATTCAAAATGTTAACTGGATCATTGAGCAACATTAATCATTCATGCAAATACAGCATTAAGTTAAACGGAAGTTAAGTGGCGTGATTGTGAAATGATTGTCTATTGGAACACAACCTCTTGGACCTATGCTTCTACGATAGTAACATACTTGTGGTTATTTTTGTGCATCAGTTGAATTTGAATTGGGTTATGAGTTCGAGTTTTATTTTTAATGTAGGCTGAGGAAACTACTGCGTGTGACACATGGCTTTAGAAAGGAGCAGTGCTTGGTTGTTGGTTGCATCACATGCATCACCCTGTAGTTTGACCTGGGGGGTAGGAAATATTTATTCTGCCTCAATTCAATGTTTATTCATAAAGTCATTAGAACAAATGAACAGCTGTTGTTTTTTTTAACTCAGTGGTAGGAACCTTGTCTTTTTTCCCCTTATTAATCTGTTGTGAAATTATTTTTTTCCTCTGTATACTTGTCAATATTATTTGTTTTCTTTTTCTTGCTTTTTGTAAAATACTTTATTTCCTTGGGGTAACTGAACTTTCAAGTCAAGTACCTGTATCCCCCTCCTTCGCAGCCAGAACTTTGTAATCTGTGCAAAATGTTTTTTCATTGTCTTGTTGAAATTTGCATGGGTGTCCCTGGAAAACACATATTGTGCTCCAAACTCTCTATGTACTTTTCAGCATTAATGGTGCTATCACAGAAGTGCAAGTTGCCTTTGCCAAGAGCACTTGCACAACCCCATACCATAATAGACCCTGGCTTTTGGATTTGGGTCTGAATGATCCTTTACTTCTTTGTTTCAAAGCCCACAGCTTCCACTTCTCCCCAAAAATGCCTGAAATACTGATTCATCTGACCACAGTTCATGTTTCCACTGTGTTATGATCCATCCCAGATGCCTCTGACGGCACTTCTGGACACTGTTAACAAATGGCTTCCTTTTGGCACAGTAGAGTTTTAACTGGCATTTGTGGATATAACTACGTTTTAAGGTACTTGAAAAAGGTAGTCCTGAACCCATGTGGTTATATCACTTATAGATGAATGTCGATTCTTGATGCATTGCCGCCTGAGGGATCGAACATAATGGTAGCTTTGCTTAGGCTTGGTTCCTTTATGCACTGAAATTCCTCTAGATTCCTTAATCATATAAATTATGTTATGCAATGTTGAAGTTGAAATATTCAAATGTCTTCCTATCTTTCTTTGAGAACCATTGTTTTTAAACATTTAAATGATTTTCACATTTATTTGTTGGCAAACTGGCAATCCTCTGGCCATCTTTACTCCTAAAAACACTAGGGCTGCGTTCGAACCTGCATGCTCAATGAGTAGGTACTCAAAAAAAAGTACTTACTTAACAAGGACTAGAGAGTAGGTACTCAACTGTCACAAGAAGGGGGGACCAATAAGGGTGGACCAATAACGGACCAATAAATTTAGGAGCAAGCTTATTACAAACGGTGCGGAGAAAAATGTTCTTGGATGAAAGCCATACTTTTTGACCGGCAAAGTATACAGGAGGCTTAGACCGTTGGTGGGCTTGGTGCGATCACCCACCAGGAGAAGGGATAATCTGGCCCGTCTCTAAGTGCGATGGCACCTGTGGACAAATGCGTGAGCAGACGGGATTGCGACTTTGGATTCCAGATTGGGAAACACTGGTGGCTGATAACCTAAGCTACACTCAAATGGAGATAGGCCCGTTGCAAATACTGGCAATGAGTTAAGTGCGTACTTCACCCAAGAGAGTTGTTGGCTCCAGGAAGCCGGATTCTGGGCAACCAAACATCGTAATGTATGCTCAAGATCCTAATTGGCTTTCTCCATATGACCATTACTCTAAGGATGAAAACCAGAAGAGAGACTAACTGTGGCCCTTAAAAGGTGACAGAATTCTTTCCAAAATTTGGAGATAAACTGGGGTCCTCTGTCAGAGACCACATCTTTCGGGAGCTGGCTGATGGTAATTTGGGCAGAGCTATAAAATGAACTGCCTTCGAGAAACGGTCCACTACGCTCAAAATTGCTGTATTACCACTGGATGGCGTGAGTCCAGTGACAAAATCTAGCGCTATGTGAGACCAAGGTCTCGAAGGCACGGACAGCGGCTGTTGGAGCCCAGAAGGCGGACGATTAGAAGTCTTAGAAACAGCACAGATGGATCAAGCCAACACCAAATCGCGCACATCACAAGCCATACAGTAAGTGGCCATCAGAACCCTTGTTTAATCAAAGATAAAGTGCGACTCACCCCTGGATGACAAGCTAATCTGAAGTGACCTTGACACTCAACAGCGAAATCTTATTAAGTACGAATGTGATTGTACCTCATCCGCCATGTTTATATGTTTATTTATATATATATATAT
>CAIGQQ010024302.1:0-11757 GCA_903798035.1 Danio albolineatus
TTTGACTTTGTACATAGGATGTTAAATTAATGCAAGGGTCTATTTTAATGTTTCAAACAAGTTTTAAGAACATAAAAATATAATATATATTATAAGTGAGTGAAATAACGAGTCCAATAACGAATCATTCATCCACACACACCCTATACTTATTCTGACTTGAATATTCTGACTTATTCTGCAGAATGAATAAGCAATCTTACAAAATATTATATTCTTTTAAATTATTTTTATTAATAAATTATATAATTCTTAAATGACAAATAATTGAATTGTGATGCAGAATGTCATTAAATGATGTTCTAAATGTGCCAGACATATTTGTGGCATGTTAATGGTTTTTATTTATTATATATTTTAACATGTAATGCACATTTTGTAATTCTTCTTAAATTAAATTCATATTTTAAATAGGAAGCTATACAATATTATATTTGTGCATATACATTAGATTAGCCAGTACTGAAGCCAAATTTGGAGCTTATGTAACAAAATAACTTATGATAACTGTCCAAAAACTATTACACCCAAATGTATGTTATAGAAAAATATTACATACAAATTTAAAAAAGGAAAAATCAAGAGTAGCAAAAATAAATAAATAAATAAAAGTAAAAATTGTGTTGAAAATTTGTCCTTTTATAATATTTTTCATTTTTTATTTTTGGCATTATTTTGCTTGAATTTAAATGGATTATCTTTCAGTTTCTAAATATGTTTGGTGTCTAAAATATTATTTTAATAAATATATTTGTTTACAGTTTTTCTCCATTGGTTTGGCTCATTTCTTGAAACAGAAATTACATTCTCAAAACAACATGGACAAACCTCGAAACCACTTGGCAATTGTTTACAACAGTATTGCATTTCTCATTCATTTCATCAAATTGCAAATGTCTAAGTACATCTTTGCAAATGATTAAGTACAGATAGCCTACATTTAGCACAATTTCCAAGTGAATAGATCTTGTTGATCTAAACTGATTGGTAATTCTCAGTTGAATGGTTGTTCTCTCCAAAATGTGTCAGCGTCATTTCATTGTATCTGTCATTACATGCACAATAGTCTGTTCAATTGTCAAAATTAGTCAAGACCATAATACCATGAATACCATACAGTAGGTGAATCCTTGAAACATTTGATTAAAATTTATTACAGAAATTGACAGCCAAGCGACAAAGATGTGGCTGTAATATTATTGGCCACCGGGCCACAGTGAATGTCTCAGGCCAAAGGTGGTGGTCTCAGCTGGTGTGTGGTGTGCGGTCTGGCGCAAAATGGCTGCTGTCGCGTCATCCAGATGGATGCTGCACACTGGTGGTGGATGAGGAGATCCCCCCATTGTGTGTAAAGCGCTTTGAGTGCCCAGAAAAGCGCTATATAAATGTAAGGAATTATTATTATTAAAGGTGGCGTAATATAACTATGGTGCAATATAACTATGTGTGCTGCCTTATCTGAGAATGGTGGGGCCACTCACATCCCCAGTCCCGGCCTATAAAATACACAGAAGCTCCTCATCTTCGTGGACCGCCTTCATTTCGATTTGATCCCTGAAAATGAGAGAGGTCTCGTGCACCTCACTTACCACACTATGTGAAGAACAGTTATCAAACTCCAGCTTTATTGATAGCACTCTAGTTTTTTGTTTGTGTTTATATTACAGTTTGTTATGTTGTATACAGTTTCTTTTCGCTCTAATATTTGGAAGTTTCTTTGTGTGTGGTTGATCATTACAATAGAAAAAGGAGTTACCATTTCCTGCAATGTGTGACGTCGAACCTTGGAGGCTACTCTTACCCTAAAATCCTATTTCTTTTTTTTAGTTTTATACACAATTGTATTCTATTAGCTGGACAAAAACAGTACAGTAACCATTGTCAATGAAGGACTGGGCTAAGACTGTAAGGTGGACATGAGGGATATTTTAGTTGTCCTTTGCCATAGTGACAAAACATCTAAACATTTTGACTTGCAGTGCTTACACAACGCCAAAGGGACACAGCATTTTGGGGGCACTGACTGTTTAAATGAGAAGGAAATTTAGTTTTGACACATGAGTGAACTGTTTTGGGAAAGGAATTTAGTTTTGATGCATGAGTGAACTGTTTTTGGAGAGATGAGAGCTTCTGCAAGTGAGCTATAGTGTTGTGCTAAACTGTAACACTGTTTTGCCAAATGATCTTAGAATTTTGAGAATGTAATTTCTGTTTGAAGAAATGAGCCAAACCAATGGAGAAAAACTGTAATAAAGCTGTTTTGTTCAAATCCACCAAAATACATAGCCTATATTCATGGATAGATAGATGGAAGGATGGATGGATGGATGGACTGACGGACGGACGGACGGACGGACAGATAGACAGACAGATAGATAGACACAGGCAGATGGATTGACAGACGGACGGACAGATAGACAGACAGACAGACAGACAGACAGACAGACAGACAGACAGACAGACAGATAGATAGATAGATACAAACTAGATTACTAGAACTTTTATGTTAAGCTGCTTTGACGCATTGTAAAAGCACTATAGAAATAAACATGAATCGAACTGAATTGAACTATACGAATTCGTACAAGTTCAGTCATATGAAAATGTGTGATTTTTTAAAAGAGGCGTGGCACCAAACACTACCCCTAAACCAACCCAATTGTCATTGGGAGATGAGCAAATCATACAAAATTGTATGAATGAGATTATACAAATTCAAACAGTTATGAATTGCCGTGAGATAGCGTTAATTGTTATATATATATATGGTTGATTTTGAGGGATGTACACAATAGCAATGGTCCTAATGTACTTCCTGTATTACATTTTGAATTGAATATTTGCTAAATGTTATTATGGCAGACATTTTAAAATTAAGATATTATTAAATTGCCTCTTTTGACAGTTTTGAAATAGTTTGGTAACAAGCAGGAAATGTTCATGGGCCAGTGACATCACTACATTGAAATGGTCTATATACAGTAAACATTATAATTGTTCTTGATTTTGTTTTATGACGATGATGCTACAAATTACCAATAAATCAGGCCATATTAAACCCTCCTTTAATTACATCACAAGGACACTCTGAAATGTATGAAATGTAAAATGCAATATTATTCCTTTTTTGTAGTGTCAGATGTCACATAAATGCATTACATCTGTTCAAATAATTGTGTCTTTAGTAGTTTTGCTCTACTGTGATGTATTTTTGTCTGTTTTTTCACAGTACCTTTGAGCCCAGGGACGAGGATCTGCACCGAGCACGGTTCTTCTGGCATATGCTGACCAAACACTGACCTCAATAGTGCCAGACCTAACACACTGACCAACATGTAAGCCACCAGCTTCTCTCCACCCATACTAGAAACAAAAACAAAAACATTCATGTTCGTTTACAATCCTATTACATCAAACAGCAAACACAAATTACAATCCCACGCCAATCGAAAAACATAACAGCTTTTATTGCTTTCACAAAGCCTTTGGTACTCATAAAATGCAACAAAACAATTCACATTAGCGGATTCAATAACACGCAACAACTCCCCGGTTATGCGGAATACAAACATAAGCTGCGACTGTCATACCAAAACCACAAGCAACAAAAAAAGAGCACCATTTTCAACCATCACCTTCATTTCAAAAGTCAATTTTCAAGTGTAAACCGTCGCACCTTGACGTCTCCTGTAACCACCGACTTTAAAGCAAGCACTTGAGTCTTCCCGTTGTTGTCTTTGCCACCAGCAGGATATAGTATTGCTTATGAAATAGACTTACCTTGTGTTGAATTTCAAAGCGCGCTATACTGTATAATATGCAGCAGACTCTATGGATCTGAGGGAGTTAATGGAGGTTTGCTCACTGGTGGTCGCTCTGAAATGGTTCATCTCACACACCCATAGAGGCCTGAGAGCCAGTTAGAACGAGTAAACACAAAGATAAGAAGCGGCTCTGCAACACTTCTCTCTGATAAATCCATGTGAAACATCAGGGTCATTGACAGCACATTCCTCACAAATTAAACATCTGAGGAGGTTCCAGCATTCACCAGTTAATGTTAAGATGCATGTGTTGGGGAGAAAAGATGCTAAATGTGCCTTTGTTTTTATTCATTACAGGTTTATATTTCATTTAATGCATTACAGTGTAACACTAATGTTGGATTGGGGATCCTTTTATTTGAGGTCATTCGGGATGAGGAAAGAAATGCTGCAGTTTGTGTGTTAATGCACAGGGTGGCAGTAAATATGTGATGAAATATTGGCTGGAAAAATCCAGAAGAAAAGAAAAAAGAATGGATTTATACTCATTTATAAATTGTATTATTCCCAGAGATGGGTTGTGGCTGGAAGGGCATCCGCTGCGTAAAACAAATGCCGGATAAGTTGGCGGTTCATTCCGCTGTGGCGACCCCGGATTAATAAAGGGACTAAGCCGAAAAGAAAATGAATGAATGAATGAATAAATTATATTATATTATATTATATTATACTATATTATATTAGTTCAATAAGTTCAAAAGTTTACATTTTGTATTAGTTTAATGTGTTTTTCCTAATAGTACTTAATGTTGTTTGGCAGTAATGTTTTCTGGACGAAAACTGTCTTATTATATTATATTATATTATATTATATTATATTATATTATATTATATTATATCATGTAACACTTTATTTTGATGGTCCATTTGAGTATTAGTAGACTGTCTGCTTATTATCTGTTGATACTGCTGCTAAACAGACATTTTACTGACAATAAGAATCTTTGCAAGTACATGTCAACTTACACTAACCCTAACCCTAACCCCAACCTAACAGTCTACGTATAATCTAATGAGAATTAGTGGGCATGTAGATGAAATGTAACTTAAATTCAACAAACGGACTATCAAAAAAATGTGACCTTTATTATGTTGTTATGTTATGTTATGTTATGTTATGTTATGTTATGTTATATGTTGTGTTATGTTATATGCTATATTATATTATATTATATTATATTATATTACACTCTTAAAAAAAAAGGTTCTTCAGTGGTTCTTCAATAGTTCCTTACGGTGGTTGACGTGCTATATAGCACTTTTACAGTGTAAAGAACTTTTAAAGCACCATAAAGTTTCTTCAGTGGTTCTTTAAGGTGGTTAAGGTGCTATATAGCACTTTTACAGTGTAAAGAACCTTTAAAGCACCATAAAGTTTCTTCAGTGGTTCTTTAAGGTGGTCAGGGTGCTATATAGCACTTTTACTGTGTAAAGAACCTTTAAAGCACCATAAAGGTTTTTCAGTGGTTCTTTGGGGGGTTAAAGTGCTACTGTATATAGCACCACTACTGGTAAGCACTTGTTCTTATAGCTAATTCTCATAACTCTTATGCCGGCTTTATTTGCGGAAAGGGTAAAGTAACATTAAGAGCACCTTAAAATATAGGTGTTATATAGCACCATTTGACAAAAGTACTATATAGCACCTATTTTTTTAAGGTGCTGTATAGCACCAAAAAGGTTCCCCCTCATTATGAGCCAAATAACCAGTTTTGGTGCTATTTAGCACCTTTTTTTAGAGTGTATATTATATTATATTATATTATATTATATTATATTATATTATATTAGTTATTTTTATTGTTGTTTGTATTAAGGTTGTCTGGATTTAAATGAAGAAACTAGACAATATTCAGCACAGTTCTTATTGTATTATATTAAATCTCACTTTGAATTTTGTAATTTATTTAGTATTATTTTAATCGTATTTATGTTTTTGGATATAATTATATTAAAATATTATATTAAAGGTTATTTTAAATAATAATGCAGTTCCAAAGTTTTTTTTTTTTTTTTTTTTTTTGTAATAGTAGTTTCATGTTTTTTCCATAATTGTACTTAATGTTGTTTTGCAGTAATGTTGTCTGGACTTAACAAAACAGCAAATATTATTATATTTTATTAGCTTTTTTAATTAGTTAATTTTATTCATAATCCTTTTAATGTTGTTTGTATTAAAGTTGTCTGGATTTAATAAAAAAAAACAATTTGACAATATTCAGCACAGTTCTGCACAGTACTTATTGTATTATATTAAATTACATAACATTACATTTCAAATCTCATTTTAATTTTGTAATTTACTTAGTTATTGTTTTAATTCTATTTATTTTTTGGATATAATTATATTAAAGTATTATATTACATGTTATTTCAAATAATATTGCAGTTCCAATGTTTATTTTTAGTAATATTAGTTTAATGTTTTTTCCATAGTTGTTCCTAATGTTGTTTTGCACTAATTATGTTGATTGTATTTAATTGAAACAACACATTAGTAAGTGTTCAATGTTTTCTTTCTGGGTTGCAGTAGAAACCATAGAATTAATTTTCCATATTTGCATTGTATTGCAAATGAATGACATGCCAGTTGCTGACGGGAGGAATCAGATCTGATCATGCACTGCTATTTATATTCACAGAACTAATAAACAAGCTTAATAAAAGCATTAAGGTGTCATTCATCTCCAGTGCTTTGTGCTGCTCCTTGCGTGTGTTGCTAAGGAATATTCTTCCCTTGGTAACCAAAACTAACATGATAACGTGATGAGAAAAAAACATAAATCAATCTCCTGAAATTGAAATTGTGCTGCAGCTCAGGTCTCACTCTCACTCTCACAGCCCTTCTGCACTGACACCGCATGACAGAGGCACTTATGATTATTATTTCTGCAGTTTATGGGGTCAGGTATATTACAATCAAACCAAAAATGTGGCCTTATTATTTCAAAAGTGTCTAAATTCACTGTACCATTCAAAAGACCCTGATCACAGACTAACATGTTGTTACGGATTGGTCAGGCTCTCACGTCCCGCAATCACAAAGATCACCATCACCTGACTACTAACGAGCACCCAGCTGAATCACATCCACAAGCACCAAATAAAGCCACAGCCCTCTGGTCGCTCAGTGTCCAGGCTCGTCTCGACGAAAGCGGACACTGAGCGATTCCTCAGCGAAGTCATCCTCAGATATACAAGCTATTGAACTTACCCTGTCTTTATCTCTTCCTCCTAGTCCTCCTGTCAATCCCGAGTCCTCCTGTTCCTGAGTGTCCTGTCTGCTGTGGTTCCTGTATCTGGTGTGTGCTGTAACTCCTCGTGTGCTCCATCGTCCCTGCCACGGAGGAACAGAAGTATTCCAGTTACCGATCCTCCTGGCAATCCCTTGTGTGCTCCTCTGTTGTTTACCAATAAACCCACATTACTTTCACTTACCTCTGTCTCCTGTCCGCTTCATAACAGAAGCCTGGACCGACACCGCTACAACATGAGCACCCCCGATCACTTCCAAGAGCTGGTGGATCAGTTGAAGCGGATTCTACAACCACCAGCTCCACTTCCCAACGCACCACCAGCACCGAGCACTTCCGCATCCACCACTTCTTCTTCGGCCCTTTCTTCCAGTCCCATGGCCCGACCAGCGCCCTACTCAGGCGGGGCGGAGGAGTGCAATGGATTCCTATTACAGTGTTCACTAACTTTTGAAATGCAACCTTCTTTGTATCCCTCAGATAAAGCGAAGATCGCCTACGTCATCTCTCTACTCTCCGGACCTGCATTAAGATGGGCAGAGACGATATGGAATCAAGCCGGGCCGGTTATGGATTCGATTACCAACTTCATGAGTTATTTCAAAGAGGTGTTTGGACGTGCAGATGGAGAAGTGGCCGCCGGAGAACAACTGTATCACTTAAAACAAGTTACCATGTCTACTCAGGATTATGCTCTCCGGTTTCGGACTCTAGCGGCTGCTAGTGGATGGAATGAGAGATCGCTACTGACCACTTACCGGCTCGGCTTAGAACCCACTCTGCGCATCCAATTGGCTGCCCTCGATGACACTATGGGTCTGGAGAGATTCATACAGCACTCTTTGAGATGTTCCGACCGGCTCAAGATCTATCAACATGACACTGTTAGTACCACTTCGGCACTCCTCCGATCGCCTGAGTCAAGCTCCCCTCCAGAACCAGAGCTGATGATCGTTGAGTCTGGTAGATTATCAATGGCGGAACGACAGAGGAGGCTGACCCGGGGTCTGTGTCTCTACTGTGGCGTTAGCGGACACACACGCCTGGAGTGTCCCCTCCGTCCCATCCGAACCTCAGTGAGTGTATTTAGTACCAGTGTTAAGCAATGCAATCCTCTCACTTCTACTGTACAAATATCTACTTCATCTGTTTCTCTCCATGTAACAGCCCTCATCGACTCCGGGTCAGCAGGGAATTTCATCTCCCAATCCCTCTGTCGTCAACTCAACCTCCGCACAGAAGCGTCTTCTCACATCTACCAGATACAGCCGATAACACAGTGTGCTAGATCCCCAACTCGGATTCATCGGCAATGTGAAGAAATCCTCTTACAAGTGGGGCTCCTTCATCAAGAACGTATTCAATTCCTGGTTCTGGAGGGAGCCAACATGGACATCATCTTGGGGCGCCCGTGGCTGGTGAAGCACGATCCCATCATCTCTTGGGGCACAGGAGAGATTAAAAGATGGGGAAGTGAATGTTCGTCAGCCTGTTTTCCCAGTCTTCCCCTCCAGGGTCGGAGACCCATCTCTCTGTTTGCGACAACTGTCGAAAGTCCTCCTGAGAAGCAGTCCAGTAACATTCCCAAGTTATACTCGTCCTTTCAAGATGTCTTCTGCCCCAAGAGAGCTTCCCAGCTACCTCCGCATCGGCCATGGGACTGCGCTATCAACCTAGTTCCAGATGCCCAGTTGCCTAGAGGTAGGATCTACCCGCTCTCGCTTCCAGAGACTAAGGCAATGGAGGATTATATACGGGAGGCTCTGAGTCAGGGGTACATCCGGCATTCCAAGTCACCTGCGGCCTCCAGCTTCTTCTTCGTGGCCAAGAAGGACGGAGGGCTGCGACCATGCATTGACTACCGTGTGTTAAATAACAGCACTATTAAATTTAGATACCCTCTTCCCTTAGTTCCATCCGCATTAGAGCAACTCCGAGAGGCTAAAATCTTCACGAAGTTGGACCTCCGCAGCGCGTACAATTTGATCAGAATACGTGAGGGGGACCAATGGAAGACAGCCTTCGTGACCCCTACCGGCCATTATGAGTACCAGGTCATGCCCTATGGCCTGGTCAACGCCCCCTCCGTATTCCAGAACTTCATTCACGAAGTCCTCCGGGAGTACCTCCATCGTAGTGTTATCGTTTACATTGATGATATCCTCATCTACTCCCGGAGTGAGGCCGAACATCGCCACCACGTTGCGGAGGTCCTCCAAACCTTGAGGAAAAATAGATTGTATCTCAAAGCCGAGAAGTGTTCTTTCCACCAACGATCCGTACAGTTCTTAGGATATATCATAGATCCGACTGGTATTCGGATGGACCAAGGGAAGATTGAGGCTGTTCTGTCCTGGCCAGAACCCACGACCATAAAGGAGCTTCAGAGGTTTCTGGGATTCTCCAATTTCTATCGCAGATTCATCAAAAACTACAGCTGCATCACAGTACCTCTCACTAATCTCCTCAAGGAGAAACCTAAGAAACTGCTATGGTCCCAGGAAGCGGCCGCAGCCTTCCGCCTTCTGAAGAAGGAGTTCACCAGAGCCCCCCTCCTGACTCATCCTGACCCTGAACGTCCATTCATTGTGGAGGTGGACGCCTCCACCACCGGAGTCAGGGCAGTACTGTCCCAACATCATGGTACTCCGCCCCGACTGCACCCATGTGCCTTTTTCTCTAGGAAGCTGAGCCCGGCGGAGCAAAATTACAGCATCGGAGACAGGGAGCTCCTGGCTATTAAGCTCGCCCTGGAGGAGTGGCGACACTGGTTGGAGGGAGCCCAACACCCGTTCCAGGTGATCACCGACCACAAGAACTTACTCTACCTCAAGGATGCAAAGAGGTTATGTCCCAGACAAGCCAGATGGTCTCTGTTCTTCTCACGCTTCCACTTCTCAATTACCTATCGCCCTGGATCTAAGAACAGTAGAGCCGATGCTCTTTCTCGTCTCCATGATAGTCACGATCATGAAGAACCACCCACGAAGATACTTCCTGAACATATTAGCGTCTGCCCGATCACCTGGACGACTCCTCCAGTTGTTGCCACTTCAGAGGTCCCCCCTCCGCCGGGATGCCCTCCTCATCGGCAGTTCGTTCCATCAGAACAGCGGGTAGATCTGATCCATTCCTTGCACACCTCGTTAGGCACTGGACATCCCGGGATCAACAATACTCTCTCGCTTGTGTCCCAACGATTCTGGTGGCCTAACATGGCAAGGGATGTGAGGAGATATGTACAAGGATGTAAGGAATGCGCTCAAGCCAAAAGTCCACGTCATCTTCCAACTGGTAAGCTCCATCCCTTGCCTATCCCGAACCATCCCTGGTCACACCTAGGAGTGGATTTCATGACGGACCTTCCCTCATCGGAAGGTAACACATGCATCCTAGTTATTGTCGATAGATTCTCAAAATTCGTAAGATTGATCCCTCTGAAAGGTCTTCCCACAGCCTTTGAGACCGCAGATCAGATCTTCAACAACGTCTTCAGATCCTTTGGCATACCCGAAGATATCGTGTCGGACAGAGGTCCCCAGTTTATTTCCAGGCTATGGAAAGCCTTTTTCAAACTCCTAGGTGTGGCCGTCAGCCTCTCCTCAGGATACCATCCCCAGACCAACGGACAAACTGAGCGCAAGATCCAAGAGGTGGGACGGTTCCTGAGGACCTTCTGTAATGGTCACCAGAACTCCTGGAGCCAGTACTTGGGCTGGGCGGAATATGCCCAAAATTCACTGCGGCACCCAACCACCGGACTTACGCCATTCCAGTGTGTCCTGGGCTTTCAACCACCACTCTTCCCCTGGGATGGCGAACCATCTAATGTCCCCGCAGTGGATCACTGGTTCCGGGAGAGCGAGAGAGTCTGGGACGAAGCTCACCAACATCTTCAGAGGGCAGTCCGCAGAAGTAAGGTGATCACAGACAGAAGAAGAGCCGAGGAACCCAGATACACGCCGGGTCAGAAGGTGTGGTTATCTACCAGGGACATCCGAATGCGACTGCCCTCTCGCAAGTTAAGTCCCAGGTTTGTTGGTCCCTTTACGATCTTGGAACAGGTCAACCCGGTAACATACAAACTACAACTCCCCTCACACTACCGAATTCATCCTACCTTCCACGTATCACTTCTGAAACCCTTTCACGACCCTGTTCTTCCCTCCACAGAGCCTGACCACGAAGAGGAACCCCCTCCTCCACTGCTACTGGAGGAAGGAGCAGTCTACGCCGTCAAGGAGATCCTTCGTTCCCGACGTCGTGGTGGGCAACTGGAATATCTGGTGGACTGGGAGGGTTACGGTCCCGAAGAAAGAACATGGGTTCCCAGAGCTGACATTCTTGATCCCAACCTCATGTCTGAATTCCACGAAAATCACCCTGAATTCCCAGCACCTCGAGGAAGAGGGAGACCACCACGGCGTCGACGGTCTAGGCCCTCAGGAGCGGGCCCTGGGGAGGGGGGTACTGTTACGGATTGGTCAGGCTCTCACGTCCCGCAATCACAAAGATCACCATCACCTGACTACTAACGAGCACCCAGCTGAATCACATCCACAAGCACCAAATAAAGCCACAGCCCTCTGGTCGCTCAGTGTCCAGGCTCGTCTCGACGAAAGCGGACACTGAGCGATTCCTCAGCGAAGTCATCCTCAGATATACAAGCTATTGAACTT
>CAIGQQ010024305.1:4649-27816 GCA_903798035.1 Danio albolineatus
TAATGACAGTTTTACATTAATGTGAGGGTTGGGTTTATAGTTGGGGTGGGGGTAGACGTTAATAAAATACAATTAATGAGTAATATAATAAATAATATACATAATTCTCGTTATAATGACAGTTTTACATTAATGTGAGAGTTGGGTTTAGAGTTGGGGTGGGGGAAGACGTTAATAAAATACAATGAATAAGTAATTTAATAAATAATATAAATAGTTATTGTTACAACTGTAAAACCCAATACGTTAAGGTAACTCAAACTATTTAAGTTCAAAAACTAATCCTAATGAGTACTGTGAACTTAATCTATTTGAGTAAACTAAGCAATTTGAGCACAATAAAACCCAATAAATTAAGAGAACTCAAACCAACTAAGTACTATAATACCCAATAAGTTAAGGCAACTCAAACCAGTAGAGAAAACCCATTGCAACAAACCATTTGAGTAAAAAAAAAAATCTATATGAGTACTGTGAACTTAATCCATTTAAGTTGAAATAATGAGGTATTTAATTAACTCGTTTACCTTTAACACTGAGTTTTACATTGCTGTGAGGGTTGAGGTGTGGGTAAACGCTAATAAAATAAAATTAATGGGTAATTGAATAATTAATATAAATAATATCGTTATAATAACTATTTTACATTACCGGGTTGATGTATAGGGATAGATGTTAATAAAATACAATTAATAAGTAATTTAATACATAATATACATAATTTTCGTATGGAGTGTTTTTACATTAATGTAAGGGTTGGGTTTACATAATTCTTATTACAACTGTGAAACCCAAATAGTTAAGGTAACTCAAATCATTTGAGAAAACAGATTGCTACAAACCAATTTGAGTTAAAAACTAATCTATATGATTACTGTGAACTTAATTCATTTAAGTTGAAGTAATGAGGTATTTAATGAACTCATTACCTTCAACAGAGAGTTCAAAACTCTTTTCAAATGAGTAGAATTAACTTTCAGTCATTTATGAGTTCACTACACTTACAGTGTACTGTTTTACGTTACTATGAATGTTGGAGAATGTTAATAAAGAACAATTAATGGATAATTTAATGAATAATTAATAATTCTACAGCTGTATCCCGTATAGCAACTATCAGTGCGGTATTCCGTTATTTTAAAAACACTGAATGAACTCATCACATTTTTGCTTGTCGCTCTTCATGAGCGCGCTCATGTTTCAACCGTACAGACAGCCGAGTAGACCAATAGGCGTCGTTTATTCCAGGCTGAGGGCGGGGCTTGCCGCAGTGCTCAGCCTCGCGATCATCCACCTCTGCAGTGCATTCAGTCCAGGGGGAAAGTTCGTGTCGACTGAAACTGCTCTAGAAGTTCCTCGAATGAATTTATCGGTGGTTTCGGTCGGATTTTACGGTGTTTCACCGAAGCGACGAGTGGATTATAAACAATTTTAAACGGACGAACAACGCATCGCTTGGATTAGAAAGTTTTTAATGGGAGTTTAGGGGACGCGCGCGCGCTCACGCACAGACGCGCAGGATTGTATTTCAGCCCCCAAATCGGAATTTATTCGCTTTTAACTTAGATTCAAACTGGTGGAGTTTTATATTAACATGTTTGATCTGCCCTGCAGTCATTTAATGAAGTTTAGAGGCGAAAGTTTCCCATGAGCTGGTTCTCTGGAGATTTTACCGACAAAAGTTTTCCATTTAAGTAGCGTTAACAGTCAACGTTGAAGGCTTGTCGAAGCGGACTGACCGTATCAGAGAAACTGAAGAGACTGGATTGATCTGAATCTAATGAGCTGACAGCAGATTCCTTCAGGATTTGAGATGGCTCGTGTTTGCCGGATTATGGCTCTTTTCTGGTTCTGGATGGTGTCGACTGGACCCGTCTCGGCTGAGGAAGGTAGGATGAGTATCGATTGTCTTGTTTATGAAATGTGTATTGACTTCTGCTCGTGTCAAATAGAGTCTCTATCAACTTTAAGATTTTATATATAATTTATACAATGTTTTTGTGTGTTAAATGCATGTGGAAGCACAATCCAACATTTTTTATTAAGATTTCATTCAATTTCAGATAAAGTAGTGAGTTGTCTTTCTGGGTCACACTTTACAATAAGGTTTCATTAGGTAATACTAAGATGAACAATGCTTGTCTGTTTTACACCTAAAAATATATAATTTAACTTGTTCAAACTACTTATTTAAAATAAGATGAAACAACATAATTGTTGAGATTTCATTGGCACAACTCAACAACACAATACAACTCAATTTTGTATGTTTAATCTACGTAAATTTGTTGAAAGTGTTAAGTTAAACCAATAATTTGTGTTGGGACAACATCAATGAATTGAGTGTATTAGTAATAGTTTAACATTTAGTAATGCATGAATAAAAACTAAAGATGTGCTTGTTAATGTAGTTTATGCACTGGGAGTTAACATGAACTCACAATGAAGGACTGTATTTTATTAAAAATCTTAGTAAATGCGTTGTTCATTGTTTATTCACGTACACTGTAAAAATACTGGGTTCCACACAATTTCTTCATGTTGTTTCAAAGCAAATCGATTAAGTTTACTCAATAGGTTTTCCAAATTTAGGTTGACTGAACATAAAACAACTAAGTTGGCCCCCAAAAAACTGAAGAATTGTGTTGATTCGCCTCATTTTAAATAAGTAGTTTGAACAAGCAGTAAAAGTATTTTTTTACAGTGTATTAAAATCATTAAATGGATAGTTAATACAAAATAAATATGAAAATGTACTTGCTATTTACTTGTGCTTTACTTGATCCAAACTTTTATGAAGTTCTTGAACATAAAAGAAGATATTTTGAAGAAAGCTGAAAACCTGTAACCATTGACTTCAATAGTAGTAGAAACAAAGGAAGTCAATGGTCACAGGTTTCCAGATTTCTTCAAATACCTTCATTTGTGTTGAACAGAAGAAAGAAACTCATGTTTTGGCACAAGTAAAGGGTTAGTAAATAATTACAGACATTTGGGTGAACTAATGAAGCTGTAATGTAAAGTCTGACATCTTATTGTATTTCAGGGATGATGAAATGATATCTATTAAAGTCAATAGTTTATTAAGTTAAATGAACATTAAAAGTTATTAAATATCTGGCTGTTCACTTCAAAAAAAGATTTGTAAATTAAAAACAAAGGCTATTGGAGAAGAATTTTTCTCAAGAATATACTGTTTAAGTCTTTCTGCTTTTAATTGAGTGTGTTTCTTGCTGTTTTCAGTCAGTGATTGTGTGTGTGTGTGGGACTGGGCTGTACAGCAGATTGTGTTGAGTGTGAAGCGCTCTGTACATTCTTGATTTCATTAGAGGTTCCTCAAGTCACTGTTTTGCTTTCTATGATCTCGTAAGTGCCAGAAAACACACGCAGGCTTCCAGACGCTTGTTTGTGGACCTCGTGAAGGTTCATCTCGTGATCATTAACCCACAGCCAATGTTTTCAGAGAGACTCGCTCTTTTATTGCTTTTGTGTGTGTGTGTGTGTGTGTGTGTCTGTGTAAATATGTTGTGTTTGAGAGAGAGAGAAAGTGTGTAAGTTAATATGTTGTGTGTGTGTGTGTGTCTGCGTGGATGAGTAAGTGTGTGTCAGAGTCTTTATACGTGTGTACTGTGTGTGTGTGTGTGTGCGCGCATGAGTGTGTGTTGTTACAGAGTGTGCATGTGTGTTTGTAAGTGTGTGTTTGTGCATGCATGAGTGAGTGTGTGTGTGTGTGTGTGTGTGTGTCAGTGTCAGAGTTTATATGTGTGTGTGTTTATATGTGCGCTTGTGAGTGTGTATGTGTGCATGTTGAGTGTGTTTGTGCACGTGAGAGTGTGTGTGTGTGTGTGTGAATGAGTGTGTAAGAGTTTGTTTGTGTCTGTGTGCGCATGAGTGTGTTTGTGTGTTTGTAAGTGTGTGTGTGTGCATGTATGAGTGAGTAAGTGTGTGTGTCAGAGAGTATGTGTGTGTGTGTGTGTGTGTGTGCGCATGCGTGCTTGTGTGAGTGTGTATGTGTGCATGTTGAGTGTGTTTGTGCATGTGAGAAAGTGTGTGAGTATGACTGTAAGTGTTTGTTTGTATGTAAGTGTGTGTGCGCATGAGTGTGTCTGTCGTGTCACAGAGTGTGCATGTTTGTGTGTTTGTAAGTGTGTGTGTGTGTGTGTGTGTATGTATGAGTGAGTAAGTGTGTCAGAGAGTCTTTATATGTGTGTACTGTGTATGTGAGTGTGTGTGATTGACTGTGTAAGTGTTTGTTTGTATGTGAATGTGTGTGTGCGCATGAGTGTGTCTGTTGTTACAGAGTGTGCATGTTTGTGTGTTTGTGTATGTATGAGTGAATGTGTGTGTCAGAGTCTTTATATGTGTGTACTGTGTATGTGAGTGTGTGTGTGATTGAGTGTGTAAGTGTTTGTATGAGAGAGTGTGTGTGTGTGTGTGTGTGTGTGTGAGATTGAGTGTGTAAGTTTGTTTGTATGTGAGTGTGTGTGCGTGCGCATGAGTGTGTCTGTGTGTTGTTGTGTTACAGAGTGTGCATGTGTGTTTGTGTGTGTGTGTGCATGTATGTGTGTGTAAGTGTGTGTGTCAGAGAGTATATGTGTGTACTGTGTATGTGTGTGTGCACGCGTGTTTGTGTGAGTGCGTATATGTGTGTATTTTGAGTGTGTGTGATAAACGCGTGTGTGTAATTGAGTGTGTAAGAGTTTGTATGCGAGTGTGTGTGTGAGAAAATTTGGTATGAGAGTATTGAGTGTGTAAGGATTTGTATGTGAGTGTGTGTGTGTGCTCATTCACATGTTGGAGTGTGCCTGTGTGTGTTACAGAGTGTGCATATGTGTTTTTTTGTATGTTAGTGTGTGAGATTTTGTATGTGTTTGTGCGTGCGTGTGGGAGAGAGAGAGAGAGCGTGTAATGTGTGTGTGTGTGATAGAGAGAGAGACTGTGTGTGTGTGATAGAGAGAGTGTGTCAGGGATTCGTTCCACGTTTCACGGCGCTCCAGGACACCTGGAGTCCCGCAGAGCAAATCAGTTCCGGAATCATCCAATAACAGCAGAAATGCCATCAGTGTCCGATCCAATCACACACACACACACACTCACACACACACACACTGAGTGAATTGACACCTAAAACACTGCAGCGTCATCAAATGTCCCGAGCAGAAAGTTTAATCTGAGCGCAAACTAAAATATCAGGTCACACTTCAATTTAATACACAGTTCATGCTATTAACAAACAATTAACTAAGACTATTGGCTCAATAAATGACTGATTAGTAGGGCCAGACGGAATCTGCGGACATTTTTTGCTATTTCTGCAGGGTATTTTGTTAAAAATCTGCAGATTTTTGCGGGATGATTTTAGGAGAATCATAACTAAAACCTTAATATATGAAATAAAAGTAATACCTTTTAACTTTTATTTAATGTTTACAATGTGAATCCAATTAGATCCACTTTATTTGGTAAACAAAGCAAGCCTCTCATATAAAATCTCTACTAAAAGACAGAAAATATCACTTTACAAACTGTGTTGTAAATACATCATATTCCATATTAGTCAATATTATTACAGAAATTAGTTTGAAAACTGAATAAATATACATTTACACACATTTACACCAGTAAATAAACAGAATCAATGATGGGCTAAAAATTTGCAGAATTCTGTGCGCGCAGATTCTGTGTGGGCCTACTTATTAGCTGCTTATTATTAATAGTAAGGCAGTAGTTGGGTTTAGGTATTGGGCAGGATTAGGGATGGAATAAGATAAAGCTTTATAAGTGCTAATAAACAGTATGTATCTTAATAGTAGGCATATAATAAGCCAGTAATTAATAGTGCGAAATGCTACTTAAACTAAATAGTATGGCTATGGACAATATGGACAAAATAATCATATTGCGGTTTTTGGAAAGAATATTGTAATTTGATTTGATTTGATTGAATCGATTTTGGCAGCTGTTTTTGCTCTTTCAAACACGCTCCATACACACATTCTACATGTATTCAGTGCACAAGAAGTGCATAACAAAACATTTCACAATGAAATAACACAGTATTAGGTTTAATAAATAAAACTGTCCTTAAAACAGACAACATAAAATAAATGAAGGCTATTTTTTGATTATTCTTTTTTTATTAAACATTTTGGTTTTGAACAAAGCCCGAGATCCACCCAATAAACAAAAAATAAATAAAATAAAAAAAATAAATAAATAAATTAAATAGAATAAAAACAGTAATACTGCAATAATAGGTACAAAATCAGGATTGAAACATATCTCTCTCATGTTTAACCAAAATTGTACAGTTTTTTTTTACTGGCACCGTTTATTTTGGCTTTGGTGTATTCCAGACTAATAATGTCCAGTAGAAAGAGCCTCCAGGATAGATCAGTCAGAGCGGATGGATCCAGCCATAATTTCATGATTGTTTTTTTATTGCAGCAGTCAGAACAACTGACAGAGTCTTTCTTTGGTTGATGGATAAAGCCTGGTTTATACTCGACACGTCCGCTAGTTCGCTTGAGTGCGCGCAGCAAATGTGACGTCATCGTGGAGTTCCCGGATGTTCGCTTTGGGTGCGCGCGACATGATTTCGGCTGGCGGAGCGCAGGGATTTTTTGAGACTTGAGTGAACAGTGCACGCGGCGCAGCGTCTGAGTTGAGTTGTATATGAATCACTTTGAAGAGATTTTGTCTGAAACAGGTACAAATGTAGAGATATCTTTATGACCAGTGATCTTAGAGATAACCAGATGATCAATAATTTTTGGCTAGAAATTGCAACAGCAGTGGGAAAGAGGAAAGTTTTTGTTAAAAGGTTTGGAAAAACCTGAGGGATGAGTTTATTAAAGCCAAAAGAGGCCAATGGAGACACAGATACACAATTACTGAATATATTTTTCCACCAGTCACAGGTTTAACACTGATGTGTATAATACAACTGAATTTAAAACTATTTAATAGTAACAAAACTATAATAAAGTAACAAATTATTTCTTTGATAACTGGACAGGAATATTTGAACCAATCGGTTTACAACATGATGCGGGTTTTTTAGGCTTTATGGTGATCATGGTCAGGAATTATTATTGCCTTTTTAGCATGAGAAGAGGGCAGAAACTAGCCAGACAGTAATGTGTGAATTGTGGAGCGGCTAAATAATAAAAAAACATCTGTATTATTTAGTAAGTGTACTTTTTGCTTTTATTCTTGCCATAATAAATATATATATTTGTTGAGGAACCCGTGTTCTGCTGTCATTAATATTTTAATAACCTTTAATAGGTAAAACTGTCCGAGATATGAACAAAAGCAAGTGATGCATCAAAGTTTGATTATAAAAAATCTTGAATGGTTACAAAAATCTTTATAATCATTAAAACAATTTATAAAAATAATAAAAATAACTAGTTTAATAAACATCAATAATATTAATGTTATGACGTAGTTCCTGAAACTTTTTACTTCTCTGTTTATCCGTCTGACTTTACGGTCAGTTTCATTTGAGCGCCCCCTGTCGCTTTAAAGAATATCACAACGGCGAACGCGGCGAGTATAAAAGCCTCGTCTGTTTCGCGAGGTGCGCGCGCACTCAGTGGAGGCGCTCGATGCAGCGCCAGGCGAAAGTAATGAATCGTCCAGCATGAGAAAAAGCAATGTGTTGCATTGGTTCTGAGTTTCCATTAGTTCTGATAGAAGGTCTCGTACCTTGGTCCAATAAAGGCTTTTTAATATTTCATAAATTTTTTTAGATGCCTTGGGCTGATTTTTGTTGCTATATTTGCTAGTTTGACGTTGTATATTATGCAACAAACACCTTATAATAAAGTGCCAGCTCATTATCTGTTATTTTACACACCTAATTCTCTCTCTATATTATTTCTCATACATTATAAACCACTAAAATGTCACTAAAAGTCACTTTGTTAAACTTTAGAGTTTAGTTAAATAAGCATCAAAAGTGGACAGAGCAGAGATCAACATCCCATAATGCAATTCACCACCGTAAATAAACCAAAAATACGGATTTCTTACACATACTTAAACACATTCCCACACATCATAATTAACTCAAACCGGTCTGCTTTTCGAAGTGTTCAGCAATCCTCGGCCAGCTCTTTCCATATGTTGTATGTTTTCCAAGAAATACACAGCAGTCGCATTAATTAAGCTAAAACTCTGACACAACAACAGCGCTGAATCGCCTCCGTATGATGCACGTGCTCTCCTGCGGCCGCTCATTATGAGACTTTCATTTGTCCTCGTGTAAGATCAACAGCATCTGACAGTGTCCAAATAAAGTGGACGCGTCCAGCAGAGAGACGGATGAGGGAACGGCGAGCCATGTCCCGCTCTCAGCGCAAGATTTACACCAGCCTTTGAGCTTTTTTACACGTCCGTGCGACAGGAAGAGCTCATAAAACAGACCAAAGTCAAACCAAATAATTGGAAGCTTTTGAGTGTGGAAAAGTCATCTCGTGAGCTCATGCTATCAGTGTGTGTGTGTGTGTGTGTGTGTGTGTGTGTTAGGACTGAACAATATATGGTTTCTGCATCGATATTGCACTGTTTCCAACATCATGCTGCCCTATGTTTGTGTGTGTGTGTGTGTGTGTTTTGGTGCTGGTGAAGTTAACCAGCTGTGTTAGTTAATCTGGTGGGCTGGTCACCCGGCTCAAGTCTATTGTGGAGGAACAATAGAGCGGCAGAAGCAGCTTACGGCTCTGAGAGCACCAGCGCTGCTCCTCAAAGCACATAAAGAGCTGCTTCAGTACGGTGAACTCCAGAGAAACACGGTAAATCACTGCGTGTTTCTGCACAGCTGCTCTCGCTGATGCAAACCCGGGACATTTGGCTTTCAAATGCTGCGTTCTGCTCTTTTGTGTGTGTGCGTGCGTGTGTGTGCGAGTGCGTGTCAGAGGTTAATAGACTAAATAAACCATAAAAAAACACCTGCATCGCAATAGCTTTACTGCTATTTTAAAGTATATTTTTAGTTTAATTCATTGCTAAATATTTTAGTTGACTGAGATAAAACTTGCATTTATTTACTCCTTACTATAAAAATAAAGCGAAAGCATAAATTAGTTCATAGTAAGTTTTTTCAACTTAATTAATTGCTAAAAGTTTAAGTTGACTGTTTTTTCATTAACGTTTTATTAAGTTTTTTACTTTATTGAAAAAATAAAGCAAAATCTTAAATTAGTTCATAGTAAGTTTTCAGCTCAATTCATTGCTAAAAATAAAAGTTGACTGAAATGAAATGTACTTTTATTTTCAGCTTTACTGTGATTCTAAAGTATTTTTTCATCTTAATTTATTGCTAAATATTTTAGTTGACTGAGATAAAACTTGCTTTTATTTCTGCTTTACTAGTTTAAAAGTAATTTATTTTTCCAACTTAATTTATTGCTAAAAATTAAAGTTGACTGAGATAAAATGTACTTTTGTTTCAGCTTTACTGAAAAGAAACGAAAACCTAAATGACTTCAAAGTAATTTTTTTTCAGCTTTAATTCATTGCTAAATATTTTAGTTGACGGAGATAAAACTTGCTTTTATTTCTGCTTTACTGTAAAAATAAAGCGAAAACTTAAATTAGTTCATAGTAATTTTTTTTCAACTTAATTCATTGCTAAAAATTTAAGTTGACTGAGATAATACTTGCTTTTATTTCCTCTTTACTGTAAAAATAAAGCAAAATCTTAAATTAGTTTCAACTTAATTAATTGCAAACATTTAAGTTGATTGCAAAAATTTAACTTGACTGAGATAAACTGTACTTTCATTTAAGTTTTATTACAATTTCTGCTTTACTGAAAAAAAGTGAAAACTTAAATTAGTTCATAGTAAATTTTCAGCTTAATTCATTGCTAAAAACTAAAGTTGACTGAAATGAAATGTACTTTTATTTTCAGCTTTACTGTGATTCTAAAGTATTTTTTCATCTTAATTTATTGCTAAATATTTTAGTTGACTGAGATAAAACTTGCTTTTATTTCTGCTTTACTGGTTTAAAAGTAATTTATTTTTCCTACTTAATTTATTGCTAAAAATTAAAGTTGACTGAGATAAAATGTACTTTTGTTTCAGCTTTACTGAAAAGAAACGAAAACCTAAATGACTTCAAAGTAATTTTTTTTCAGCTTTAATTCATTGCTAAATATTTTAGTTGACGGAGATAAAACTTGCTTTTATTTCTGTTTTACTGTAAAAATAAAGCGAAAATTAAAGTTAGTTCATAGTAAGTTTTTTTTCAACTTAATTAATTGCTAAAAAATTAAGTTAACTGAGATAAACTGTACTTTCATTAAAGTTTAAAGTTTTCTGCTTTACTGAAAAAATAAAGAGAAAACTTTTCAGCTTAATTCGTTGCTAAAAATTTAAGTTGACTGAAATAAAATTTACTTTTATTTCCAGATATACTAAGAAAAATAGTAAAAACTTAAATTACTTAAAGTTTTCAGCTTAATTCATTGCTAGTTTTAAGTTTTCTGCTTAAAAATAAAAGTCAAAACTCAAAAATTTAAGTTGTAAAAATTAAGTTGTGAACCGTAAAAGGAAATTAGTTAACAGTCATCTAATTCCCTGGCAGACTATTTTAGCATGTCTGTTATCTACAATTATAGCCTGTATAGAGCGGATTTATTTTAGTTGCTGTATTTTATTTTTCTAGATACAGAAAAGCTGAATTTTTTTTAATATACATATATATATATATATATATATATATATATATATATATATATATATATTAGGTGCCTCAGTGGCGTAGTGAGTAGCATGTTAGCCTCACAGCAAGAAGGTCGCTGGTTCGAGCCTCGGCTGGGTCAGTTGACATTTCTGTGTGGAGTTTGCATGTTCTCCCCGTGTTGGCGTGTATGTGTGCTCCGGTTTCCCCCACAAGTCCAAAGATATGTGGTATAGGTGAATTGGGTAGGCTAAATTGTCCGTAGTGAATGAGTGTGTATGGATGTTTCCTAGAGATGGGTTGCGGCTGGACGGGAATCCGCTGTGTAAAACAAATGCTGGATAAGTTGGCGGTTCATTGCGTGGATTAATAAAGGGACTAAGCCGAAAAGAAAATGAATGAATGAATGAATGAAAAATGAATGTACAATGTGCTTTTACAGGCATAATTAGAGGCAAGTGTTCAATGGGTTATCCTGCTCGTTTAAAATGAGCAGAAATAGAGTTTTTTTGGGACAGCTTAATTGTTTTATGTTCGATCTACTTAAATTTGTAAAAAAACGAATAAGTTAACTTAATTCCTTTATGTTATTTCAACACAAATCAATCAGGTGGAAGCATTTTTCACAGTGCTGAAATGAAAGTTAACACAAAAACTTTAGCTTATTTAGTAAAGCTGAAATAAAAGTACATTTTATCTCAGTCAACAAAATTTTTAGCAAAGAAATTAATTTAAAAAACTTAATTAAAAATTACTATGAAGTAATTTAAGTTTTCACTTAAACAGTAAAACAGAAAACTTAAAGTCTATATGTAACATCAAATCATAAACAATAGTAGCAAACACGTTAACTAAATATTTACCAAATAAATAAATACAAGAAAATTCTAAGGGCAAAATAATAATAAAGAAAAGATAGTAATCATTAAAAATAAGAAAATAAGTAAATAAATCAATAGATAGATGGAGGTAAGGGGGAAAAAAGAAGAAAAAGGGAGACGTCATGCTATTTACAAGTATTAATATTGCAACTAAATAGTTTTAACGTTTTAATTTGAAACTTTTTGGAATTTTCCAATCCGATGCTTCTTGTTTTTTTAGTTTAGTACAAACAAAAAATAATAAAATGAAACAAATAACGAGAAAACTACACAGACAAGTAAAATAAACTGACAAAAACACCCAAACAGTGCTACTCAACCTTCAACAAAATGAATAATCTAATAAAAACTATACAGACATTTCTAAATAGAAAAATAAACAATGATAAACATTGCTAGATCTATGAAATTGAAGCTATATATATATGTATAAGAAAACTAATGCAAACGGTTATCGTAAATAGTAGCAGTCCTTCAGATCTTCTAAAATCACTCTTTCACGTGTATGCATTTGTGTGAGAGAATGTGTGTGTGTATGTGAATGTGTCTGCGTATGTGAATGCATGTGTGTGTGTGTGTGTGTGTGTGTGTGTGTGTGTGTGTGAGAGGTGGTCTCGATCTCCATCAATCCTGTTAAACAGATTGTTCTCAGCAGTGAGAGATAAAGCGGGATTATCATCGGCTGTGACCTCTGACCTCTCCATCTTTTTCCTCTTTAAGGGCTTTTCCTTCAATCTCCTCAACTCAGATTTGCTTTAAACGGATTAAAAGTTAAAGGACCCGTTTCTTTTCTCATTCACACTCAATCTGCTTTTGATCCGCTTCTCATTCACACTGCTCACTTCACTATTGGCGTTTTGCATCAGAAGGGTGCACTTCTACAGATGCTGATGTTCTGTTTCTACAGTTTGTTCGCTCGGGTAATTATTATACAGCGGGGGAAATCAATATTGAACGCGTTGTCATGATTTATTCCTGCACTCTAAAAAACACAGTGTTAAAAACTACCCAAATTGGGTTGTTTTTAACCCTATTGCTGGGTAAATATAGGACAGAACACATCAGGGGTTAAATTAACCCAAGTAATTGGGTTATTATTTTTAACCCCAAAAATGGGTTGTTTTTTCTACCCAATAATTGGTTATTTTTACTCAAATAATAGGTTAATTTGACTTAATTATAGGTTATATTTTCAAATGTAATTTTTTGTTTTCTTTTAAAATCATTAAATACATAAAAAACAAACAGGTGAATATTGAATTAGCTTTATTTTTTTGTTGCATTACATTTTTTTCAGCATATTACACTCCGTAAATACACTTTACTTCAGAGATCATACAAAACTAAATACAAATTAGGACAATTAAAACAATTTGTTTCATATTTATGGGTTGCCCGTAAACATTTTAAACAATTCACATGAATTCACATGCACATGAATTTAAAATGCCAAATGTTTTCACATTTAAAAGAATTCATTAACTACAAAAACATCCATATGCACATCAAATTTAAAATTCCAAAATACCTCAATGATTGTTTGTTACAAAGCAGTGTTTTTAGTCTATATTATGAACCATATATTCATAGAATAATATTTCTAAAGGAACTGTTGACATGGATTTGAAGCAGATTTTGGTAAAAACCCAAACAATACAAACATAAAAATAATACAAAACAAAATAATCTGATGTATGATTTGTGTGTAATAACACTGGAATGACAGAAGGAGAAACTACTGAACTGTATTTAATACTCTACATAAAAGGTTTGCTTGGTGACGGCACCTTAAAGACGCCTCTCATATGGAGAACGAAGCCTCATGCACTGCTCAGGTGAGAGTTTCTCACAGACTTCAACAGAGTATCAAAATCTTGATGCTTCTTTGGATCTCGTCTATCAAATCTGAGCTTTATTTAGTATTCTCTATTGGGTTCGAGTCAGGAGATTGGCTGGGCCATTTTACAGCTTGATTTTCTTTCTCTGAAAGCATCGGAGAGTCTCCTCAGCTGTGTTTTGGATCATGAAATGGTTTCATCCTCCTGCTAATGTAGACGTTGGACTGATGTTCATTTACACTGAGGAAGGGCAGAGGGTTGCTGAAGAACTGCTGAGAGATTTCATCTGCAGTCTGGGCTTTCCATGTCTTTCTACACCTTCCTTTCTTCATGTGTTCAATACTTATTCCCAGCGTCATTTTATTTTATTACACATAACTTAATTAGATTTGTTTTCTTTGCATATATGCATTTATTTGGTTGTTTCAAGTCAACGGCGCCTTTAGAAATATGTGTTCTGAGAAATATGGTGATGCATTGAATGCTTATTTTCTCCGCTGTAAGTCTGATAAAGTTTGTCAGTTCATTGAAAACATATGTACATGATGGCTGAACAATAATTCAATATCAGTATACATCACATGAATCTCTAACGCTTTATTTTAAGGTGACATTTACAGCGTAACTATTCATTTACCTACTGAGTAATATGAAATAATTGCATGTATTAACTATACGGTTGGGGTTAGAATGTGGTTTAGGTTTAGTTACATGTAAATAATATGCATAATTCATTGTAGTTACTATAGTAAGTGCGTGGTGCATGTGCATTTACATCACCTTCAATGAAAGTGTTACCCAATAAAATAAAGTTTTCAGTAGCTGTGATATGATTTTTATTGGTTTCCTATATTTTGATGTGAGTTACAGTGTTTGACAGATATTGAGATGTCTTTTTGGTTCATTTCTTTATCTTGTTTGTTCTTTCAGTCTGTAGAATAATCAACTTGTTTTATCATATAATGGTAAAGATATTAATCAGGTCCGAGAGTTTCTTTGAGGGTTTATGTTAAAGCTAAATACAAATTAAAGGTGAACATTGATTAATCTGTGCTGTTTTTATTTCTAGAATATGATATAGTTTTATAGGAGCTTTCATAGACATCCATAATGGCCATTTTCCGAGGCTTTTTAAATGTTATATTATTAATTATTGTTATTAATATATTATATTCATTCATTCATTCATTTTCTTTTCGGCTTAGTCCCTTTATTAATCCGGGGTCGCCACAGCGGAATGAACCGCCAACTTATCCAGCATTTGTTTTACGCAGCGGATGCCCTTCCAGCCACAACCCATCCCTGGGAAACACATCCATACATTGTCATTCACACACATACACTACGGACAATTTAGCTTATCCAATTCACCTGTACCGCATGTCTTTGGACTGTGGGGGAAACCGGAGCACCCGGAGGAAACCCACGCGACCACGGGGAGAACATGCAAACTCCACACAGAAATGCCAACTGGCCCAGCCGGGGATCGAACCAGCGACCTTCTTGCTGTGAGGCGAACGTGCTAACCACTTGGCCACCGTGGCGCCCTCATATATTATAATTAATATTTAAATTATGTTGTTTAGACTAAAACTCGGAAATATGTTGTTATATAAATTTTGTCCATATGTTTCTTCCCTATGTCTGCTTTTATACAATATTAATATAAGGGTGGCACAGTGGCTCAGTGGTAAGCACTGTGCCCTCACAGCAAGAAGGTCGCTAGTTCTAGCCTCGGCTGGGTCAGCTGACATGTCTGTGTGGAGTTTGCATGTTCTCCCCGTGTTGGTGTGGGTTTCCTCCGGGTGCTCCGGTTTCCCCCACAGTCCAAACACATGCGCTATAGGGGAACTGATGAACTAAATTGGCCGTAGTGTATGTGTTTGTTGTGAATGAATGTGTATGGTGTTTCCCATTACTGGGTTGCAGTTGGAAGGGCATCCGCTGCGTAAAACATGTTGGAATAGTTGGCGGTTCATTTTACCGTGGCAACCCCTGATTAATAAAGGGTCTAAGCCAAAAAGAAAATGTATGAATTATCCTAAAAACCTTGCTAGCTGTGTCCAAAATATTCATAAGCCCATAATCTATACACTGCTATATACAGTGTATCATACCTGACTGGCTATTCTGAAAGTCTTATAATGAGCCATAATTTGAACTTTCAAAGCAAAAAATGACAAAACAGTAGGTCAATGGGCACAGAAGTGTGGTTTTGGAATGGCCCTCCCAGATCCCTGACCTGAACCCTATAAAATGAGTGGTAAACTGAAGAAAAGAAAGCTCAACTTGAAAGATCTGCAGAGAAGCAGTAAGGATAAAAGCTCTCAATTCATTTATTTAGTACTGGGTTGCAGCTGGAAGGGTATAAAACATATGCTGGAATAAGTAGTGGTTCATTCCACTGTGGCGACTAATAAATAAGTTACTAAGCTGAAGGAAAATGAATGAATAAATATATATCACAGTGTTTCTTCTATGATTTTTTCCAGCTGTGGCAGCAGACTCTGTTGGGCCTTTTACACAGACTTACCAACTACCCGTGGCGTTATTTCAATGACAAATATCGTGAGCGCAGTATTACAAGCCGAGATCGATTTATGCAATACGAGCATGCCAATCTCTTTGCTTGATCGCCGGTTTCCTCTGTTCGTGCATAAAACTTTTTGCAGCCCTCAAATATACGCTGCTCAAGTGCAGGTTTTCTTGTGCGCACTCAAATAAACGCTGCTGAAGTGCAATTTAGTGCATTAGTGTTACAAGTATGTCTCCAACATTTATTAGAATTGCTAGGAATACTTATGAATGTGTCTAATAGACGTACCGAGGCGCATTAATGCATCCTGAAGTGAAATGGCCATAAACTCCAGCAAGATAAAGTCATTATCTAACATTTTTAAAGTATTATAAAGCATTATCTAATTATGAACTGTGTTCATCTTAACTGCAGGCTGCGTCGTGTTTGCTAGCCTCACGCACCTGTCAGTCAGTCACCGAGCATGTCTCTTTAAAGGGTTAAACAAATGACGCACAGCACTAAGATTACAGAAAAGTTCACGCTGATATAATTCACTTGCCTTTTAATACGTTTTGGTGCGATTATAACCCGCTATCAAAAAAACAATGACGACTGAATGTTTTGAATGAACAGTAATGTAGCAGTGGTGGAGTGAATTTTGGTGTGGCGCCCCGCCATGGAAGAATGAATGTAGCGGAAACCCTGTATCATATACACATAGGGCTGGGCGATATGCCAAAAATGCCATTTTTTTTCCATATTGAACGATAACAATATATATTTCGATATCAGTTGTTAATGCTTCCAGATTTAAAAGAGTACCCCAACAATGACTGAAGCCACAACCATTAAAGGTTCAATGAAATGGCATAACATATTTTCGGCTGATAAATTTTCGGTAGCCAAAATAGGGGTACATCTATGGCAGGGATCACCAAACTTGTTCCTGGAGGTCCGGTGTCCTGCAGATTTTAGCTCCAACCCTAATCAAACACACCTGAACAAGCTAATCAAGCTCTCACTAGGTATACTTGAAACATCCAGGCAGGTGTTTTGAGACGAGTTGGAGCTAAACCCTGCAGGACACCGGACCTCCAGGACCGAGATTGGTGATCCCTGATCTATGGCAAGCCGTTTTGAATTTTATTCATTCTCAGTATATGTATTCTTGATATCAACAATTCAGTTCTTGATATCAAAAAGGTAATTGTGGATATCAAAAATTAACATTTTTGATATCAAGAATTGTATTGTCTCTAGTTAAATGTCACCATAGGCTGCCATTCAAATTTAATTGTTGATATGAAGAAGGGATTTCTGACTAGTTGAAATGAAATTCTTGATATCAATAATTTAATTGTTAATATGAAAAATGTAATTGTTGATATCAGGAATTAAATTGTTGATATCAAGAAATACTTTGCAACTAGTAAAGATGTTCATTATTGATATCTGCAGTTATATTTCAACGCGTTACATTTGTTATTTCTGATATCTAAAAATGTATTTCTGATATCAGCAATTAGGGAAGTCATTTTTGATATCTAAAATGAATAATTTCACTAGTAACAATTATATTTATGATATCAGAAATGAACATTGTCACTAGTGACAAACCAATTGTTGATATCAAGAATGAACATCTTTACTAGTTAAATAGTATTTCTGGATATCAACAATTTAATTCCTGATATCAACAATTAAATTATTGATATCAACAATTACATTTTTCATTTCAACAATTAAATTATTGATATCAAGAACTGCATTTCAACTAGTAAGAAATCAATTCTTGATATCAACAATTAAATTTGAATGGCAGCCTATGGTGACATTTAACTAGTGAAAATTCAATTCTTGATATCAAAAATGTACATTTTTTTTATATCAACAATTCAGTTTTTGATATCAACAATTACCTTTTTTGATGTCAAGAAATGAATTGTTGATATCAAGAATACATATCCTGAGAATGAATAAAAGTCAACATGGCTTGCCATAGTACATCTCTAATATCAACACACTTTCAGATTCCAATTGTTGCGTATCTTGCTGTGTGATTGGCTCTTAGATCAATATAGAGTAAATGTATATAATTAATAATAATAATAATAATAATATTAAATATAATATTGTTTATGGGCACAGCTTTATATACACACCACACACACACTCACACATATACAGTATCAGTTTTCTCACATTGGAATTCAGTTGCCCTGTGAGTGTTTCTAATACAATGGCTTGTTAGTTTCTTTCTGACCAGTGCAATAATATTTCTGTAATATTTTGTCATAGAAACTTTATTGTGGATTTTTTTGTTTGCTATTAAAGCAGATATGAATAAAGAAATATATTTGTTGACTACTGCAGGAGTTTTCCCAGCTTTGACGACTTCTGCGTCTCCACACCCTGAAAAAATTGTATACACTTCATGATATCTTTTGTCAGTACTGATTTTGGTCTGCTGAGAGTCTCGGGTTGCTTTGGGAAGTGTTATTCGACGGAAACCCTGAGTGTGTGTGTGTGTGTGTGTGTGTGAATAGAGTCTGTAGCTGCCAGAGTGTTTGTTTTGGAGAGCTTGTCAAGCTTGTTAGCGTAATTAAACCGAGAGCATCTGGAACACAGCCTAATTAAGCCATTCTCAGCCAATCACATGCCTCATTACCTCTCACCCAATCAGATGCCAGATGGGAGGAGCCAGAGAGCCAGTGGTTTTGTGTGTGTTTGTTTATTTAGAAAGCACAGCCAGTTTGATGTTGTTTGTTTTTTTAAGTTGATGAGTGGCACGGTGGCTCAGTGGTTAGCGCTGTAGCCTCACAGCAAAGAAGGTCACTGGTTCGAGTTTGTGTTTGTGAATGTGTGTGTGTGTGTGTGTGTTTGTGTGTTTCTTAATGTGTGCGTGTGTTTGGGAGTATGTTCATGTGTGTGCATGTGTGTGTGTGTTTGAGTGTGTGTGTGTGTGTGGGAGGGAGAGAGAGTGAGTTTGTGTGTGTATATATGTATGTGTGTGTTTGTGAATGTGTGTGTATATGTTTTTGCTTGTCTGTATGTGTGTGAATGTGTGTGCATGTGAGTGTTTGTGAATGTGTGTTTGTAAGTGTATGTATATGTATGTGTGTGTGTGTGTGTATATGTATGTATGTGTGTATTTATTGTTAGTCTGTATTTGTGTGTGTGTGTGTGTGTGTGTGTATGTATGTATGTATGTTTGTATATTACTAGTCTGTGTGTGTGTGTGTGTATGTGTGTATATTGCTAGTCTGTATGTAATTGTATGTGTGTATTTATTGCTAGTCTGTGTGTGTGTGTTTATGTATGTATATGTTTGGGAGTGTGCTTGGGGGTGTGTGTGTGTGTGTGTGTGTTTGAATATGTTTGTGAGTGTGTGTATGTATGTATATATATGTATATATATGTATATATATATGTGTGTGTGTGTGTGTTAAAAAATATCAGCAGTGATTTACCAGTTTCATGTGTGTGTGATTGTGTCTGTGTGTGTGTGTGTGTGTGATTGTGTCCGTATGTGTGTGTGTGATATTGTCTGTGTGTGTGTGTGATTGTGTTCGTGTGTGTGTGTGATTGTGTCCGTATGTGTGTGTGATATTGTCCGTGTGTGTGTGTGATTGTGTTCGTGTGTGTGTGTGTGTGTGTGCGTTTATAGTCAGTGACAGTGATTTTCACCTGTTTAATGTTTGTGTGCGTGTGTGTGTGTGTGTGTGAGTTCTGCTGGTCCTCAAGCTGTTTTTGCTGTGAAGAACAAGCAGGTGTGTGAGATGCTTTAATGTGTGTGTGTGTTTTACATATTGACTGTGATTTACACCTGTTTCGTGTGTGTATGTATGTGTGTGCGCGTGTGTGTGAATTCTGCTGGTCTTCAACCTGTTTTAATGTGTGTTTTGAATATCTGCAATGGTTTACACCTGTTGTGTGTGTGCGTGTGTGTGTGTGAGAGAGAGAGAGTTCTGCTGGTCCTCAAACTGTTTTAATGTGTGTGTTTTTAAATATTGGCTGTGAATTACACCTGTTCAGCGTGTGTGTGTGTGTGTGTTTGGCCAGTTCAGCAGGTGTATGCTGATGTTTTATGAAGTTGTTGATGGGCTTCTCTTAGCTGCTGTTCTGCTGTGATGATCTTCATATTCAGTTCAGTTCTTTCTCCAACCTTTCTGACTTTATTTCTCTTCATTGAAGACGTCGCTGTGGAATCCATGTGGCTGTCTCCTCTATATATATATGCAGTGTTTATCATGGGTTTTGGCATTTTAATTAAATCCTCACGTTTTGTAATCTCGAATCAGACAAACTTTCCCTCCATCTTCATAATCAGTCATAAACAGGAGCAGATATCAGTCAGAGAAGTGTAGTTCAGTGTGTTGGGATTCACCACTGTGGTGTTTGTTCTCCTCTGACCCACGGCGCCAGCCTTGCGTATAGCTGTGCATTGATATACTCCAGAGTGCTGTTTGTGTTGCTCTGTAATAACACTTCCGATACGCTAGCTGGCAGCAGGTGTTTATGTTCCTCTGTGTCTAGTTTCTTTACACCGGTTTTGTTTTTCTGAATGCTACCTAATGTACAAGTAGCTCAAATTCGCTCAGTGTGTGTGTGTGTGTGTGTATCTGTGTGTGTGCGTTTTATGCTCATCAAAACCCATCAAGATCGACATCTTTAGCTGTTATTATTATTAATTATGTGTATATGTCTTAACCCAGAATCCACTTTCACTACGCTTCAAATGGCATGTACAGAATGTGTTTGGGAAACAGCGTCTGTTCATCACTATGGAGCGCGTCTGACAGTCACGCACCGCTTTATGACTGTACTGAGGATTGCACAGGAGGAGCGACGGCACCTGTAATGAAAAGGAAAGGGAATCCCGCCGTTTTTATATTTATTTCAAAGTGTTTCATGCCTAAATAAAGCGAAAGCACAGAACTGACTCACATTTAAGAGCAAGGGGCGACCCCTGGTGGTGCGGCGGTATGGGTTGCGTATAGGGAGGATCGGCTCTTTAATGTTTATCGCCACCCTTCAGAGAAAGACTGAAAATAGGGGAGGAATACGGGAAAACACCTTTACAGGATGATAGCGGGACAAAACGGAAGAATCCCCGGGAAAAATGGGAGGGTTGACAGGTATGTTAAAATCTACATTGAAATATATTTGTCTTCAGACGTGCCTCTCGATAAGATATAAATCAAAATGTATTGGCTTTTATTTTTTGTGTGATATCAGAGGAAGCTGAAATGAAGCGCTTTAAAATTAAAAGTGTTGTCTAAAAACATTAGACTACTGTAATAATGTTACGGCCAGCAGAAAGAAGGAGGTGGAGAACTGATGGAGTTTTAAATAATTTTAATAAGCAAATAAAACAAACGAACGGCAGCTCCTCACAGAGACTGCCATCAAACTGAAAGCAAATGTAAAACAATATGTAGGGACTCGTGTTCTTGTGGAGACCGGTCTTGCCAGGTCACATTGGGAGAACGAACTCGGGAGACCGCGAGGACAGAAAGCGCATCCTGTGAGAAATGAGATGCTGCGTTCTTCCTGATGGTCACATGACCCTCGCGCATCTTTAACCGAATATTATTTAAACATTACAGCATTTATACAGCGATTTATTGTTTTCCCCCTTTTCACAATATACACTCTGCATAAAGACTTCAGAAATATACGCTGCACATCATTAATAAAACAGATTTTAATACGAATTTCAACAAATAAACACCCTTAATGTGTTTAGGCCTTTAATAAGATTTTCACGTTAGTGTTTACTTTCACCGTCTCATTGAGGGAAACTCCTGAGGTAAATAAGTTTTATCTCTGAACTTTAATAATAAATCTATACAAAGCGCTGCGCTTCCCACCTCCAGTCGCAATGACTTCTGGGACTTCGAGTTCGGTGCTCAAGTCTGCATCGGTGCGTCCTCGATATCAAGAACACATCTGGGAACTTTCACGCGTTCTCCGTTCTTGCGGTCTTGAGTATTGGAACTGAACTTCAGTGGATGATGATGACGTTACACGAGGACGCAAGACCGCTGAAGAATGCATATTGAGAAACAGCCATTGTTTTCTGTGGAATGTACTGAATATTGGGATATTGAGATATTTTAATCGTGCTGTAGCTAATATTATCGCATGAATTGCATAAAAAAATTGTCTTGTTTCTAGTCCAAATGTCTAAAAACACTTAAATTAAGAAACATTTTCTAGACAAGCGAAACGTTTGTTATTTTCAGAAATAAAGAGTTAAGATGAAGTGAGTGTTTCCTTAAAGGCCACCTATGGTGAAAAATCTCCTTTTCAAGCTGTTTAATCAGACAGTGTAGGTATAGTGTATAGACAGTCATATCGGGCTGAAATAAACACACCCAGTCCTGATTTTATCAATTTACCAACATAAAAACGGTGGACCAATTGGAGCAGTTTTGAGACCGACCGCAACTTGACGTAGGAGTGCGGTCCCCCCGCCCACCGGATTGATTGACAGCTGCGCATTAACATGTCTCCATAGTAACGCATATAATCATATCAACAAAAAAGGACGTGCGCAAAGCAACCGGGAGTAAAAGATCTGTCCAGCGCTCTGTGATCATCAGTCACCATCAGATGTGATCAAGAGTGAGTTTCACAAGTTTAACACGCGTTTAAAACAGTGCATGTTAATGAACTACAGCGATTTACTTCAGCTTTACTTCATCAGCACAGCCGCGTGTCAGGACGATTATAACAGAAGACGCTTCAATCTCGGTTTGTGGACGTTAAATCAGGTGTATTTAGTACATTAACATAACAGATATCCACACAGCAGTGGAGATTAACCTGTATCCTGTCACATTTGCGTGCAAAAACAGTGCAAAACAAAACGCGTGTGTGTGTGTGTGTGTGTGTGAGCGTGTGCTTGAACTTTGTAACGACATTGTGTGACTCATCGTTGCAACTCCACAACAAACACATCAAATACTCATTGGTAAAGTTCGTAAAGGCTCGTACACACCGGGACGCTTTTCGTTTGCGTTTATCGTCAGCGATTTACGGGACGTTTTTCTGCATTCAAACCCAAGCAATTTTCACTGGCGTCAAGCAGAAGAGTCTGCAGAATCACTCCTTGCCGTTAGATGGCGCTTAATAAAAACAGAAAGACCCCGGTGCACAGGGTGGCGCTACACAACTTTAAGCTCCTGACACCTGCTTGAAAACACAGTAGAAGAAGAGAGAAAGTTGAC
>CAIGQQ010024310.1:0-19452 GCA_903798035.1 Danio albolineatus
TATATATATATATATATATAGTTATATACTTTTGAAAATGTAAAAAAAGTATATAAACTTAAAAGTATTTACATTATATTATACACTACAAACAATCTACAAACACTTGTAGACAAGTGTTGATAATGTTAACTCTTTCAAAAGTGTTATTTTAACACTTTCATAGTGGTTCCCATATAAGTGTTATATACAGTACCATATATTAGGGCTGCACGATTCTGTAACATAAAGGTTAATTTGAGTAGCCTATTATTATTGTTAATTCTCAAACATATGGTAAAACAACATTAATAATATTAGGCCTATGTGCAGGTCAACTGTTGGTTAAAATCATCAATTTTGTATAGGCTTTGAATAGTGGACTTGAATAGACTTTAAAACTGTCCAGTTTGTTAATTCACAGTAAAGTGACGGCATCAGAATACAACTATTCATAATTGTAAAGTTGAATTATTATCTATGTTTTTAAACATTTGCTTGCCATTTGTCTTTGACAACATTATTATGCCATTTTTTTCACTGGTAAAATGAGACATTTGTCATAATCAGATTCTCTCTTGCTCGCGGTCAGCTCACGAGTGATTTCGCGGCCACGAATACATCATTACATTAAAACAGAAATGACATTTTTGGGTGACTTATACCTTATAAATGCTGTATGTGACACTTTTAATGCCATTTGGAGGTGTCCATATTTGCTGTGAAGACTTGTGCGACCACCTTTATGCTTCTCTCCTGACCATGAAAATATAAATGGCTAAATTGTAAAAATTGTTACGGTTCGTGGGAGTTTGGATTTTTTGTGCTTTTTCCCTCCATGTTTCTCTGTATTTCCCCTCACTCTCGCTCTTTTTCTCTATTCCTCCTTGTCTGTCATTCGCTCTTTGTCTCGCCCTATCACCTTTTGTTCCACTTTTTTCACCTTCTCAGGTACCTGCTGGTTGGATCCCGAGCGTGTGACTCGTGAATCAATCAGGTTTCGTTCCGCAGACTTTAAATCTGACCAGCACGCCTTCTTGGACAGTTCTGTCTGTGTGTGTTCAAACTGTGGGTTTGTGATGTGTTTTGGTTCTGATTATGTATAATGTTTTGGCTCGGTGTTTCTGAACTTTTCAACACAATTGAACATCTGTAATATGGTTTAAGAGTTTATCATTACTTTTTGGGGAATAAGGAATAGGTCGCGCGACAAACATTTTACCCGTAGAGTGAATTATTCAGAAAACACTAGGTAAGTGGGTAAGCGCCGCTTCTTGTATTTTTGATTTATTATTTCAGGAAGTGTATTTTTATTGGCGTCGCATACGCTGAAGATTTCGGTTTCTTTTTCACATTTTTTTTTATTAGTAAGTTTAGAGGGGATCTTGTCTTCTAGTTTAGGTGGTTTTTGGTTTTGTTTAGTTCTTTGATTTGGCGCCACTCTAGTTCCTTTTCCCCTGTAATTTGATTTGATCTGTTTGTTTATTTATTTATTTTTTCATTGTACATAGCGCACACATGCCTCTTTGTTGGCTTTATCATTATTTTTCCTCAGAGAGGAATAAACGAATTAATTGTTAAATTGTGTCCTTGTTTTCTTCCATCCATTCCCTTCAGTGATAATATAATATTCTAAATGTTACGTTTAATCTCCCTAGACAACTTAAATCGTAACATTGATTAATCGTGCAGCCCTACCATATACAGTGCTAATTTATACTCTAAGGTAGTTAAATCTACAACCTAAGGTTTGTAGTGCACTTTTTCATCTAATGCCACATAACTTTTCCCCCTATGAAACTTTCTAGCAATTTCTAGGAGAAAACTGCTTCTAAACAGAACAGAAGAGTTTGGTAGAGGTAATTGGTGAAACTGCGAATAAGCAGTAAAGCGTTACCACGGTAGCAGGGCAAAATATTACGACACTCCATGACTTTTTTCACTACATACGATACGTAATACAACTCCGAATGTAGACGAGCCACCAGTAACAGGGAAAGTGCTTAAACGCATTCCCTCAAGCTGAATACGCGCGGATCTTTTGACCACTGCGATTGACCACTTTAAAGAGGATCATTCATTCGGGAGCACCACAGTAAAAAGAGCAGACAGAAGCATGTAGTTCCCTCTCACTTCTGGGCTGCCAGCAGAACCACTGCCAGCATCTATAAAAATAAATTGTGCCATAAAACTGAGGAAATTACAATCTGTGAAATCCTGGAATGAGACCACTAAGTGGGAAATAACAAACAGGTACGTTTCTTGCCAGAACCGAACTTCTTTTGACGTGCAAAAGGGGCTCGGGGTTGGGAAAGAGATGCGGGTTCAATTGATGGATGTATTCTGGATAAAAAGCTAATTTTATATTGATCGCAGTTGATATTTCATTCGTGTGTGTATTATGTGCTACTTGCGGCTTTATATTGAGTGTTGTTGATAAACAGTGTGGAGGAAAAGCACAAATGCAATGTTGCTTACTTTGCAAATAAGCTTACTTTAGGAAATCGATGCAGTCAAACGAAGTACATGCTGAACTTAAAATGTCATTTTGGAAATGAATGCGGTTGGCTTTTTATATTGGATATGGCGTACTCCTTGTAATCCTATGCAATATTTCATGAAAGCCTTCATCTTGAGTTCATTCAATCTCAGTATCCAGCACCATGGACAGTGCACTACAAAGTGAACATTACGAAAAGAAAGACACCAGCGCAGCAGCTGTTTGGTAAAGTTGACTTCTGACAACTTTATAAAATCATCTGTTGTTGTTGTTGCTATTTTTAGAGTTTTGTATTTTAATTATGGGGTATGCGCTTTTAAAGGTAAGACAAAAAATAGACAAAATAGCTTCATTTTTTAAATTATAATTTTAGTGATGCATTATAATTGTAATTTTATTTTATAATATGCAATTTTATTTTAATTGTAAAATTAAATAAATTTAAAAAATTAACATAAACATAAACATAAAAAATAAAATAAATAAATAAAAAAATAAAATAGGTGAATTTTTTTTTTTTATTACAAAAAACAAACTTAAACTTTAAAGGACAACTGAAAAAAACTAAGAATTCAAAAGGTGGTAAAACATTAGTAAAAAAACAATGTGTTTACATACAGAAAATTACCAAACAATGTGAAAAAACAAACACAAGTCACTCGCTTTGCAGTTTTTACTATTAATATTAAAATTGCGACAGTTTTCATGAATATCTGAGCTGTTATTTATCTAAACATTAATATAAACATATCCATAAATATGAATTTCACACAAAAATGTGTATATTAGTAGTATAAATGTATATATTAGTATTATTGCATATTTATTTTCTATTATTGTCTAATTATTTTAGTTATTCATTCATTCATTTCTTAATGCAGTATTTGTAATGCTACTTTTAACTGATCACTAGCAAGTTTGTTAATAACAGTGCATATTAAATTAAATTAAATTAAATTAAATTAAATTAAATTAAATTAAATTAAATTAAAACAAATTAAAAATCATTCAACTTTAAAGAACAACAGGAAGAAACAAATAATTAAAAATGTGGTAAAACATCAGTAAAAAATATGTCCACAGACAGAAAATTAAGTAATGTGAAAAACAAAAACAACAACATTTTTTGCAATTAATATTAAAATTGGTACAGTTTTCTATAAATATCTGAGCTGTTTCTTAATGTACTGTTTTCTTAGTTTAGTTTTTATTACAAATTTTAAGCTGATCACTCCAAGCTTTTAAATTAAACCGTGCATAATACTGTACATGACTTTATCTATATGTATGCATTAATATATGATTAACAATGAAGGAAAAAAGTCTTGCACACAAATACAATGTTTCTTGCTTTGCAAATGAACATCTAATCTAATGCATCCCGAACTTTAAGCATTACTATAATTATTGTAATGATCAGATAACATTATTGAAAATATATTACATGGAGTTTTTTTTTTTTTTTTAAAGTACATTATATTGTAGGACTGCAATATGCTTGACAGCTTGACACACAACACCTTTCACTACTATTTATTTATCATCTTACATTTACATAGTACATCTTGTGTATATATATATCTCATTCAATGTAGTTATTTTTATATTCATTCATTCATTTCCTTTTTGGCTCAGTCCCTTTATTAATTTGGGGTCGCCACAGAGGAATGAACCGCCAATTTATCCAGCATGTGTTTTACGCAGCGGATGCCCATCCAGCTCCAACCCATCAATCGGAAACATCCATACATTCTCATTCACACACCTACACTACGGACAATTTAGCTTATTCAACTCATCTATAGCACATCTTTGGACAGTGGGGGAAACCGAAGCACGTGGAGGAAACCTTCGCCAACACAGGGAGAACACACAAACTCCACACAAAGATGTCAACTGACCCAACCGAGGCTCAAACCAGCGAACTTCTTGCTGTGAGGCGATCAAGCTACCCATTTTTATATTATGTTTTTCATATTAAAAGTAGTAAATAAGCAGTATCTAAATAAAATAACTCCTGTATATCTTGTGAATAATCTTTTAAACTGTGATATATTTTAATGCAAATAATGGCTCAAGGCGCAGCAATCATCGTCAATGTAGTGCAAACATATGACGTGTAGCTACATTTTTTGAGAGGTATGCAGGTATGCGACTGTGCGAAGGCTGCACCGGATCATACCCATGTGTTCAATGCAGAAGTATAAATCAGCCTTAACAGAGAGTGTGGTCACGTGGCTTTGGACGCAGTGGGGAAAATAACTGTAAAAAACCAACCTGGAAAAATTAGATCGATTATAGGTTCTGAATGTCGATTTCAATTACTTTTCGATTAATCGCCCAGTCACCTACCCCCCCGTCTCATCCCCTATTTTGCACTCCTGTGTATCATCTAGTTATTTCTACTGTTGTTTGTGATTTGTATTGAAAGGATATTTACATGTTTTACTGAGTAGTGAGATGCACATGTATGTAATGTACATTGTATACGTGTACAGTGACAATAAAAGGCATCCTATTCTATTCTATTCTCTATTTTTCTCTATTTTTTCTGATTTTAATAATATACTCGCAGATAAAAAAGGCACACAGTGGTGCAAATAATTTTTGTAACAGTTTTGTAACTTTGTAAAAATTGTATGGTACAGAAAAGACCTCTTATGATACTGTTCTGTACCTTTTATGGTACAACTGAAATGAAGGTTGTTCTCATAAAAAAGTACATAAGTGTTGGACAACTCTTTCTTTATTACGATATCTATAAAATAAATATTACTGGAAAGTGATTTTATGAATAATTTCCATATTATAACACGAATCAACATTTAAAGCATTTGTTTAAAGAAACTCATAAACATTAATTATTAAGTTCTAATATACAAAACAACTGGTAAAACAAAACTAGAGGTATTGTAAACTAATGGTTTAAAGCATTTTTAATAAACATTTCACTTTCATTGTTGATATCAGCGCCTTTTGTATGGAGCTAATAATATGCCAAAACAAGCTGAATTTCAATTGTGTTCATGTGAATTATTGACCATTGTAATTTTGATAAATCTGAATTTTTATAAGTTAAAACTTGTTTTGAATTTGAATTTCTTATTTTGCATTTGAGTTTTAAGTGCGAATATTGAACATCTGAAATTTAAGGCAACTGAATTTTTTAAGTCAGATTTTTATAGACGTATTTTCAAACTTCAATTTTTTTTTTATAGACTGCAGATATCAAAGATTATTCAAGATGAATAAATTCGGAACATCAAATTCAATATTCTAAAATTCAAAACCAGAAAATCAGATCGTGAAATTCTGATTCAGTAGAGAAAGTAGGTCAGTTCAGAGGTGATCAACAGGGTCCGTATAATTCGCACCCTGAAAATCGTCCATAACGGTGATACTTAGTTTGACTTTCAGTGATCATCTACTGACCTACTTTCTGCACTGAATGTGAGTTTCACGACCTGAATATCTGGATTTGAATTTTAGAATTATGAATTTGATGTTCTGAATTTATTCATCTTGAAAACTTGAAACTTTTTTTACAAACTGGATATCTGCAGTTTATGAATTCAGAACAAAAACAAAACCAAGATGTTTAAAAATCTGTCTATTAAAATCTGACCAAAAAATTCAGCATTCAGTTGTCTTAAATTTTAGATGTTCAATATTCAAGTTCTGAAATTCAAATGAAGAAATTGTAATTCAAGTTAATAAAATTCAAATTCAAAACCATTTTAAGGACATTTAATATTCAGTTTTATTAAATTACAATCGCTAATAATTTAAACGAACATAATTCAGATTCAGATTGTTTCAGCATATTCTAAGCTCTGTACTTTTGCCGTTTGCTTTCCACTACGCACGTGAGCTGGCAAAAGTCATGCAAATGCAAAGTGTTCATGCAGACATTTTAGTTTTGTAAAACTAATCAAACATTGTGCACATTATATTACAATACTTTTGCATAATTCTATTTCTATTTTAAAATAAAGTAAAATAAAGGAACTTTTAAGTGATTACAAAGGTATTGTGTGAAAACTGGAGAAAAAAATGTTTTATATTGTATATGGGAGAATATAGATCTTTTGATTTATGTTAAAGTATTTTTTTATTCTTTATTGTAAATGAAAAAGGTGCATTTACACACACACACACAAAAAAAACATTGTTTAGAAATGTATTTGATGTTTTATATTTACTAAAAATAGGCTGACGGATTTTGGATATACAGTAGGAAAATGCCCTTAAATAGTTCTTGAAGGAACACATTTAACAGTGTTAAGCTATAAAGTGTTTTGTCACTGTAGTGCTACCTTCATGGATCAGATTTGTACCTTTAATGAAGGTACAATATTGTATCTGCAGGTTTTAAAAACCAAAGGTACATTTTGGTTTCCCATGGTACAAATCATGTCCTTAAAGGTACAAACTGCAATGGTGCAAATTTGGTTCTTTGTCTTAAGGTAAAATTCTGTTCCATAAAAAGGTACTTCCCCAGTGACAAGGGTTTGTACAGTACCTTCATTGGTACAACATTGTACTATTTTTTTCTGAGAGTGTACAGTACAGTAATAAGTAGGGCCAGATGGAATCTGCTGATATTTTTTGCTATTTCTGCGCAGTATTTTGTTAAAAATCTGCGGATTTATGCGGAATGATTTTGGGAGTATCATGACTAAAACCTAATATATGAAATAAAAACTAATACCTTTTTAACTTTATTTAATGTTTACAATGTGAATCCAATTAGATCCACTTCATTTAGTAAACAAAGCAAGTCTCTCATATAAAATGTCTACTAAAAGACAGAAAATATTACTTTACAAACTGTATTGTAAATAAATCATACAAATATTTTTGTATTAGTCAATACTGTTACTGAAATTAATTTAAAAACTAAATAAATATCAATTGACACACATTTACACAAGTAAATAAAACAGAATCAATGATGGGCTAAAAATCTGCGGAGATCTGCGGAACAATATTTATTGTGAAAATTGCTGTACTTAAAAAACTGAATAATTCAAAATACAAATGGTTTGTTCTGTAGATCAGTGGTTCTCAAACTTTTTTCACCAAGTACCACCTCAGAAAAAAATGGTCTTTCCAAGTACCACCATAATGACCAGTATTGAAATACAGAAGCGTAGTAGGCCAAATTAAGCAGCTACAGCACTGCACAGTTCAAAAACGTGGCAGATTAATTCTGCCTCATTATTATGAGTATTTATTATTGTCAGCCACTTTAAACATTCTAAATAGTTTGAACAACAACACTATACTGTGCTTACAGGTAAAACAAATAAATAAATAAATAAATAAACGTCAACATTTAAACTAAAATGTGCTTTTAAAGTTAATTAAATCGGCACTGTTCTTAAAAAGTAAAAAGAAAACTAAAAAGTATTATCAAGTAGCCTATTCATCAAGTTCCTTGGACCTCATAAATATAGGCCATATGTCATCATATTCTTATATCAACTTTTTGAAATATACGTTGCATGTATATATGACTTATTTGTATGTCTTTAAAATTGAACATTAACTTTTTAAATATGTGAATTGGATTTACATATTGAAATTAGAAATTAGATCTGCTTGCTGCACGTTAGAGTAGGCTTTGTGTGTTAGAAAAGCAACTTAGTACCAAACTATACCTAACACTGGGATATAAAAATGAGAGATACGCCCCCAACAACTGTTACAAAAATTGCTTCAAATGATAGAACACATAACAAACATTAGAAAATTGAAAATAAAATAAAATTAAATTAAATAAAAGGTTTAGCCTATTAAAATTAATTAAAATTAATTTACTGATCACGTCACTGTTATTGTATACATGAAAGGGTAAAAAGTGTTTTACATTTTTAACTCTAATTACTCAGCGATTCCTCCAAGTACCACTAGAAGGAAGCCCGCATACCACTAGTGATACCACAGTTTGAGAACCACTGCTGTAGACGATTGAAGATAAAAATATTGCTTAAGGAAGGCTAATAATAATGACTTTAAAATGTCTTTTTAAAATAATTACAAACTGCTTTTATTCTAGCCAAAATAAAGCAAATAAGACTTTCTCCAGAATAAAAAATATTATAGAAATACTGTGAAATATTTTACAAATTCTTCAGAAACATATCCATGACAGAAACATGAACTACAAGTCCCGGCTACGCTAGCCAAACATAATAAAATGAGATAATTGAATATTTAATTTTTCATAGGCATCATTACAAACCTCTAAGTGGTGCTATTGACAGCTTTACGAGGTGCTTATGAAGTTACTGTAATGTGCCATAAAACATCCCATCGCAGTGTGCAACACAGAGACCTCAAAGACAACAGCGAGCGAGAGACGAAAAAGCCCCACAATGAACGCATTTATACTTCAGATCTGACTGCGTTCGATTTGGGATGAACGGCCGCCGTCTAACGTCAGCAGACATGCTGTAAAACCAGTAGTAAAAGCAGTGGTGTGTCTGAGAACGGGCTCAGTGCCTGTCTGAGGATCTGATTGACTGCTCTGCCGAGCTCATTCCATGAGGACTGTAATATCTTTACAAGAAGCAGCAATAACAAAACCACTCGAGGAAAGGATGGACAAGGCACTAATTTTATAGCTTCCTCCATCTGGACTGACACTTAACACGATTCCTCTTCTTCTCCTTATACCTGAAGAATATAAAACAGCACATAATTGTGGCTTGAGTCCCGACAGGCGATATATGAGGGCCCACGGACCGCAAGCGTTTAGTGCTTTGTTTAAAAGGAAATTTGCTGAACAACACTATTTGCTGGGAAGAAGGAGGAAAGGCCATATGAACTCTACCAGCGCCCCCTCGTTGTTTCTTAACGTTACTGTGACTAAGGAGATCACTGCGAGGACAGAGGAGTGGACTAATTTTAGATGACTCACTGACAAGATGTATTCAATCAATCCATTATCGTGTCCCTCTCTGGAGATATAAAGCTTATTTAAAGACAATGTACCCAACTGCATATAACGACGCTCGTTTCCGATGTCCCCAGTTGAAGATTTGCAATTTAAATCGTGCGTTTTGAAATCTGTCAATGAGTTGCTTGTGCACGTCTATAGTGTTATTTATAGATTTGTTAGCTTGATGCTTTATAAAAAAATAAAGATGCCACAAAGTGCTAAGAAAACATTTATTTAGTTTGTTTCCTCAAAGCAAGCTTGTAGTGAATTGGTCTTCACTATACAATCATTTGTTGCACTGTGTTAATAATGTAAAGATTGTTTTCTTCTATTATACACTCACAAAATTATTATTTTTCAGGTTCTTCAAACTACTTATTTAAAAATGAGCTGAATCCACACAATTTCGAGATTTTCCGGAACAACTTAACCCTTTAACCTGCGGCCTATTTGTGAGTATTTTCCGGAAAAGGACTTACCCAAATATAAATGTCAGTAGCTCTTGAACGCTGTGGTCAGATTTAGGTCACTTGAAGTTGATTGAATTGTAAAAGATGGCCTTTAGATTGTAGAATGAAGCATTATGACTTGATTTATTGTTGAAAATTTTATTTCTATTTATTTTGTTTTATATGTATTTATTTTTGGTAATGATATTATGATAACTGATATTTTGCTGAGTGAGTTTTTGTGCTGGCTCTTGGGTCGGTCTTGGCTTGGACAAATATGACACTACAATTGCCAATAGGTGGTTAGCCAATAGGTATTAGTGCCGTTACTAATGACAATTCGTTCAAGCGATTCATTCAAAACAGCTGAATCATTTAGAAATGAAGCAATTCATAATTATATTTTTAAATTGGTAATTGACTAAGGATAAGCAAGCACCCGCTGTGGTTTGCTGTATATGGTGTATATGTAGTGCAGAGCAGTGCGCGTAACGAGCACAGCAGCCTGTGCATCAAAGGGATGACGTATTTGTTTAAGCGATTTCTGACACAGACACTTAATCGTACAGCATCACTGAGACAAACCCATCCCGATTTTACTCACAGCTCTTTTTAACATGCAATAATTAATTAAAGGTACAATTAAATTCTTAAAATTCATTCAAGCGATTCATTCAAAACAGCTGAATAATTTAGAAATGAAGCGATTCATATTTATTGACAAAAAACATTAGATTATTAAGTAAACAATGTTTCATAAAAATCCTATACTGTAAATACATCAAAACTTCATTTTTGATTACCAATTTGCATTGCTAATCACTTCAGGTGGTTTTTTTATTTCATTTTTTCCCTGTATATTCAGTTTTTTGAACTCTTAGAATCCAGATTTTCAAATAGTGGAGTTTGCATGTTCTCCGTGTTCCTCTGGGTGCTCTGTTTCCCCCCACAGTCCAAAGACATGCACGATACAAGAATTGGATGAACTAAATTGGCTGTAGTATTAGTGTGTGTGTGAATGCCAGAGTGTATGGATGTTTCCCAGTACTGGGATGCGGCTGAAGGGCATCCTGCCTAAAACATATACTGGAATAATTGGCAGTTCATTCAGGGAACTAAGTTGAAGGAAAATTTATTAATGAAAGGAAAAGATACCTCTTTGATTTTCTGATGACCAGCAGAATGAATTGTGGGTTAACCAGTATGGAGCAAATTTGATTTGAAATGCCTTATTTAATTGTTTTATGTTCAATCCACTTAAATTTGCAAAAACAATTAAGTTAAGTTAATTGATTTGCGTTGGGACAACTTGAAGAAATTGTGTGGAACCCAACATTTTGTACAGCGTAGAAAAAAGTTCCATGGACGTCTTTAAAGATTAGTTTTGAAGGATCTTTATTTCTAAAATAATAAATATTAAGTTACATGAACTTTATGTAAGCATGATTGTGCAATGTATGTAAAAATAAATATGTATATTAAATAATAATAATAATAATAATAATAATAATAATAATAATAATAATAATACAATGAGTTAAATACAGTCTAGATTTTTATCAAAATCGTATTACAGAATCTAAAAGACCATTTGGGATTACACAAACAAGTGTATCATACATTTACGTGTGTGTTCGACACACGTGCGACGTTAAAAGCATTTTAGAGGGGTAATAAAAATGAATCGATTTGTATATCATTACAGTAGTCTACGTTCCCACGGAACTGCGTGCTCTACGGGGTTCACGGGGTGCACGCGGGTTTCATAAACCGAATCCGCGGGTATTACGCTCTCTGTTGGCTGAAGAAGGGATGGGGGAAACGAAAAATCACACAGATTTGTTTGAAGAAAGAAAGAAAAAAAACAACCGAGCAACTAACACGCCCACCTATGCTACTCCATCCCCATAAGAATAATGCGTAATGTGCGTAAGTAGAGCTTTTTTTCAAGAAAAAAAAGAAAACGCGGATTTTGATATTCGATTATAAACCTTAAGCGCTTCGATAGTGTCAAATACATAGTTTAAAATATATATATACAATAATAAACATGCTTGCGTAATTGACTAAGGATAAGCAAGCACCCGCTGTGGTTTGCTGTATAAGGTGTATATGTAGTGCAGAGCAGTGCGCGTAACGAGCACAGTAGCCTGTGCATCAAAGGGATGACGTATTTGTTTAAGCGATTTCTGACACAGACACTTAATCGTACAGCATCACTGAGACAAACCCACAGACGATCGTGATTTCTCTCGAAGCACTTTTTAACATGCAAAAATTAATTAAAATGCTCAATTAAAGTCTTAAAATTGTAGACTTTAACATTAAAGCCATAATGATCGAGTCCGGTTGTTTCATTCCACAACACAACGAAGCATGCAAAGATTATTAACTAAAAAGGCGGGTGATGTTAAAACTACCTAAAGTTGCGTGGCGATAACCTGCCAGCCGCATGCAAAACCCACGAGATTTTTGTTTTGCTAGTAAAGAACAGGAGCAAAGACGCATCTCTTCATCTATTACAGCAGTGAAGTGTGCAAGAATGATCTCATAAATAGTGAAAGTGATATAAAGAAGTGTTAGTGGCATGTGTTTATGCACACTGGAGGTGATTTATGAAACATGCTGCAGTTATACACTATGAAAAAAAGAGAGAGAATATTTATGCGGTGAACATAATGCAAGTCATAATTAAGCAAACCAAACCTCCGATAACAGCTGGAGAGCGTTGCCCACCCTCGGGTTTTATCCACATTTCCAGGGTGAAATTAGCCCTTGGCACCTCTGCATTGGGTTTCAGACGCAGTTGGTCTCCTCGACCGGTAAAGTAAACAGCCCTCCGCCGACCTGGGCTGCTTTCCCCCGTCTGTGACAGGCGAGGGGAGCGCCGATCTATCCCGGGAAGTGAGCGTTTGCCCCGAGGCAGGCGTGTGGCACAGGCTCCTGGGAAGGTACTTCTGGCTTCCCTGATGCGTACCAAGTCTCTTTTAGACCTTACAATTCGCCGTGGAGTCCCACACTCTGATCCCAAGCACACGAGAAAAAGCAAAAGGCATAGGAGCCAAGTGCAAATGGGCAAAAGTTTCATTTTCAAGTGGAGAGAAGAGATTTTTTTGTCAATGGATGAGGGGGATTTGAGGATTGCAAAATACTAAATAGCGCTCGTCTTTGGAGATCTTTCCCGGTCTTTTGCTTTTACAAAAGCCTGTCAAGACGCGTATTCAACACCAACCAAGACGGCAATGCTGTCTTATTTTTTTCCTTTATAATGTTAAGCCACGACCCCCTTTCCTTGCCCCTTTCAAAGACACTTCAACACAGATTGAGGGGGGAAAGGAATATGTTAATTCATCCAAGTGCTCCACCTTCCCAATTGAATGGATCCCATTAAACTGCAGGGATGACTGAGTAATCAATCAGTGTGGAGAGGTCAAAATCATTTCCCTTTCACTTTTTCTTCTTCATGCGCATTTCGGATAAACTTGTTTCTCAAACATACATGTCACAGGCACAACTCTGCGTGGGTATGAGAGCCCGGCGTGTTTTTTTTCTATTCACGGGGATTCGTCTACATTAAAGTTGAAGCGCCTCATAATATTACCGGTCTCCAATCGAACAGTCCGAGTGCAAACCCATTATGACGCTACTTGTTTCAGGTAACTCGTCGTTACGTCATATTGTTTTTATTTGGCATACAGAGAGCGAGCAGGCGGGTGGATTTCTGTGAGGAGCCGTAGGTACAGTAGACCTGCTCGCTGTTTTGTTTCTCAGTGCGTATCTGAACCGGGACGATGTTTTTATTTTGCGCACCGCTGCGTTGAGAACCCTCTAGCGGCTGCTTAATGAACTCTTTATAAAACCACAAGAAAAAAACAAAACAAAAACAAAATCTTGTCAGGCACGTTAAATATTTTTATTGTTCTTTCCTTTGTGCTACGAGCCATTAATGTGAGCAGCGCTGGCTGGAGAACCAGACTGACAGAAAGCCAAACAAACAAGCTGCTGATGGAGAGGACGAGAAGACGAGTACAGTAGACAAGATGAGCAAGACCTCAAGAAAAAGACGCTTTTAAAAATGAGGAAATCACGACTTTAACGATAAAAAGTAAACACTAACATCAATCCAAAATTTTACAAAGAGGGAAAGAAAACAAGAAGAACAGATTGAAATTTCAGTCTTTTTTTCTTCTTGAGCATGCCTTTTTGATGCATCTAAATCTAAGATTTTTAATGTGTGTTTGGTTTATGATCTCCAAATCCATAACTAAAAAATATATATAAATAAACATGCTACATAAATGACATCATCCTTTCAGGATTAACACTAATTCTTATTTTAATTGCTACCTTGTTGCAAACCAGACAACCATCCCATAACAAATCATGACAAAGATTTGTTTTAGCTGAAACCATGGGTCTAGATGATTAAGTCAATGGTTGGGGGAATAAAAAAAATGTACAGCTAAAAAAAAAAATGAAAAAATGTAAATAGCTCCTGCTGATACATTATTTAATTTACTTAGCCTTGGCAAACATTCCTAAGTTGAATAATGTGCTTCACAAAACCTCAATATATCATCAGCAGCCCAATTATAGTAATTCATTTGATTTTGTCTGTATTTTTTTGACTTTCAAATTGCCAGAAGCTGTTGACTTTTCATCAGTTAAAAAAATCTTTTTTAACATTCAACTGAATTGAAAAAGTTTATCAAAGGGGATAGTTCACCTAAAAAAAACATTTACTCACTATTGAATCTCCCTCAAGCGGTTCCAAACCTTTATAAGTTTCTTTTTCTGTTGAACACAAAAGAAGATGATTCGCAGAAAGCTGAAAACCTGTAACCATTCACTTCTATAGTAGGAAAAACAAGGGTGAGTAAATGACAGAGCTTCCATTTTGGGTGAACTATCTCTTTATCAGCCATTTATTTTATTTAATGTGAACTATTCCTTTAAGGACAAGAATAAATATGGATAAATGACCAAAACATAACAAAAAAGCATAAATGAATCTTACAAAAGCACATATGTGAAACCACTCCTGACAATAAATCACAGAACTATTTTCGGTTCCCCATAAGAACCGTTTCTTAACAGCATCAAATCATCTCTTTCTCTTTATTTAATGAAAAGTTTCATGAAGTTTAAAGTTCCACAAAGAAACCACTGATGTCAATAAAGAAGCTGTATTTTTAAAAGCGATCCCTTAAATGACTGCACAGCTTAAAATAATAGTTCACCTAAAAAATTGCATTTACTCACTATCGAATCTCCCGCAAGTGGTTCCAAACCTTTATGAGTTTCTTTTTCTGTTGAACACAAAAGAAGATGATTCGCAGAAAGCTGAAAACCTGTAACCATTCACTTCAATAGTAGGAAAAACAAATACTATGGAAGTCAATGGTTACAGATTTTTAGCTTTTTTTAAAATATCGTCCACTGTTTTCAAAAGGAGAAAGAAAGTCAAAGAGGTTTGGAAAAGATAATGGGTGAGTAAATGACAGAACTTCCATTTTGGGTGAACTATCTCTTTATCAGCTATTTATTTAATTTTGATGCGAACTATTCCTTCAAGGACAAGAATAAATGTGGATAAATGACCAAAACAAATTAGAGAATAAACATTTAAAACAAAAAAGCATAAATGAATCTTACAAAACGCACATATTGCTGAAACATCATGCCTGAAAATAAATCACAGAACTATTTTCGGTTCCCCATAAGAACCATTTCTTAACAGCATTAAATAATCTCTTTCGCTTTATTAAATGGAAAGTTTCATGAAGTTTAGTTATCCACAAAGGAATCACTGATGCCAATAAAGAAGCTGTATTTTTAAGAGCGAATTGACTGCACAGCTTAAAACATTAGTTCACTATCGAATCTCCCTGGTTCCAAACCTTTATGATTTTTCTTTTTCTGTTGAAAACACAAAAGAAGATAATTCAAAGAAAGCTGAAAACCTGTAACCATTCACTTCAATAGAAGGTAAAACAAATACTATGGAAGTCAATGGTTACAGATTTTCAGCTTTTCATCAAAATATAATCCACTGTTTTCAAAACGAGAAAGAAAGTTAAACAGATTTGTAAAAGAGTAAATGACAGAATTTTTGGTTTTAGGCAAACTATCCCTTTATCAGCCATCTATTTCATTTTGGGGTTAACTATTCCTTTAAGGACAAGAATAAATGTGGATAAATGAACACATCATATTACAGAATAAATATCTAAAATAAAAAATGTCCTAGAAAAAACACATATTAGTGAAACATCACTCCTGAAAATAAATCACAGAACTATTTTCAGTTCTCCAAAAGAACCTTTTGTTTTCAACAACATCAAATAATCTCTTTCTCTTTATTAAATGGCAAGTTTCATGAAGTTTAACATTTCTTTGAGGAATCTGCCAATAAAGTAGCTGTATTTTTAAGAGTGATCCCTTAAATGACTGCACAGCTTAAAATATTTGTTCACCCCAAAAATTACATTTATTATTTACTCATCCTGAATGGTTCTAAACTTTTACAAAATTCTTTCTTCTGTTGAACACAAGAGAAGATATTTTGAAGAAAGGCGAAAACCTGTAACCATTCACTTCTATAGTAGGAAAAACAAATAGAATGGAAGCCAATGGTTACAGATTTTCAGCTTTCTTCAAAATATTGTCCACTGTTTTCAAAAAGAGAAAGAAAGTCAACGTAGAATGACTAAATGAGTAAATGACTTCAGTTTTCAGTTTTGGGTGAACTATCCCTTTATCTGCCATCTAATTCATTTTGGGGTGAACAATTGCTGGACAAGGATAAATGTGGGTAAATGAACAAAACATATTAAAGAATATACATATATCTAAAACAAATTACGAATTTCTTTCTTCTGTTGTACACAGGAGAAGATATTTCAAAGAAAGCCGAAAACCTGTAATCGTTAACATCCATAGTAAAAAACAAATACTACAATAGTCGATGGTTACAGGTTTTCAACATTCTTCAAAACAACTTCTTTTCAGTTTAACAGAAGAAAGAAACTCAAACAGGTTTGGAACAAGTGAAGGAAGAGCAGATGATGACAGAATTCTCATTTTTGGGTGAACTATCCCTTTAATTTAGAACGAGCACAGCACTGATGAATAATAACGACAGATCTGAATGTATACAGCATGTGACAACTAAATACTTTATAATTATAAAAGCATTTCCAGCCAGAAATCCTATTGCTTTCTTTATTGAATGTCAGCAGCAGAGGGAGCCTGGAAAATGACTGAATGCACTTCTACCATGGTCTGCTCCTGATCTTAGTGTTCTGGTTATCACAGCTGCAGAGGGACTCCTTGCAAACACGTGACGTCAATACTGCTGAATATCAATGGGCATTGGTGCTAAAGGACCAGCGGGAAACCTGGGGTGAGCCAATAGAGCCCCAATTCAGCAGGTTCTTACCTCAAAGTTAATCGCGACCATTCTTATTCAGCAGCAGGATGTGCAAATCACTTAAAGCCCCTTTCCCTTAGGAAGGTTTTACACTGATACCCCGCAAGTACTTAGTGTCTCTTTTCACTTGAAATAGACGCAGTGATTTAGACTCACTATGCTGGACTACAAACTTATTTTGAGCAGGCATAAAAATACATCCTGTGTAAATTATAGTAAATTTGTTACGTGTACAAATCAGTTGAACTGTTACTTTGATTTAGTCGGTTTATATTTGATGTTACTTTTTTCCTTCACTTGTTTTTTCTGTGCAGAAAGAAAGCTGTACATCATTTATTACAAATAGGAATGAAATATGATGGTAAAATAGTGTTTAATTGAGTTCAGAGTGTTACAAGAATAATCCATATAATGATGTAATGATAAAAGCATGCAGATAGTGGCATCTGCTTTTATGAATGAATGAATGAATTTATTTATTTAACAGGGACAATGCACAAAAATTACATTGACCTCAATGAGGAAAGATGCATTGTGCCAGGTTATAGCAGGATTGCTATTTTCCACCTGCAGTCCCCGGACAGGTAAAATTAAGACTAATATCCAATTGACTAAAAAAAAAAACAATTTAAAACATACAGACAGAAACACAAATAAACTAAAACACTGACAAATCAAAAACATCTCTCTCAGTGTGTACAAATTTGATTAGACAAAAACCACCTCCTAGTCAGGCGTGAAAATATCTTATAATTTGTACATGTAATTATTTCTGTTGGGAGAGAATTCCATAGATTTGTGGCTTTATAAGTAAAAGAAGATTGACCAAAAGAGGTCTTGCGTCTAGGGACAATACATTCCCCTCTTACCATAGAACGTGTATTTCGTGATGTTTTCTCTAATTTGAGGTTTAAATTTTTTTTTAACGGTGGAGCAGAGAGATTGTGAATCATTTTAAAAGCAAAACAAATATTAGAATATTTGATAATATTATCAAAACTTAAGAGACTATGTTTTTTTTAAGATATTGCAGTGATGATACAACCGAGGCTTTTTATCATGAATTTTAAGTGCTCTCTTGTATAATGATTCCAATGGTGTTAAAGATGATTTACATACATGAGTACGTAAATGTACTAAGCAAATTTTGTAAAATTCTCGTCTACATTTTCAGTTACAGTTTTTCCTCTATTGGTTTGGCTCATTTCTCCAAACAGAAATTACATTCTCAAAATTCTAAGATCATTTGGCAAAACAGTGTTACAGTTTAGCACAACACTATAGCTCACTTGCAAAAGCTCACATCTGTCCAAAAACAGTTCACTCATGCATCAACACTAAATTCCTTTCCCATATAAAAAGTCAGTGCCACAAAACGGCAAATATCCTTCTCAATTGCTTAGGCTCATTTCTTGAAACAAAGCGGACATTCTCAACACTCTTGGTGCTTTTACCAGAATAATGTGGATGGTTCGGCACAACACCATGGTTCACCTGCAACAGCTCATACCAAAATAGTTCACTCATGTGTCAAAACTAAATTTCCTTCTCATTTAAACAGTCAGTGTCCCCAAAATGCTTCGTCCCTTTGGCATTGTGTAAGCACTCCAAGTCAAAATGTTTAGATGCTTTGTCACTATGGCAAAGGACAACTAAAATATCCCTTTTGTCCACCTTACAGTCTTAGCCCAGTCCTTTATTGACAAAGGTTACTGTACTGTTGTTGTCTAGCTAACAGAATACAATTGTGTATAAAACTGAAAAAAAAAAAAATAGGACTTTAGGGTAAGAGTAGCCTCCAAGGTTTGACGTCAAACATTGCACTCATACTGCCAAGGAAATGTTAACTCCTTTTTCTACTGTAATGATCAACCACACAAAGTAACTTCCATATATCAGAGCAAAAAGAAACTGCACCGCATAATGAACCGTAATATAAACACGCAAACAAAAAACTAGAGTGCTACAAATAAAGCTGGAGTTTGATAACAGTTCTTCGCTGTTCTTCACATATTGTGGTAGGTGAGGCGCCACGAGACCCCTCTCATTTTCAGATAGATAGATAGATAGATAGATAGATAGATAGATAGGTAGATAGGTAGACAGATAGACAGATAGATAGATAGATAGATAGATAGATAGATAG
>CAIGQQ010024312.1:0-20722 GCA_903798035.1 Danio albolineatus
AAACTTTTATTTTGGATGTGATTAATCACGATTAATTTTTGGACAGCCCTAGATTAAACATGTTTTAAACAGCGGATGCCCTTCCAGTTGCAACCCAGTACTGGAAAACATTTGTTATATACAATAATGCAAACTCACAAATATAAGCGTGAATACTTGCTATACTGCTATGAACATGCAGGATTTGTCTCAATCGAGTCTTCCAAGCAAGTTACAAATGTTTAAATCCAATAAAATATTAAGCAGCTTTTACACTATCGTGCCAAACCATTCTAAGAACACTTTGGTACGGTTATGGTTCAGGGTACAACGCTAAGGATTTTTTCAACTGGTCAACATTTTCACTGGCCCCACCAAAAAAAAAGTCAATGGCTATTTCTTAGCCAAATACAGTATATTAAATAATTTTTCAAAAGCCAAACATAATTGTAATATCTACCCTTTTTGTTCAGCATAACTTTTTTTTAATACAACAATATTCATTCATTTTCTTTTCGGCTTAGTCCCTTTATTAATCCGGGGTCGCCACAGCGGAATGAACCGCCAACTTATCCAGCATTTGTTTTACGCAGCGGATGCCCTTCCAGCTGCAACCCATCTCTGGGAAACATCCGTACACTCTCATTCACACACATACACTACGGACAATTTAGCCATAGCCAATTCACCTGTACCGCATATCTTTGGACTGTGGGGGAAACCGGAGCACCCAGAGGAAACACGGGGAGAACATGCAAACTCCACACAGAAATGCCAACTGACCCAGCCGAGGCTCGAACCAGCGACCTTCTTGCTGTGAGGCTAACGTGCTGTTTTATTAATTTTTGCTAATGTTTTTCTTTAAGCAAATTTATTCAATTCATCAAGGCGACATTTATTAAATGTAAAAAAAAATAATAATAATTGTTAAATATTTATTACAAATTTAATTAACTGCTTTCTTATTGTATGTAGTTTCAAATAAAATTCTTACTCCAGTCATTATTGCTTTTATTACTATTACCATTAATAATATTAATAACAACAATAATAATTAATATTAGAGTGATTTCTGACTGATCATGTGACTCTGATGACTGGAGTACTGAAGCTGAAAATTCATCTTTAAAATCACTGGAATAAATTATTCAATTAAACGATGAATTACTTTTAAACAGTTCTCTTATAGTGCAGTAACATTTTACAGTGTGTGCTGTAATTATGATGAAATAAATGCAGCCTTGGTGAGCAGGAGAAGCTTATTTTAAAATATTTAACAATCATACTGACCCCAAACTTTTGACCAGTTGTGTATATAATATTTTATAAGCGAAAATGTGCACTTTAATTTTGACACCCACAGACACCTTCACCAAATATAAATCAGAGAGGTCAGACTTTCTCATACAGAGCCTCATTTCGGTTGTCACGTTTTGTAAAACTCTATTGAATAAATCAATCTATTAAAGAAACGTTGGCTAGAATTATGCATTATAGGCTTAAATTAGAGAGAGAAATAACAGATGAAACGTGACTGCATCAGATCATGAAGCAGATCGATGCTGATCTTTCTTTCCAGCTGTCAGTGCAGAAATGAACAAAACAATTGGCCCAATACAACATATTATAAGACTAAAATGTGGAATAATTATCTGACGGTAACTTCGGTCAATTTTCCTAACGGATAAACAGCACTTTGTAATATTTCAGCATGCTTTCACTTTTGTTTAAGACATGAAACGCATATTTGCCGGTAGGGATGACATCCTGCCCTACTCATAATTCTCTATTCATATAGCCGTATACATGGCTATTACACAATCTTAATACACTGTTATATAGCCTGGGTCGTTAGTTTGTTGCATAGTTTTGTTTTCTCACTACAATCGATCTGCTCATACGAGCAGAGAACACCTCATTCAGGCGATCTCGGACTGATCCGAGCGTGATTGCTGGATTCACGGATCCGAGCGTGATTGCTGGATTCACATACGCCAATCAAACTGCGCTAACAGGGGAAACGAGAAATGTTCCGAAACAAACGTCTATGTGTGAAGCACCCTAAGATTGTATTTGCATGCAATTGACAGACAGTCGCAGCCAAAATTTGTGACAAGGCAGCACTGGCCCAATCGGGCTAGTTACCATTCTGTAAACTGGCCCGAGCGTGTCACGCGCTGGCCCCGGGCCATCGGGCAGTCCTTATTGTCGAGCCCTGTCTCATAACGTATAAAACACTACTTTCAAAAACAAACCGATGGCACATATGAAATGGCGATAAGTGGAAGTGTTCTACCCAGGGATCCGTTTTGGTGACGTGTCGTTTGACATATACCCTATTATGTAAGAAACTCTGAAAACTAGACTGACACTGTTTCAATCTACTATAACTTTTATGTTAAGCGGCTTTGATACAATTTAGATCGTAAAAGCACCAGATAGATAAAGATTAATTGAATTGAATCTGCTCAAATGTGTACACGTTATTGGACAAAACAAAATATGATCCGATTTATTTTACATTTAATGTGCATCAAAATTACAGTGTGTGTAGCCAATGTTTCCAGTGTCTTTTCACCTTTCAGCTTTTGAGACTTTTTAAGACTTAATGAAAACTAATATTTTATTAATTTCAGACCTAATTGAAGAGAATGAGGGGAGTAAAGAGGAGGAACATCATGTCAAAATTGAGGAAAAAACTCATTTACAGACTGATGGTATTTTGAAATGGAGAGACAAGAATCGTTTCACCTGCACTCAGTGTGGAAAGAGTTTTGTAAGAAAAGGCGATTTTAAGATTCACATGAGGATCCACACTGGAGAGAAACCGTTCACATGCACTCAGTGTGGGAAGAGTTTCAACCAATTAACACACATTACTCAACACATGATGATCCACACTGGAGAGAAACCATTCACATGCACTCAGTGTGGGAAATGTTTCAGCCGATCATCATCCCTTAATCAACACATGATGATCCACACTGGAGAGAAACCATTCACATGCACTCAGTGTGGGAAGAGTTTCAACCAATCATCATCCCTTAATCAACACATGAGGATCCACACCGGAGAGAAACCATTCACATGCACTCAGTGTGGGAAGAGTTTCCGCAGCTCATCATCCCTTAATCGACACATGAAAATCCACACTGGAGCGAAACCTTTCACATGCACTCAGTGTGGGAAGAGTTTCAGCCACTTACCATCCCTTAATCTACACACGAGGATCCACATTGCAGAAAAAAACATTCACACGCACACAGTGTGGAAACAGTTTCAGCTGCTCATCATCCCTTAATCTACACATGAGGATCCACACTGGAGAGAAACCATTCACATGTAGTCAATGTGGGAAGAGTTTCAACCGGTCAGCAAACCTTAAGGAACACATGAAGATCCACACTGGTGTGAAAGAGTATATGTGCTTTGAGTGTGAGAAGACTTTCATTACAACTCCAAAATTGAAACTGCACCAGACGATTCACACTGGAGAGACAGTACAAGTGTTCACACTGTGACAAGAGGTTTAATCAGTTAACACATCTGAAAACACAAAAGAGGATTTACACTGGAGAAAAACCGTACAGATCTGATCAGTGTCTACAGAGTTTCGCTCATTCGGCGCAGCTTAAGAAACACATGGACAAAATGTTGCACACATGACATGAATGCAGTAAAACATTTTCTCATGTGCGCAGGATGTTTCATGTCTGAATAATATTTGAAAAGGCTGAGTTACAGTATACGGTTTTCCAGCACTCCTACACTGCAGTAGGTGAGGTTGTAAATGTGTCGCGCTCCTCGTGTTTACTGTTAACACAATGATGGCGGCTAAGAGATTAGCAGTTTCATAAACATCTGGCAAACAGCACCTCTGCAGCTTAAAATCTCTTTGCAAGTGATTGTACAGGTGCAGATACATCTGTACTCCACTCTCCAGTGTATTCATGTAGCTAGTGTTGTTTTGGGTGATGTTTTCTGTCTGACTCCCTGAATGAGAAACAAATCACTGGGAAGACACCGCACATCAAAGAAGGTGGAGCTCCAGCAGGTTAGTTTGCAGTATACCAGAGCATCAACTTTAGAAAGCCCATTCAATTGTCCTGTGTTGCAGCTTTCATTTGTAAAGTTTCTTTACTTTTAGGTTCAAGATTCTCTCTAGTTTACTACATTTACTTTTTTTGAGTAGAATACAAACTTGATGAATATTTTATGATTTAGGCAGAGCGACAGGTATTAAGTTTACAATATTAATACACTGTGATGATCCCAAAACTCCAGATTTGAGTATGTGGTAAACCCTGATTGGATGCCTGCATTAATCATCAGTGGGTATATAAAAGTTGTTATGCTAGCTACCCCAGGACGCTGTGGCTACTCAGGACTCCTCATGTCAAGACCTGCCATCTCATTGACTTTTTAACCTTATGGATTTGCATTACTTGTATCATGTAGTTAAAGTGTTGTTGTGATTATATCCTATGTTCATTATCTTCATTATTATCCCTAGACATTTGTTGGTTGCTTTGATTATTGTTCTTTGAGTTACATTTTACAATAAATAATTTGCATTCAGGCTATTTTGTTGGTTCATCTCTCTTTTATGTTGCGACTCAAACAAGCGGGTCATAACACTTTGTAAAACGTGTCCGGTTGTATCCGAGATCTTGTCCTTTCAGTCATGACCATAGGTGAGAGTAAGAAGCTAGATTGAGCATTAAATTGAGAACATTGCCTTTCGTCTCAGCTCCTTCACCACAACAGACAATCACATGTGGTGGGAATTCATTTATAAACGAATTATAAAGGTCTGTTCTTTTATTCCTCCATGGATGTACTGTTTACATTAGGCTATGTGTGACCACTTTAAAATCTGTTTATCGCCAAACAAGATCTGGGTACCTACATGGTGATTTAACAAGCTATATGTTCAGGTGGTGGTAAAGACTGAAATATAGACAATCAAAGGTTAAATTTGTGCGTTGATGTAACTGTGATTCATTCTGTATGTCATTCATGACCTTGTGAGCTTAGCAAACTAGATAAAAAGAGAACACTCTGTTTCGGTGTCTCACACTCTGCAGAAACCTGCGTTGCTGTATGACTGTCTGACTTTCTTTGCAAAGAATAAAACTTTAAAAGACACTTTGTGTAAGAATTTGTTTTCTTGACCACTGAGAGAGCCTCCTTAAAGAAAATAGCCACTACAATTTGGTGTCAGAATAGTGGGATTTCTTGGAGGAACTTTTTCGGACCCTGCGGACGGTGACTGATCATCCTGGGACTTTGTGTCACAGCCCTGCCCCACACGTTGAGGGTTGAGGGACCGACCGCCGGGCCCGGAGAGGAACCCCACTGACATCTGGGAAAAAGGAACTCAAGTGGCATCCGAACTCTCTGGTAAGAGACAAATTCTTTTTGTTCATCACCAAATGGAAATTTAGCAGTTGTTGGTACTTAATTGGGCAGGTAAAAAGATTTTACACTGTGACTTGGGCCGTCACCATACTGGCAGACCTTTCTCTGTGGGATAGCAGCGTAATTATGCAAGTGAGATCTGACATCAGGCGGGGATCAAGACCTTACACAAGTGAGATCCAGCATTTGGCTGAGATCAAGACCTTACACAAGTGAGATCTGGTGCCTGACTAAGATCAAAACCTTTTAGTTACGTCTGGCTAGCTAACTGCGATTTACTCCCAGGAGGGGGTTGAAATCCGGGGAAAGCGTGCAATTTACTTCCAGGAGGAGGTTGAAATTGGGGAGCGCCCCATTGGAGCTGGATAGCTTAACTTTTCGATTTTAGGTGAAAAGTCGAAATCTGTTGGAGACGTCCGACAGATTAATAGGTACCGAAAAAGTCCAAAGAGAGGGGTAGTGGCCAGTATGGGGAAGTCCCAAAGTAAAGTGAGAAAATATAATACACCGGTGTTTTGGAATATGGGAAAATTATATGGAGAAAAAGGCATGCAAAATATAGGAAAATTATTGAAATATGACAACTTTCTGCGGAAGAAAATGTTGAGTGTTACTAGGTTAAACACAGTGTATGAGTCAGAAGAGGAAAGTCAGAAGAGGTTGTTGTAGAAAGCATGTGTGTGTGTCGTAAGGAGACACTGTTGATTGTTGGCTGAGGGAGGCAGATAAGAGGCAGAGAAAAGTGCTGCAAAAGCAGCTGGCATGTAGGGAAAAGAATGGTGGAGATGAGGTAAAGAAAAAAAAAGCGAATGAAAAATGAGAGAGTGTGAATGAAAGACTGATTAGCCCTGCTAACCCTTTTTATAAATCTGTTTCTATACATGTTCCGCCGTATCATCACTATCCCGTGGCTGAGCTGTGAGCCCTGACAACTGACCCAGACCTCGACTGCCGCCCTCTCAGAAGACCGACCGCATCAACGAAATCCCCACCTCAAGCGAGCGGAGGACATCTGTTTGAACTGGAGAAATGGACGTTTAACAGACATTCTGCTGTGTGCTCAACATGCTGAAGACAAGCTGACAGCAAAGCAAGAAGAAAGCAGAAAAGGAGCTACTTATGGCCCTTGTACGAACAGCATCAAGACCAGAAAACCCAAGATACCGCAAGTTCAAAGGCAACAAAGGCGTCAAGGGTGAGAAAGATACCAGAAGATGGGGAAACTGGAATGTGGCAGGTGGCGATGAGACTTGCAGAGCCTGTGGTGCATGTGACGAGAAACTGTACCAATTGTCTGCGCTTGCCACAGAGATGGACTTTGGTCAAAGGATTGACCCGAAAGGCGCAAACCAACATCGAGGAGCTGATGTGCGGAGAGGGAAGAGCAGAACGGAGGGGGTTTGGGCAAGCAGCCAACAGCTACAGTAAAGGGAAGTGAACATTTTTTAACTAACAAGTTTAAAATGCAGACACATTTTTATACACACATAAACACATACACTGATATCTGTTCTGCTATCTGCAATGAAGAAAAAGCTTTTGCATTTCCTACTGTAATTTTGATCACAGTAATGTTGATGATTTTCCTGATGAAATGGCATTGTTTTTTGATAATGAAGCATTTTTGAATGTGCCAAGATATTCTATGTTGATTGAGAAAACTTTGATTGAGTTTCTGGCTGATAGTGGAGCCAGCAGATCTTGCATATGACCATGTGACCTGCAGTGTGTAATGCCTTTGACAAACAAATTCCACGAGTCTCTGTCTGCATCTGGTCATAGAGTCGTTCAGCGATTTACAGCTCCGCTGACCTGTGAGACAGAGGAGGGCAAAGTTTTTAAACATGAGTTTGTTTGTTCACCAAAATGTCCAGTTCCATTGCTGGGAAGGGGTATTTTTTGTAAATTAAACCTAGATCTAACAGCAGATTCCTCTGGAGTGAGAGTGGAAGAAGGGGAGGAGTTTTGTTGTTTGCTGTTTGAATCACAGACACCACAGTGAGCCTATGAATGGCTGATTGAAAACTAAGCATGGTCTGATTTAATTTGCTAATTGGCTAAAGAACGAGTAAAACCTTTTGACATTGATATAATGTCCCCTGGTGAACTGCATTGCATGCCACATGTCGTAATTGATAAGGAATTTGAGAAAGCTTGGGTTGAGGCACAGGTGGATGAAACTTTGATTTTAGAAAAGATGTACTGGACAGAAAGTTTGTGTGATTTCTGTGTCATAACATAAGTCTTGGTCTGACTGTTTCTGTTTCACCAGTTTGTGAAATTGTGTTGAAGAAGCAGACAGGGAGGAAAGAAAGGAGGGGTAGAATAAAGCGAACACTTGAAAGCGTTTAGGTGTGACTGCATGAATGAAATAGCTGTATTAAGAAGAATAAATGCTATTGACAAACTTTGTGTGAAAAATTGTTGCATGGCTGACTTTACACAGTAGACATTCACCCGGCCTTAGCAGAAGTGCCAAATGAATTGTGGGCTAAAAGAAAACATAAAATGGGTTTAATTAAAGGTTGTGATCCAGCGATGATTATTCCTTTACTGGAGCAAGGTGTTATTGTCCCATGCAAAAATTCCGCACACCTATTTGTACTGTTTAAAAAAAAAATAAAAATAAAAAAATAAGATAAGGGATAATGAAATGCCAACAGAATGGCATTTCGTACAAGATTTACAAGCAGTAAATGCAGCTGTCAAGCAAAGAGCTCCATTGGTTCCTAACCCATACTTGATTTTGTCACAAATTCCTGAAAAATCATAATTTTATTCTGTGGTTGACCTGGCAAATGCATTTTCCAGCGTGCCAGTGGACAAAGATAGAGTTTTTGGTTTGCATTTAATTTTTAAATGGCAAAGGCCACACTTTTACATGTTTGTGTCAGGGTTTTGCATCCTATTAACTGTTTATAATGAGGCCGTGTTGAAAAGTTTGGAACCTTTGACTGTGACAGCTGGAACTGTTATTTTGTAATACGTTAGCGATTTATTGGTCTGTGATTAAAACGAACAGACTAGTGTGTGACTCTGTGTCTCTCCTGAAGCACTTAGCTATGGAGGGTCACAAGGTCAGTTTAATTAAACTGCAATTTGTCAAACAGAAAGTAACATTTTTGACATGTCATTACTCCAGACAGCAAATCTGTGTCTGACAAAAGAGTGAAAGGTATAAAAGATGTACCAAAACCACTAAAAAACAAAAAACAAATGTTGTCTTTTTAGGTAATGTGCTCATACTGCCGCACATTCATTCCAAATTATGCAATTTTGGAACAGCCCCTGAGAGCCTTAACTTTATGGAAGGGGAAGACATTTACTGACAAATTACAATTGACAGCAGAGGCAAAGCAGGCATTTGTAAACATGAAATTACAAATGGCTGAAGCTCCTGGGATTAACTATCCCAACAAAGCCATTTGTTCAGATGGTAGATGAAAGGTGTGGGTTTATGACATCATTACTCCTACAGGACCACGGTGGTAGACTCTGACCTGTGGCCTACTTTGAGCAAACTTGACCCTGTAGCAGCAGGCCTGCCACGTTGCTTAAGAGCCGTGGCGGCTGTGGAAAAATCTGTTATGATTTTGTTGGGTATGCTGATTTGATACTGATGGTGCCGCACGCAGTGTCCATGATACTGCAAGAACAAAAAAACATTGCATTTGTTGACAGCCTGCTGGCTGTGATATCACACTATCTTGCTATGTAGATATGGCAAACGTGACTGTTAAGCGATGTACAGGGTTAAACGCCGCTACTCTTCTTCCTACTAAGGAAAATGGGGAAGAACACCATTGTTGCACAACAACACTTGATCAGGTGTGTACATCACGACCTGACCACTCTGAGGAGCCACTTGAAAATTGTGAAAATGTCCTCTTTGTGGAAGGTTCGGCATTTAAGATCCACAAACAGGCCAGAATAAGGTTGGTTACGCAGTAACAACTGAATTTGATGTGATGGTCTCTGGGAAGCTGCCAGGGCACTATTCTGCACAAGCTGTAGAGCTTGTGGATTTGACAGAAGCATGTAAATTGATGGCATAAAAAGAAGCCACGATTTATACTGATTCAAGATATGCATTTAGGGTAGTTCATGATTTTGGGGCTTTGTGGAAACACCCAAAATTTCTAAAATCTGATGGTCGACCAATACTCCATGCTCCTTTAGTAGCAGCGTTATTGGAGGCAATTTTACTACCTAGCAAACTGGCCATTTGCAAATGCGCAGCGCACACTAACAACAAAGATTTTGTATCCGCAGGTAACTCGAGGGCAGATGCAGCAGCAAAGGTCGCAGCGTCCCAAGACGAGGACAGTTCTGAATGTACTTTGCTATCTGCTGACAATAACAACAATACCTGTTCTTCCTTACAGGAGATGTAAACATTTGCGACTGGACTGGAGAAAAACAAGTGGAGACAGTCTGGCTGAGTGATAAGTGAAATGTGTGGAAGAGTGTTGAGGGCAAGGCTTGTTTACCAAAACATTTTTTCCAACACTATGTGAAATTAATTAATGGTAAAGATCATGCGTCGAAAACAGCAACGGTCACGCAAATGACAGAACTGTGGTTCATGAAGGGGTTTACCACATTTGCGGACAATTTCTGTAGATGATGTCTAATTTGAAATACACAAATTGGCAAAAGCGTTACTGATTGAGATCGTCCCGAGATGGGGAATAAGTTGAGAGACGGTACTCATTTTGTTAATGATGCAATGAAACAAGTGGGTCAGTTTTTGGGAATTTATTTGAGAACATACTGCAGCTACCATCCAGCTTCAGGTGGAGCTGTTGAAAGAGAAAATGGTACACTGAAAAACAAATTGGCAAAATGTTGTGAAGACACATGACTAACATGGGTTAAAGCTCTACCAATAGTCTTGATGTATATGAAAACGAGAAAAAGACCAAAAATGAATTTGAGCCTGTTTGAAATTCTCTTTGGGAAACCACCGCATGTACAGTAGGTGTGAATGGGGGAAACAGCAGTTGCCCTTAACGGATGTGTGTGAAAATGACATGTTGAATTAGTGTGTATCAATGTCTTCTCTGTTGTCTGATGTCTGTGTACAGGTTAAAGCTGCACAGGGGAAGGCCGCAGAGAGGCCGCTGCACAATCTGAGGCCTGGCAATTTCGTGGTGATGAGGGATCTGAGGAGAAATGTTGAGAGCGAAACGTTGGTTGGGTTCGTTCCAAGTGCTACTGACCACTGAAACAGCGGTGAAGGTCACGGAAAGGTCGATGTGGGTGAAAGCTAGCCATCGCAGAAGGGGTTCCATCATCTGAGGAGGACAATGAGGCAGTAGTAGAGAAAGAGGGGCTCTGAAGCTGTCTGAGGAAAACAGTGAGTTGCTATCTGAGTGAAGCAAGGTCACAGCTGCGGAGAAACAACAGCAAAGTCAAGAGGTGTGTGAAACAGTAACTTCTGAGTTTAACACCAAAGCAAGACACAGACTGGAAGAGAAAGCGACCAAAAGAGAGGTGAACAGCTGTGCTTGACCATCAGGCCCAAACTGAAGATGGATGGAAAGATTCGTTGGCATCCATTCCAAGTGCCTGAAATGTGTGGATTGAGACAAACCACACTGTTGTTTCTACTATCACTGAGTGTTCTGTTGTTTTCATTAACTTGATTACAACCAAAATATTACTGACATTGTAGCCCACATGAGAATGGCTGTAAAAGTGCCAAAAAGAGTTAGCAGTTCATGGCTAGACTGGTTGTCATCCAAATGGGGAGATTGAATTTGTTGGGTTCGGTAATGTAGTGTTACCTATACTAGGAATAGGTCTAATGATATTATGTTGTCTGGCATGTATATTTAGATTTGTATCATGATCAGTGAGTAGATTGATTACGGCGTCAACATCACATCAGATGGTAAGGATAACTGTTAATGAAGAGGGAATGAACATTGACATGGATGATGATTTTGACTATGACTTTGATGATAGTGACAGCTATGTGGATATGGAAAAACTGTAAATCAATTAAGAGTAAAAATTAGGTGACGGCTTTTACTTAATTGGATAATTTTACAAAGATTTGACTATTTCAAGTGTAAAAATTACTATTTGCTTGCTTATATATATTTTGGGTCTATCCAAACAAAAAAGAAACAGCATTTGCATGAGTTAATGTGTTCTGTAATTAATCTTAAAAGAGTGACAATTTACATGATAATTGAGGGAAGAATGTAAATGTGATGTATGTTTAAGAGTGCAGTAACAACGAGTTTGTGGATGATGTTATTGATGATGAACTAATGATTTAGAGTATTAGTGATTTGTAACTAATTGAATCAATGTTTAACAGAATTTATTAGGTGTATGAAATAACAGTAGTGTAAAATTAACAGACAATTTCTGTGATTTGAACCTCTGGGGGTGACTGAGGGTCCGACTTCGGTTGGGAGCACAATAACAGTGATTATTCGTTTAGCCCGGCTTCCAGGGAAGGGGGATATTTTGGAAAGTAAAAACCTCAATGGGAAAAATGGTTGGCTGAAATATCTCTAGTGTATATGGTGTGTGCAGAAACCTGTTAAATGATTAACCTAATGATTATGAACTAAGTGTAGTTTTAGAAGCTAATATAGTATGAATTTAGTTTTATGTTATCAATGAATGATAAAAAGAGAGGAATTGTAGTGGAAATTCATTTATATACATTATAAAGGTCTGTTCTTTTATTCTTCCATGGATGTACTGTTTACATTAAGCTATGTGTGACCACTTTAAAATCTGTTTATCGCCAAACAAGATCTGGGTACCTACATGGTGATTTAACAAGCTATATGTTCAGGTGGTAGTTAAGACTGAAATATAGACAATCAAAGGTTAAATTTGTGCGTTGATGTAACTGTGATTCATTCTCTATGTCATTCCTGACCTTGTGAGCTTAGCAAACTAGATAAAAAGAGAACACACTCTGTTTCGGTGTCTCACACTCTGCAGAAACCAGCGTTGCTGTATGACTGTCTGACCTTCTTTGCAAAGAATAAAACTTTAAAAGACACTTTGGGTAAGAATTTGTCTTCTTGACCACTGAGAGACGCCTCGTTAAAGAAAATTGCCACTACATGTTCATCGCCTTCCACGATCTGTGGGGATGAGTACTGACAGGGAAGAGCCTGCAGGAACCTCCAGGGCAATTGTTGCTTTGTTTAGGCCCTGGAATTGAAGGGTAGAAGTGTTTTATCGTCGGGGCGACGATACAGAACCTGGGGGTAGATTGTGGCAAGATTAGCGCCGCCCTTTATTTTGTGTTGTATTTGCTGGGGACATCGCTTCTAGCCTATTAGCAATCAGTGTGGGATGCTATAAAACTGTAGCAAGGGATGGTATGTGTCACGAGTCCCGCCCTTTCCGATTGGTCATTTCCTGCCTCGTCATCACTACTCGCCGGTAGCGCTACGTCTTGTGGAAACTCCAGTGCTGGTTTGTGTCTAAGGCCGCCCCTTTGCAGCCAGCTGTGTGTACGAGATTCACTCGGCAGTACAAAACCGCTTTTAACCCAATGGTTTGTCTATGGTTTATTACATTGAGTGAGCCTGTTCCCCCCTGTGTGTTGGTGTTCCTTTTTGCTCCTTTAATGGGCGAAATTGGGCATCTGATTGTGATCGATAGTGATACGGCTGGGTGCTATTTTGAAAACCTGTAACTACGTGGGAGGTTTCTAACAACGCTGCTGCTTTAGGAGGCTGCTCTTGCGGCGTTTTAGTGTTGGAAAGACTGAGTTTGACTGCTGCTTTAGGAGGCGCCCTCGCGGCGTTTTAGTGTTGGAAAGACTGAGTTCGACTGCTGCTTTAAGAGGCGGCTTTAGAAGGCTGCATTCATGGCGTTTTAGTATTTTCAGAGACTGCGTTTGACTGTGCTATTTGAATGCTGTTGTTCGTTTTTTTTCTATCTATTTTGTTTCCTGTTTTCTTTCATTTTTTTAGATTTGTTACAATTTGTTCTTGTAAATCTCATCGAAATTTGGGGTTCTGTTAAACTTGTTGTTGAATGATTTTGAAAATCGTATGGTCTTTCTATTGTGTAACTGTTTTTGCTTTTCATGTTGTGATCTTTTTGGTATTGTTCATATGGTTGCCCCTTTTAGTGGAGCGCTGTTTGAAAGGTGTTTTTTGTCAGTACTTCAAAAAAGCACTGTATTGTGTGTGTGTGTGTGTGTCTCTGGAGTGTCTGTTGTATAAGTGATCTTTTTATTGAAGCTCAAATTAACTGGGTTTTGTGTTGCAGGAGCAGAGCACCTAAGGCAGGGTGGATTTCTGGTGGAGGTCTTTCTTGCACGTGTGCTGTGTGAGTGAGCGTGTGTCACAGGTCTTGGTGGTCTTTGCTGTGGAGGCCTTGTTGTGCCCTTTTTCTCTGCTGTCACGTCTCAGCTCCTGCACTCCAAATTCAGGTGTTTTAGTGTTTGTGTGTGCGTGCCTAGTAGATTTTCCAATTGAATATTTTTAACGATTTATAAAGTGTACATATTCTGTCCATGTTTATGTGCCTTTTTGAGATTTGAATAAAACTGTATTTTTCCTACCCACGTCTTTTGCCATTTACTGGGAACTTACCTGTGCTGCCTTTTTTAAAAGTTTAGGTCCCTGGTAATATTTCAGGGTGGCGTAGTCGTTGCTGTCCAACATTAGTAAAAACCTTGGTTATGCCACACATAGACTGGTTAATACATAGTGAAGGCATAGCAAATTTGATTATTAGGCAACTGAGCCTATGAGTTGTAAATGGCTGGCAACAACTTCATAACACAGTAAAATAAATATTGATCCACTTACGTTTTAAGAACTAATTTAAGTAGTCTATATAAATTATATAAAGTAAAATAATTACTCTGGCATTAATTAAATTTATAGTTTTAAGAGAAATGTTCCGATAATAAAAAAAGGTAAATCTGATTAAATAATTAATGGTGACATTCTTTGATTTTAACACACTTAATGTATTTAATTGGTCTACTTGTCTACAAAAAGTCCAAGGTTAAAGGCTAACGTTAGCTATCAAAATATTTTTGGGGAAAAAAAGGCGAAAAAACATACATTAACGGCTCAAATTTTGTTACAAACTATCATTACAAATATTAAATAGACTGTTCATATGTTAATTTATCTATGAGCTATAAAGTAGTTTGATTAAAAAAGAAATCATTGAATAAAATTGACGATACTCACAGTGTTTCGGTTCTTCACGTGTATCCGATCCAATTTGAAAGGTGGCGCTGTCTCGAAAAACGAGGGGTCTGAGAATGCTGAACTCTGAGTGCAGGGACTGTAGATGCAGCAGGCTCCGAGTCTGCAGCTTCATACTACTCAAATAAACACACACTTCTTTTCAACGGTTAAATAAGTGCATCATCCGGGATTTTGAAGTGCACTTAATCTTTTTAGAATAAAAGAATATTTCAGTGTGAGCGCACTACTTACACTATTTATTCTACTAAATGGCATAGAATAGTGTATAAGTAAATGATTTAGAATGCAGCTATAGACAGCACTGACAGAGCCCTACCAGCTGTTCTCCAGCATATTTTAGATAAATGTCCACTGATGCTCTTGTAAATCTCCCTCTTCTGCCTGCTCTCTCCCCATTACCTGAAAAAGAAAAACCTGACACAGACCTAATTACTCCTTCATCTTGGAAGGACGTCCATTGATTCACCCATCCATCAGATTTTTTAAATGAAAAATCTGAAAGCACCTGGCTCCCTAAAACACCAAAACATTTGACCGACGAGGAAGAGATTCAAACCTATGCACGCTGAGCGCAGTGGATTAGCTGACCATCCCTGCTGGAGGCTGGATTAACTTTTACCATAACATCCTTCAAGACACTCAGAGGGAACAGGTAAGAATCCTTCCACAGCAGCCGTGAACCCTCACAAACACCACAGCATTTGAACGACGAGGATGGGATTTGAAACCACGCGTGCAGAGCACAATGGATTAGCAGTCCATCGGCTTAACCACTCGGCCACCTCGTGCCCCACATTGGCGCTTTCCTGATGGAGGCTGTAGTGTGGTATATTTGTATACTTACATTGATATGAGTGTTTTTGCAGCTTATATCAGTAAACACGACGTTAAAGTCTCCATAACGTCCTTCAAAACACTAAGAGGGTGCGAGTAAGATACCTTCCACGGTTGCACTGGGCTCTCTCAAATGCCAAAGCTAATGAACGACAAGGATGGGATTCGAACCCACGCGTGCAGAGCACAATGGATTAGCAGTCCATCGCCTTAACCACTCGGCCACCTCATCACCCACATACATCCTCTCCTGAAGGAGGCTGGACTGTGGCATATCTGTATGTTTTTAACAAGGCAACTTTGGTAAAGATGACGTTAATATTTGCCATAACATTCCGCACATTGCTAAGAGAGTGTGAGTAAGATACCTTCCAGGGAATCTCCAGGCTGGCTCTCTTAAACAAACGACAAGAGTGGGTTTCGAACCCATGCGCAGAGCACAATGTATAAACAGTCCATCGCCTTAACCACACGGCCACCTCGCCAGAGCTTGCCTGCTTGCTGTGCTGGAAGTTGGACAGTGTTGTTATTTTTTTCAACCTGCAGGGGTCTTACTGAAAAGATGAAGTTTAAGGTTGTCATAAAGAGCTTTTCAGTAGCTGTGATTAGTGCCCCAGAGTTAACGTCCAACATTAGGTTTTTCTTCTGGTTTTGTTGGAGAGAAACTCAACTCAACTCAACTCAATTTATTTTTATAGCACTTTCAACAACCACAATGGGTACCAAAGTGCTGTACATAAAAACAAATAAAACACCTAAAACATACACAGAACTAAAATAGATAAAATCACAACACATGATTAAAAGCTAAAGAGAATAAGTGTGTCTTCAGTGCCCTTTGAAAGGACTCAAATGTTGGAGAAGTTCTTATGGACAGTGGAAGATTGTTCCAAAGTCTGGGAGCAGCCACTGAAAAAGCACGATCACCTCGACATTTCAAACGTGACCGTGGGACAATCAAATAAAATTGATCCTTAGAGCGCAGAGATCTCGCCGGTTGGTGTGCTTTAATGAGCTCGGAAATATACTGAGGGGCCAGGCCATGGAGGGATTTAAAAACATACAGCAGCACTTTGTACTGAATTCTGAACTGGATTGGCAGCCAGTGTAGGGAAACCAGTACAGGTGTGATGTGCTCACCTTTTTTTGTGCCAGTTAAAAGCCTGGCAGCTGAGTTCTGGACCAGCTGCAGACGAGAGAGAGAGGCCTGACTCACACCCAGATACAACGCATTGCAGTAATCCAGACGCGAAGAGATAAAGGCATGAACAACCTTCTCCAAGTCACTGAAACTGAGGACAGACTTCAGCTTGGCAATATAGCGAAGATAAAAAAAGCTATTTTTGACAACTGCATTGATTTGGCGATCGAATTTAAGTTCAGAGTCAAAAATAACACCAAGACTTTTTACAGTGGAATGTATTTTTCCAGGAAGCAATGACAAATTGGCATTTGAATCTGAACCTTTATGGCCAAAAACAATAAATTCACACTTGTCCTCATTCAGTTGGAGAAAGTTATTCGCTAACCAACACTTTACATCAGCCACACAATTAAACAGTGCCTGAAGGGAGGATTGATCCCCAGATTTTATGGGGAAATAGATTTGGGAGTCATCAGCATATAGATGGTAGTTTATGCCATGCCTTTCAAAAATTTTTCCTAACGGAAGCAAGTAAAGAGAAAATAAAACAGGACCCAGTATTGAGCCCTGCGGAACCCCACACATTAATTGAATGACAGATGAACAAGAGTTGCCCAAACTGACTGATATAGTTCTATCCTTCAAATATGAGGAGAACCAATCCAAGGCTAAACCCTGGATACCAGCGTGTTCTCTAAGACGATCAATGAGAATTTCATGATCAACTGTATCAAAAGCAGCAGTGAGATCCAATAATAGAAGAACAACAGAGCTTCCTGAATCAACCTCCAACAAAATGTCGTTTGAGACCCTCAGTAGAGCGGACTCTGTGCTGTGACCAGCTCTAAAACCTGACTGAAACTTATCAAAAATATTATTATTAACCAGAAATTCATTAAGCTGCACAGACACAATCTTCTCTAAAATCTTCGAAATAAAAGGCAGTTTGGAAATAGGGCGAAAATTTTTCATGTCTGCGGCATCAAGATTCACTTTCTTTAGTAGAGGCTGAATAACAGCATGTTTAAAACTACTAGGCACAATGCCAGTAGACAAACTACTATTAACAATTGAAAGCACACTTCGGCCAATTGAGAGCATCGCCTCCTTAAATAAGGTGGCAGGAATGACATCACATGAGGAACCAGAGGGCTTCATATGTGCAACAATGTCATTAAGTTGTGACAGGGACACAGGAATAAAACTGGTTAATTTTTTCAAAGGGGCAACAGAAGTTGTCGGATCATTGATTACAGGTGAAATCTGGGAACGAATTCCAACAATCTTATCAGTAAAAAAATGCAGGAATTTTTCACAGGTGTCAACAGAAGAGGAAATTAATGGAGAAACAACAGGCTGAAGTATGGTGTTAATAGTAGAGAACAGTATTTTGGAATTATGACAGTTCTTTGAAATTATGTCAGATAAATAATTCGATCTGGCTGCTTTGACTGCCCTTTGAAATTTAGTCAAGCAATCTCTCAATGATTCATATGAAACCTGTAGTTTATCTTTAAGCCATTTACGTTCAGCTCTTCTACACTCCTGCCTAAGAGCCTTAATATTGCTATTCACCCAGGGCTGGTGCTTAACTTTCTTTTTCTTAGTTTTCAATGGAGCTACAGAATTCAGAATATTAGAGCATATAGAGTTAAACTGGATAACTAACTCCTCAGGCCCCATTTCAGAAGACGGAAGCTCTATAAGTGATTTTGATGAACCAGTATCAAAAGCAGATGAAAAATTACTAGCAGTGGAGGCAGAGAGCACACGAGTTTTAACAGTGACAGAACTATCATCAGCTTGATAATTAAAAGTAAAATAAGAATTAAATAAGACAGTCTTGTGGTCAGAAAAAACAGTATCAGCAATTTGCAAATTACCGACAGAGAAACCAGAAGTTAGCACTAAGTCAAGAGTATGGCCATGCTCATGTGTTGGGCCCACAACACATTGTGATAGACCAAAAGAGTCTAATAAATTATTAAACTCATTAACAAGAGGTCTGGTAGGACAGCACACATGAATATTAAAATCTCCCAAAATTAAAATATTGTCTGCACAGGGAAAAATAGAGGATAAAAAATCTGAAAAATCGCCAATAAAATCTTTATGATATGAGGGAGGTCTGTAAATAAGGGCACATAAAACAGACTTAAAAGAATTTAACATAAATAACTGAACCTCAAAGGAGGAGTAAGCTTCAGTGGGTAGGAGTCTGCATTTAAACTTATTTTTAAAAACAACAGCAAGGCCCCCACCACGACCAACAGACCTTGGAGAGCTGAGAAAAGAGCAGTCAGGTGGAGAAAGTTCAGAAAAAGGAGCCACATCACCAATGCTTAGCCAAGTCTCAGTAATGAATAGAAAATCCAAGTTGTTTGAGAGGAAGAAGTCATTTAAAATATAGGTTTTGTTCGAAAGAGATCTCGCATTGATCAACGCCATTGATGTTGGAGCCGAGCCAGAAAATGTAGTAGATGAATCTGCAGTTTTATGCAGCTTACCGCTACCCAAGAGACGTAGATTATGTAGGTTGACACCGCGTCGGCAGTCTCCATGACACTGCTTCGAGTAGCCATTCCGTGAAACCCGCCGCATCAAACCATTAAAAGACGGGACGACTGGCACCAGATACATGCAGCTCAGTGAGGAGTGAAAATCTCCAACATCCAACGCCGGCCTTCGCGGAAGCCCGTGTGAAAGCGGCCGGCTGACATCAGGTAGGAGCAACTTAGGAGCGCTGGCAGATCCACACCATCCAGCGCAGGTATAGAGAGGAGTAACGTTACTACTCCTAAACTTCCTCAGTTTCACTAAGCGTCCAGCCCGCTTTCCACGCTTCCTTCGTCGTCTACTTAAAAGGCATAAACATCCAGGTAGATGACATACTCCCGTCAGTTTGGTTGGCACAGCTGAGTGAAAGTGCCAGCTGACTGGATTGCGGGTCAACCAATTCGTCAGTTCAGAACGAATGTTTAAAAGAGTCAGGCGGTCATAGACCAGTACAGAGGACACTGGACACACGATAAAACAAAATATAAAAAAACTTAAAACTAACAGTAAAACAAATAAAAAAGACGAATCACGACGAGCAGCCGACAAACATCCTGGCGCCATCTTGACACGTCACCTGTCACCTGACAGAAACTAGACAGAATGCCTGAGTCTAACAAAGGCAGCATAGCTGGCCCTGGGTTTCTGTCAAAATATGTTTTCAGTGTCCTTGCATTCTTCGTTATCTTACCCTAATTCCTGTAGAGGCCAACAAATACATCCCGATCTCAACCATTTTGTCCGCTAATCAGTGTTGTGACTCCGCCCCTCTTACCAGATTACCCACAGTTCCATTCTCCCAGATTCGCCAAAGCAGCGCATACTTTTCTTTAACTAAAGAGGAAACAACGTATAAGTAAGTCTTTTTTGGGCATATCCATAACCGCTTCTGCTGACACAGCATGCACTCATTGGTGCCAGAAGTCTAGCTGTGCTAGCAGTTTAAAATTTGATACCACCTTGTCGTTGCATGTCCATATTGGTACACAGAAGAGCTCACAGGCGAGTTCGTTATTCTTTCGCAGAGACAATATCGTAGCCTATGAGGTCAATCTGAGGCGCGATCATTGCTGGTTGAAAACTTTACCCAATACCCTGCCGAGATGACTTGAAATACAGTCAGCTCTGGCAATTTTTGTCAGCCTCTTAGAAGGCTTAGCGATTTGTTGAAAATATAATCTGTGCTTCTGTTTCTTATATGTGCTGCAGGCTGTGTTAGTGGGGAGCTCTGCATGCATCTGGGTGGACTAACCTGTACCGTGACGTCCTTCAAAATGCTGGGAGAGTGCGTGTAAGAAACCTTCCATGAAAGCACCTGGCTCCCTAAAACACCAAAACAATTGACCGACAAGGAGGAGATTCAAACCTACGCATGCCGAGCGCAGTGGATTAGCTGTCCATCCCTGCTGGAGGCTGGATTAACTTTTACCATAACATCCTTCACAAGACGCTCAGAGGGAACGGGTAAGAATCCTTCCACAGCAGCCGTGCACCCTCACAAACACCACAGCACTTGAACGACAAGGATGGGATTCGAACCCACGCGTGCAGAGCACAATGGATTAGCAGT
>CAIGQQ010024314.1:0-12443 GCA_903798035.1 Danio albolineatus
GATCTGGTTGAGATCAACCAGATCAGTGTGTGGTGTGCGCTCTGCCTACCTTTGTGCTCCAGTCTTTTGTGGTTTTTTTTGGCATGCTTATTTGGTGATTTATTATCTCAGTTTTACTGTGGTAATTCAAGTTTACTTGTTGAACTTTAAGTAACAGCTTTAATGGTTGTTGTATGATTCTAAACTGAGCCTTGTGATATTCTTGTTAGATTTAGTTTAGCTTGTTTTTGTTAGATTCGTTTGAGTGTTTTGCCATCTGTGTGATTTTGAGTTTTGTAGTTTAATTAGTTTAGATCGGGTGTCGTGTGCACTGAAGATATCGCTTTTATTTTTATTATTTATTTTTGTCACCTAGTTTAGACATTAAACTTAACAACTGATTTATTTTGTGAATTTTTTGATTTGGCTTACACTCATTGTTTTCTTTTAAAGACAGTATTGAAAATGTTTATTTCCTTTTCCATTATTATTATTATTATTGTTATATCTTTTGTTTAAACCATTGAGTAAAAAGCTTAAATTCAGAATAGATTCCTGCCTCATGCTTGGTCTGTCGCACACATTACATTCATCGAAATGTTACAGCATCCCTTTTAAACATCATAAACTCGCAATAAACAATATTTTTATTTTGTGTAAATGTTTTTTATTATTTGTTTTTGACCACAATACATATTTTTGATTTAGTTTAATTTGTTCAGTTTGAACCAAAGTTAAATTATACTTAAAAAAAATAATAATAATAATAATAATAATAATAATAATAATAATAACAATACTACTACTACTACTACTACAACTACTACTACTACTACTACTACTACTACTACTACTACTAATAATAGCTGTTGAAGAAGAGTACTCATACTTTGGGTGTTGGCAGCTTCATTAACAAAAGTATTGTTGTTTATTTCACTCAGTGAGCTACATCTGTGTTAATGCCAGGTCAGATTAGATCTCAGTCAGCTGTAGGCATTATGAATACAGTTACAAATCGTACTGCAATAAATAACAGAAAAGTTTGGTAACTAAAATGAAAATGATTTGACATAAATGGTTGAAAATGAGTTTTGCTTGGGGGTTCTATTTACTTAAAATAAGTTGAAATAGCTCGATTAAATTTAGTGAAAATGTTTTGCTTAGTTTAATTAAGTTCATTCAATACCTTTATTGAGTGTTTGGGTATTATGCATGATTAGGGATGTAAAATAACATCAAACTTTTGAATGAACAGTTAACATCTTAATAAGCCAGTAGTAAATGGTTTGAAATGTAAAACTGAAGTGTTGCCATTTTTTTCATACCCCCCATGCAGGACAGAAATGACTATTACAGCACTTGGTAGGACTTAGCAAAGCGTTCATTGGGTTCGATTTTGGATTGTGATAAGAATAAATGGCCACAGTGGGTTATATACTGTAGGTAAGCCTGATAAGCCGCCGGTGGCCGTTGAAATGAGTGCCACACTAAACCTACTCTCAGCTGTGATGAAAAGAGATTTGTCCAACGGCTCTCAAAGGATTGATCTTACTCCAACAGCATGTGTGATATTTAAAGCTGCAGCAACACCTCAAGTTGTCAACAACACAGCCTGCTAAATATGTTGAGGCACAGAAAACTCTGCCACTTTGACAAGTGTGCTGGGGAATATGCAAATAGCAGCTCTATGGGAAGTGATGTTCAGCCAATTATAAATCATATGTCACTTGCTTAGGCGTCCTGTGAATGCCGAGGGGCGTCCAGGGCGATTTTAAATAAGCTCAGCAGATATTAAAATACCCCGTGGTATTCTATGTGATGGACAAAGATTTGACCAAAGACCCTGAAAGGAGTGATTTCGCTCCTAATGACCGTCTAACTGTCTGTCTTGACTATAATGGTAGTAATTTCACTTGATGTATTTTGGCCATTTCGTTTGAGTGATTGGTCTTGGCACGCTTTTTTTATTGCACAATTTCTGTATTTTCAGATTAAGAGGTGAAAAGGAAATAAAACGGACTGTAGACTTAATAATCATAATGCTTATTCTACTTGAGTCGACATTTAGATTCCTCCCTTCATTTTTGATTTACTTTGACTACGGGTGAAAATTGAGGTCTTTGACAGAGGGTCCTGGTGTTAAAGCCGTCTTTTGTTTTTGCGAACTGAGTGCTGTGTGTAGAAGAGCACATTCTTCATCCTATGAAAGTCCATTGAAAGAGCAGCAGAAAAAAGCATTAGCTTCAGGCAAGACATTTATTATGATGCTGTAAGAAGATAAAACACTCATTCTGCTGAACCGGACAGAACATATTATGTGGGCTCACAGTTTGATGGACACAGATTGTTTCTCAAAAACTGAAAGTATTTGGACATCTTTTGTGACCGAAGTCACAATTAATGTAAATATAAAAGATTTTGGTGTCACTTTATTTTGATGGTCTCTTTAGCGCATTTGGATGAATTTAACTTACATTGCACCTACATGTCAACTAATTCTCAATAGATTATAAGTAGACTGTTGGGGTTAGGATTAGTGTTAGTTCGTATGGTCAGTTAAATATCTTTTGAAGGAGCAGTATCAGCAGTCTACTAAGACTCAAATGAGAATTAATAGGCATGTAGTTGCCACTACATGTAATGCAACTTTTAGTCAACAAAATGTGCAAAATAGGGACCATCAAAATAAAGTGTTACTGGGATTTTTATTGCATTATATGAAATAAAGCCTAACTCTGCATTATATCTCAGTTTTTATAGATGTGAGTCATAAACAGATCTAAAATAAATTTATTATAGTATTTTTTAACATTATAAAGTTAACAAAATAATGTTGTTCCTTAACCATTGGGTGTCAGTGACGTAAAGTAACCATGTAACTATGTCTTGAACATGGAAGGGAGCCAATTATTTTATTATTATTATTATTATTATTATTATTATTATTATTATTAATATTATTATTATTATTATTATTTTAATATAAAAAAGTAAAGTCTATATGTTTAATTCTATTTGGGGAAATAATCCATTTGAACTATTTGTAATTAATATATTTATAATAACAATATATTGTTGTGACTTCTCACCACAGTGCAAAGACATGCCCTGTAGGTGAACTGTACAAACTAAATTGCCTGTAGTGTATGAGTGTGTGTGAGTGTGAATGAGAGTGTATGAGTGTTTCCTAATAGGGTATATTCAGAAGTATGCAGAAGGACTCTTCTTTTTTCAGTAACCTGGGTCAAATGCTTTTGGTGAACTGTACACCATTACAAAATCGGCACGTTTAAGGTCTGTTTTTAAAAATGAACGATCTTCACTGCCTGATTGATAAATTATATAAAGTGGGTCTCAAAATGTACAAGAAGCACTGTGTTAAATTACATTTTTCTGCACCATGTCTTTAAAATATGAACATTTATTTTACCCCAGTATTCTGAATGGAGTTTCAATGGCTTTTTATCTCATTTTACTCTTGAACAACTAAATGAATGCTTAAGTCTATTTAACTGATTATATTTTAATTACATTACAACATCGATGCTGTAAAAGGAACCATATAAAATTGAAAAAAGTCACATTAACTATTCACCGGAAGTTTATCTGTATGGGAAGAAACACTAGCTGTGCATATATCCTACTGGACTGTGGCTGGAAGGGCATCTGCTGCGCAAAACATATGCTGAAATAGTTGACGGTTCATTCCGCTGTGGCAACCTATGAAATAGAAACTAAGAAGAAGGAAAATGACAGAGAAAAGGAGAACAGAGAAAAAAGTGTTTAATGTTTCTGATAAGACAAAAACAAACAACAGGCTCATTCTGAAAACGTAGTCCTATGTACGTTTCTGGAGACCACACATTATGTAGTCAGAGGTACGTATGGCTGCGTTTAATTTTTTAAACGAACGCTGTGTCATGTTCCTTTTCGCGCTTACCAGCTGAACAATTGCCTCTGTGTGGACGACTTTCCCGCTAGAATCAGTTTGTCCCGTTCCCTCGGTGTGTCCGTTGGCAGACTTGAGATGCAGAAAGGGGTTGACCACGACGATGTGGTTTGAGTCTGGTGAAGAGCTGTTTCAAAAAGCAGTTAAGACAAAAACAGAAATAAAAAACAAAAATAAACCAGTAAAGAACAGGGTGAGAATGTAATAAAATCTGAAAACGTGGTAAAAATGAGACGAGGGCATATGTTTTTTTCTGGATTGCTTTTGAAAATTGTTAGTTGGGTTTAGGCAAGTGTGTGGGTGGGTCAATCGATAAAATTTTGGTTGGGTTTAGGGAAGGAGCATTGGTTGATTGGTCAGTCAGTCATTCAGTCATTCAGTCAGTCAAACAGTCAGTCGACAGTGGCCTCTGGTAGGTTTACGCGAGAACAGCATGCACGAATGGCACTCGGGAGAGAATTTTGAGATCTCTAAAAGTGTACACAATGGCTTCTCATGGATTTGCGAAAACAAAAAGTGCAAAAAATACGCACCTCCCGGGATGTATTTTGCAGCCTCCAGAAACGTACATGGGACTACGTTTTCAGAATGAGCCTGGGTTGAAAACAAGGACAAGACAAAGACACATTTGGAAAGAAAATCATTTGTGTCTTTTTCAGTCTTTTAACCTTTCTACTGAAAAAATAAAAATACATTAGAAAAGGTGACTCTGCTTTAGTTCTTTTGATATTAAACTGACACTTTGTGTCAGCCCAACCTACTTTAATTTGATTGACCAACTAAATCATTTTTTACAATGTTGAGCACTGTGCCCAGTTAGAACAGCCTAAAATGTCATTTTTATACCTTTTGTGATCCTAACAACAAACAAATTGCTCTGTAATAAAGGCTGGCAGACCAGCTCAATTATTTCAGATTTTGAGAGGACAATTTGACCATTTCAAATGATTGAGTAGGCTTGATCTCCTCATTGTCTATGCTGCGTTACTAAATAAATAGAAAATGACAAGAATTAAATAGCTAAAATAAAAGAAAACAAATTCCTTGTACACACTGTGTGCAGATGACTTTGTAGGGTGCTTATGCAATAGGAACAGGAAGGTCCTTGGAGTTCTCCAACTAAGCTCTGCATAATTTGAACATATTTGATAAAACAATCAGTGCTGCTTTTTATAGCAAATGCATGAAAAACACGTTTGCATTTGAATTCCCACACACAATCTTTAATCAACAAGGCAGAACTTTAAAAAGAGCTGGAGGACGCAGATGTTGTTCAGTAAAAAAAAAAAAAAAGAGAAAGAAATGTCTCTGTTTCAACAAATTCTACTGCTAAACTAGTTTTCTGATGCACTGCTATAGAAAAGTGGAGAAGAAAAAAACCCTGAAAGAAGCCATATATTTTATCATCCTAGGTGGTTATCTTAGGTCATATCAACCTTCGCGAAGGTGACACAATCTCTATGGAGGGTTCTGTAAAGAACAGAGAAATCACTGCAAATATTGAAAAAATAAATAAATAAAAGCGCTTTATTATTTTTTGGACTTTATTCTATCTGTGGCAAGTCTATTTGGGGAATAAGAGTTCTGTGAATGATATGAGGCTTGAGGTAGATGATCTGATGAAAAATGAGTTACGGTGATGGTCAAGTGAAGTGCAGTCTGAGCTTGGCCTACCTTTGGCTTTATGATCCCAGGCCATTTCTCTATTTCATCAAAAGCTCGACTCTCGCTCTGATCCGTCACTGTCAAAGATGACACACACTGGACAGCCTAATCATTCCTTCATCTCCAAGAATATGGAGAGCTATCGCTGATCGGCTGAGAGATAATACCGGCTCTCCTGTGGACACAGTATCTGGCTTCAGAGTGAATCAATTGGGGAATCAATTTCGAGGCGACTGGCTTGTCTGAGAGTTGAAGACTTCCTTGCTAGCCACATGTACGTTGACTACTTGTTAACTTAGAATTACTTTATAACTACTAGCCTCAGGAGAGATCAGTCATTTGGCCATTTTTTGTGATGATTTTCTATCCCGAAGGGGTTGTTGTTATTGAATTACTGTAATTAGCTGTGCCTGCAAATATGTAAATTTCAAAATGAGTTACATTGACTATATGAAATTCTAACAAGCTTCAATCTAAAAATGTAAATTCGGTGACACTTTATTTTAATGTACAATTCATCGTATTAACAAACCATCAACTTGCCCCAGTTGCACTGCACTTTTCTCCCCATAGACTTCGTCAGACCAGAAACGCGAGCTCATGCGATAGGTTTCACAGTTCACTACGTTGGAAAGTTCAAGCTTGGTGAACTCTGACCTGCGAAATCGCATCATGTGATTGCATGAGACCAATCAATGACCAAAACATGACCTCTCTGCCTCCAATCGCTCTATTTGTTTAATGTCTAACCATCTTGTTTAATCCCGCTTCTTTTCGCAGTGCTGTTTGACAGAATTTTGCATACTCAACCTCTAAATCTGTTAGCTTAATACATTTCTAATTAGTAGCCTATTAATAGTTAATAGGGGCGCCACGGTGGCGTGTGAGTAGCACGTTCGCCTCACAGCAAGACGGTCGCTGGTTCGATCCCCCGTTGGGGCAGTTCCCGGTTGGGCCAGTTGGCATTTCTGTGTGGAGTTTGCATGTTCTCCCCGTGGTTGCGTGGGTTTCCTCTGGGTGCTCCAGTTTCCCCCACAGTCCAAAGACATGCGGTACAGGTGAATTGGGTAAGCTAAAATTGTCCATAGTGTATGTGTGTGAATGAGAATGTATGAATGTGTTTCCCAGAGATGGGTTGTGGCTGGAAGGGCATCCGCTGCGTAAAAACAAAATGCCGGATAAGTTGGCGGTTCATTCCGCTGTGGCGACCCCGGATTAATAAAGGGACAAAGCCGAAAAGAAAATGAATGAATGAATGAATAATAGTTAATAAGCTAGTAGTTGGATTTGGGAATCGGGTAGGATTAAACACATAGAATAAGGTCATACTTTTTAAGTTGATATTTTAATTTTAGGCAGGTAAAAAGTCAGCAGATAATAGTGCAAATTGTGCTAACACTTTATTTCAATGGTCCATTTGAGTATTAGTTGACTGTCCACATAATATCTGTTGATACTGACATTCAACAGACATTGAACTGACTAAAAGAAACTTTGCAAGTACATGTCAACTTACACTAACCCTACCCTAACCCCAACCCAACAGTCTACTTATAATCTAATGAAGATTAGTTGCAATGCGACTTAAATTCAACAAACGGACCATCAAAATAAAGTGTGACCCAAATGGTTACTTAAACTAAAGTGTTACCAAAAATCCTGACATAGTTTATTGATCTTGTTGCAAACCATAAGTAATTTGTCCGAATTGCGGTAACATTTTAGTTTAAGTATCAAGTACCACTACACTGTAAAAGTGATTGTGCCAATTAGCTGTGACAATTTCACATTTTGAGTTATGTTAACTTATCTTGATTGAATGTGTTGACATAACTTATATATCAAAGTTTTACTTGGCTGAACTTGTCAGCTGAACTTACATATATTAGTAAACTTCACTTTTTCCCAACATCAGAGCTTTAAATAGTACAAGTATGTGCAAATGAAAACAAATACATTTTTAATAAAATAAATACACTTAAATTTTTTATTTGTATGCAGTTTTTATATTTAAGAGAGTTTTGGACAGTTTGGGAAGTGTAAATGGAAACATTAAGCGTATCTGGCAACACTGATCACCATTTCCTTATTGTAATGTTGTATTTGTCTGTATTTGCAGGCTTCATAAAATGTTTTTATTAAATGAACCATGGTCCATTAGTGGAACCATTAGTCTTCCTGATTAATTTAAGGTAAGTAACCTGGCATGGTATCTTATTAGTTCATTAAACTTAAAGCATGTGCGTTGCACTTAAATTTAATTATGACAACTTATCTCAGTTAACTAAACATAGAGCACATTTAAGAGTTAAGACAACTTCACTATTTAAGTGAAGTAAACTTAAAATGATAAAGCAGCATGAACACTTTTTGTTTACAACGTAACTACTGGCGTATTACCTGCTTATTTTTTAAAATATTGGTTGCCTATTATATTTTATAATCTTAATCTACATCCCTTAATTTAACTACTACCATAATAAATTTTAATAAGCAGCAAATCACTTTGAGCTAAAAGTCTTATGGTTTGTTAATAGCAAGAATTGTACTTAAAATAGAGTGATGCTGTTATTTTTAATCAATTGTGATTAATACATTTAAATAAATAATTAAATAAATAAATAAATAAATAAATAAGGTGTTGAATGATGGCACACTGTCATGGTTTTGACGATGGCCTTTTTGGAATATGAATGTTTCATGACCCTTGCTATGGAGGGTCAGAGATTTGTTATTCTGATCAACGATGTGGGGTAAAGGGTATTTTAACCAGACCTTACATTAATGAATTACAGGAATGTAATACATATTAGTATTTTACTGAAACCCAGAGACCCCCTCAAGATTGTAAAGCACTTTGGGTGTATAGCCATACATAATAAATGTGCTATATTGTTTACTTACTTACATACAGTAGATAAACACATTCAGAGAAACTATGCATTTTTAAGTGATCTCTTAAAAGTTTGTTCATGTTACAGAGTGTTACAGTTTATTTTCTCAATTGTGTCCACTAATAGAAACTGCTTTTAATTTTCAGTCAATACAGTTGGTAAAAATATAAAATCATTTTGTTTTACAAGCCTCATACAAACAGAACAGTTAAAAATATGTGGTAAATCTTTGTTTATCAAAATGAATCCTTGTATTTATGATAGACACTTTAAAACAATGAGAAAATGACTTCTTAACCTTTAAAACTGTTCATTGTTCTCCATAAGTCAGTACTTTTCCAGTTTTTCTATCTTTAATGATAGTGCGTGTCTAAAGGGCAAAAACAGCACAGCATCTCCAGTTGACTTGCTATGAAGCGATTGTAGATGGGTAGACAGGTCGATGCTTTTTATTTTAGTTTTACAACATTCTGTGGTGTCAAACTCTCTGGCTTCAAAGCATGTTAAAGTTAAAATGACACTTCTGGAGAGGGAAGAGGACATAAATATTCGATGAAATACCCATAGGGAAGGCAGGGAGAGTGAGAGACAGAAAAAGAGAAAAGAAGTTGCTAGGGAGAGAAGAGATGGAGGGAGGGTATGGTTTTGCTTGTGTTATAAAAGAAGAAAGTTCCAAGAATTGCATCAAACAGACTAGTCTTTGTCCATTTCCGAACATTGTATATTTTTACCTTTGCCCAAACTATCCCAGCCGGCACCTTGATGTGAAAATGCTATCAAAAACGCAAATTGATTTGATGTCAAAACTTTGACGATAGTTTGACATCCACACATTGAAACCCTTTTGATCATGAAAATACAGTAACAACACAAAAAGTGTTATAATATAAGAAATGTTTTATTTACCTGAAAGCTTCAATTGCAAAAATCTAAATTTACAGTGAATTTGTAAATCCTACAATTTATGTAAACTTCATTGACATCAAAATGACATAATTTCAAGAATGTCCCATAATCAATATTTCAATTTGTTTTTTGACACACGTCAAATAGACACCATGGGTTTGATATCAAATTGATTTACATTTTTGATGGTTTTTTTAATGTCATTTTCACATAATTTTTATATCTAAAAATGTTTGGAGAGAAGCGGTGAATTGTTTTTCGAAAAATTGCATACATCACAAATCAAACTGAAGTAATCAAGTGATTCTTAAGCCATTAACTAATTGAATTAGACTTGCTTTTTTGTAATGAGCTGAGAGAACAACATGTAAACTCATTAAACAAGGGAAGTAGTAAGCAGTAAGTCCATGAATCAGACTGAATTGGTTAAAAAGGATATTATTGAAATGAACCCTTAAATCTTTATATAAATGAACCCTTAAATTTGGATATATGTCATAATTTGGGACACAATTGGCCTACCCAATGAGCAGAATAAACAAATGATCAACTCTTTAACTTTTTAAAAAGATTGATTGATTGATTGATTTCCCTACAAAGAAATTAAATAGAATCAAGGATTATTGATTTATTGAATTATATTATCTTGGTATTTCCCTGAAATAAAATCCTAAAAGTTGATTGATTGATTGATTGATTGATTGATTGATTGATTGATGTCACGGCTCAGGGATCTGTGTGTCTGTGTGTGCTTGTGGCTGTACCTGTGTTGGCGTGAGTGTGTTGTTTGACTGTCTGGCTGCGTCCGAAACCGCATACTTCCATACTATACAGTACGCTAAAATCAGTATGCGAGCCGAGTAATATGTCCGAAATCAAAGAATTCGAAAATCAGTATGCGAGAAGTACCCGGATGACTTACTACTTCCGGCGAGATTCTGAAGTGCGCATCCCATGCACGCTGCGCTATCCCATGATGCCCCGCAAGAGAATTCATGAATGGGAGTGAAGCGACGCAACTGACGCAGGTACGTCACGTGACCGTGACAAAATGGCGGATGTAGTATGTCCGAATTCCATTCATACTTCTCACATTCATACTGTATAGAACGTACTTTTCTAACGGCCGAGTAGTACGTTTAAATTCAAATGCAGTACCTACTGAGTAGTAGGCGGTTTCGGGCGCAGCCTCTGTTTGCTTTCCCCGTCAGCTGTGTGGTCACGTGGGCTGATTAGTGACAGCAGCTGTTCGGTGTTAGCGCAACTATTTAAGTCCAGTCTTCACGTCCCGTTTTTGTCAGTCCGTTATGTTCCAACGTGTGTTTGTGTATCCAGGCTCCGTTCGTGTACATGCTGGTGGTGAGTCGATGTAACCTGCAATCCTTGTGGATGTTATCTCTGTGGCTATTGTCTGCTTCCTGAACTGTCTTCTTGTGATCATCTATGAGCTTCGTCTGTGACTGTTCCTGTCTGCTCTGCTGTCTGAAGTTTCCTGCAGCTGTTAACTGCACCGTCTCCTTGAAAAGTACCACTGGCTTTATCCATTGCCTCATTCACGAACTCTGATATATTGAGCCTTGTTGGATTGCATTCTAACATTAAAACTCCTTTTACTTTAATCTCGCATTTGGGTCTTCTTGTGTATCATAACAGAACGGACTGACCATCATGGACCCAGCGAGAGTTTCGGAGATCCACGAGTTTTTTAGTCTGGTCACTCAAGTGTCGGATCTCACAACCCAGGTTCAGAGACTGGGAGCAGGACTGAGTTCCGGTACGCCTTCACAAGCTCCACCCATCTCGGCACCAGCTAGAGCTGAGAGTGAGAGACTTCGTTCTACTGAGCCGCGACTTCCACCACCAGCATGCTATTCCGCTTCTGGCACAGAGGCAGCACGGAGACTCGCCGAACTCCGACAAGGCAATTTGAGTGTTGCAGATTTTTCCATTGACTTCCGTACGCTAGCTGCTAAATGTAAATGGAATGATGAAGCTCAGTGGGATATGTTTTTGCACGGATTAGCTGACTACATAAAATATGAGATCTATGCGATGGACTTGCCTGAGACGCTAGATGGCCTCGTTGATCTAGCAACCAGTGTGGACGCCCGATTACGTCACAGAGCACCCAACGCACAAAACGCACACACCCAGCACAGAGGGCTTCGCACTAGAGACAAGGATCCACCTAGGGGTAAGAGTTTATTTGAGAGGGAGATCCTGCAGGGGGAAACGACCCCTCTCACCACCACCAGCACCACCTCCCAGTCCATACACAACCCCCAAGGGTTAACCCGCACCCAAAAGCGGAGGAAGAAGAGAAAGTCCTCTTCGCCAGTGCTGGCTTCGGCTTCAGAGTGCCTGCCAGTATCTGCTTCAGCCCCAGTGCTCTCGTCAGTGTTTGCTCCAGCCCCAGTGCGCCCGCCAGTGTCTGCTCCAGCCCCAGTGCGCCCGCCAGTGTCGGCTCTAGTCCCAGTGCAGTGCGCCTGCCAGTGTCGGCTCTAGCCCCAGTGCGCCCGCCAGTGTCTGCTCCAGCCCTAGTGCGCCCGCCAATGTCTGCTCCAGCCCCAGTGCACCCGCCAGTGTCTGCTCCAGCCCCAGTGCGCCCGCTAGTGTCTGCTCCAGCTTCAGTGCGCCCGCCAGTGTCTGCTCCGGCCCCAGTGCGCCCGCCAGTGTTGGCTCTAGCCCCAGGGCGCCCGCCAGTGTCTGCTCTAGCCCCAGTGCTCCCGCCAGTGTCGGCTCCGGCCCCGGTGCGTCCGCCAGTGTCTGCTCCAGCCCCAGTGCGTCCGCCAGTGTCTGCTCCAGCCCCGGTGCGCCCGCCAGTGTTTGCTCCAGCCCCGGTGCGCCCGCCAGTGTCTGCTCCAGCCCCAGTGCGTCCGCCAGTGTCTGCTCCAGCCCCAGTGCGCCCGCCAGTGTTTGCTCCAGCCCCAGTGCGCCCGCCAGTGTCGGCTCTAGCCCCAGTGCGCCCGCCAGTGTTGGCTCCAGCCCGGCTCCTTGCATTGTCGGCACCACCCAGACGTTTTGCACTGCCGGCGCCAGTACAGCTCCCT
>CAIGQQ010024314.1:13142-38207 GCA_903798035.1 Danio albolineatus
AGCCGAAGCCCCCTGACCCACTGGGGTTGAACGATCTGATTGTACTCCTTGAGCCGAAGCCCCCTGACCCACTGGGGTTGAACGATCTGATTGTACTCCTTGAGCCAAAGTCCCTGACCCACTGTGGTTAAATGAACTACCAGTGTATCCTGAGTCGAAGCCACCTGACCCACTGGGGTCGAACGATCTGTCAGTGCATCTTGAGCCAAAGCCGCCTGATCCCACGGGGTCGAACGAACTGCCTGTGCTTCCTGAACCTAATCCATAGTTGCATGTTCTTGTCCCTCCATCCCTCCCCCTGTTCCGCCTCCGCTCCACCTCCCGCCTGAACTGTCTTTGGAGCGTCTGGAAGCCGCTCTTTAGAGGGGGGGTAATGTCACGGCTCAGGGATCTGTGTGTCTGTGTATGCTTGTGGCTTGTGTTGGCGTGAGTTGTTTGACTGTATGTTTGCTTTCCCCGTCAGCTGTGTGGTCACGTGGGCTGATAAGTGACAGCAGCTGTTCGGTGTTAGCGCAACTATTTAAGTCCAGTCTTCACGTCCCGTTTTTGTCAGTCCGTTATGTTCCAACGTGTGTTTGTGTATCCAGGCTCCGTTCGTGTACATGCTGGTGGTGAGTCGATGTAACCTGCAATCCTTGTGGATGTTATCTCTGTGGCTATTGTCTGCTTCCTGAACTGTCTTCTTGTGATCATCTATGAGCTTCATCTGTGACTGTTCCTGCCTGCTTTGCTGTCTGAAGTTTCCTGCAGCTGTTAACTGCATCGTCTCCTTGAGAAGTACCACTGGCTTTATCCATCGCCTCATTCACGAACACTGATATATTGAGCCTTGTTGGATTGCATTCTAACATTAAAACTCCTTTTACTTTACTCTCGCATTTGGGTCTTCTTGTGTATCATAACAATTGATTATTGAAGATCTTCATCATCATCATCATCACCATCATCATAATCATCTTATTATTATTATTATTATTATTATTAATAATAGTATTATACATATTATACAGATCTTTTGTGAGCATTCATAAAACTAGATTTAAATTAAAACCGATTAAAATGGACAGATAAAATAATTTAAATGCATTGTACTGTATATTGTCTTTAATGTTCACAAAATAATGCATATATTAACTAAATTAAACTAAAACTTAACTAAACTAAAATTTAAAAACATATTTTTCAATATTTATTGTCGTTTTTACAAATTTCTTGAGGTCCTAATGATTTGGGGGCTTAAAGTTAACTTCAAAATTGCAATGGCTTCTGACACTTTGATAGTTTAAATACAGGCTAAGTTAATATCTCAAGTGATATATTTTATCTGTGCGAGAAAATGTATATTATTTGCAACATTTTTACCATAAATCCATAGCCTCAACAGTTTTGCACAGGAGAGCTGAAGAGCGAGCTTCTTTTCCCATAGTGACATTTGAGCTGGCATAACTCCCACATGGGCTAATGCAGTTTGTTACTTGTTGATATAGATTGCAGCACAAGTGCCACTTTAAAAAGTAATACAGTACATGTGTCCACTCTATTCATTGTAGAAACTGTAACCTGTGCTCAGGTATTTTCTGAATCAACAAAGACAAAGGTCTCAGCTACAGTATAAATCTTCTTTAATAATCCACTGATCTACTAAAAAAAGCATAGTTCACCAAAAATAAATAAAAATAACATTCTGTCATCATTTACTCTTCCTTCACTTGTCACAAACTTCTTTCTTCTGTTAAACACAAAAGAAGCTATACTGAAGAAACCGATAACCACTGACTTCGGTAGTTTTTGTTTTTCCTACTATGGAAGTCTATGGATATAGGCAGGATCCGGCCCTGCCTGTATCCATTGACTACCATAAGTCACACATGGGGCCCTGGGGCTATAGCAAAACCAAGGGCCCCCTTTTATTTTTTACCTCACGCACACACACACACAAAATTCCTTGTTTTATTTTATCTATTTATATTATTTTTTTTAGATGTATTATCTGATGAAAGCCAGTGCCAATATTTCATTGCTCATATTATTTCTGTCTTTTTTCTAAAAGGGGCAAAGTAAACATTCATAAAAAAATCTACTTTCTAACTAGTTCAGTTAGACACCGTAAAGCATATCCGAGTGTATTATTTACTTGAGAGACTACGCAACGATAGACATTTTGATCACTGCTTGTGTAGGCTATTTGATTTGTCTAAGTTATATTGTAGCTGTAACCACCGCGTTGCCAAGACTGTGCTTCAGTTATGAGTCCATTCAACATGATTCAGCCTATGCGAGCTTCTGTTACGTGTAAGTTAATCAATGGTGAAGACTATTTGAATTAAATTTTTTGTTCTATGACAAGCTTGGTATAGCCTACTTTTGACTGGACAGTTCTAGTGGTAATGCCAAAATAAGGGACTGTCCTGGGAAAATTGGGACATCTGATTAACCTTATGGGTGACTAAAACAGGGCTATTCAATATTCTGATTAGGCTACAGCCACTCCGAGCCCCAGTTAAGCACTGATGTCACTGTTTTTGGACAGCAACGAACTGAAAGAAATACTTCACATTGTAGGGTATATATCGAACGTCACATGAACAAACCGCATGCCTGGGTAGAACACTTCCACTCATCGCTATTTCATATGCGCCATCGGTTTGTTATTGAAAGTAGTAAGTAGTGTTTTATATGTTATATAATACAGTAGGGTATTAGCGCAACTTTCACGTTCCGGTCAGCCTGGGTAAAACACTTCCAGTTTTTCACTCTCTGCTAATATGCTGATGTTTTATACAAGAAACCTCCAGGAACTACCAAAGTTAAGTATCACAGATGTCCACTACTTACTACTTTCAATAACAAACCCATGGCGCATATGAAATGGCGATAAGTGGAATTGTTCTAACCAGGGATCTGGTTTGGTCACGTGACATTCGACATATACCCTATTGACAAGAGAAAGCATAAAGAGGCCTTTCCCGCATCATAGCGCAAATTAATTGTTTCTGCCAATCAAGTGCCCCCTTCTTCCTTAGGCCTTCACCTAGCCCTTATGTCAGGCCGGCCCTGGATACAGGGTTTTCAGTGTTCTTTAAAAAAACATTTTGTGTTCAGTGAAAGAAAGAATCTGAAAAAGATGTACAAGCACTTGAGGGTGAGTAAATAGTGAGTAAATATTCATTTTGTGTGAGCTCTCCTTTTAACGTATGACGAATCTAAGGAAGTTTACATTTCAAGTGAGACCACACCTGATTCCCTTTTAGTGTCTCACATTACCACATTAAATGCTTTTAGCTTGGCAAACAATGCTGTTATTAAAGAGCATGAAAACACTCTTTTTGCCGTACGAACGCCTCATCCATCGAGAGCAAATGAATTTTTAAAGGTCTATTATCTTAAATTAGGATTAGCCTCTATCTCTGCGTTAAAGAAGCTGTTTTTCCACGGTTTATTTTCATAGTGAAGCCCAATCAAAAGCTCAACCGACTTCAAATGAAGTTATATTTTAATCAGAACTATGCCATATTGGCAGGGTCTCCATGGGAGGAAGCTGTTGGTTCACACAAAGGTCACTATTTTGGAGGATCAAAGGCTTCTAGCTTGAGCTCTCTCACTTTTATTCTCTCTCTCTCTCGCTCGGATCCCTCACTCCCTTCTCTTCCTCTCTCTTTGATCTCTCCTCTCATTCTCAGAGAGCAGAGACAGTGGTCCCTCCCGGCTGTTCCTCTTCTCTTTAAAGCATTCACAGTAGCTATACTTGATATCCTCATAAAGCATGACACCACACACACACACGCGTGCGCGCACACTCTCCGGGGTTAGTTGTGTGACTGTGTGGGTGTTGAGCCGGTGGTTTGAAATGGCTGATCTGGGGGAGGAATTTTATTTATAGCATGTAAAACAATAATGTTTTGAAGAGTGAAATGATAAAGGTGCATTTAAAAAACATAAGAAAAACCTGAGGCAGGGCGCCACGGTGGCGTAGTGGGTAGCACAATTGCCTCACAGCAGGAAGGTCGCTGGTTCGAGCCTCGGCTAGGTCAGTTGGCATTTCTGTGTGGAGTTTGTATGTTCTCCCCGTGGTTGTGTGGGTTTCCTCTGGGTGCTCCGGTTTACTCCACAAGTCCAAAGATGGGTTGCAGCTCGAATGGCATCTGCTGCATAAAAACATATGCTGGTTAAGTTGGTGGTTCATTCTGCTGCGGCGACCCCGGATTAATAAAGGGACTAAGCTTAAAAGAAAATGAATGAAAAATGAATGAAAACCGAAGGCCTTTATCAAAACCTATACTAGTCGTTGCACTTGACCACTTGTTTGGCTGTATTCAAGTAGGTGTGAAGGCTAAAAGTATCCACACTTTGTTAACCACACTTGCAACATAATTTTGTAACAATGGAAATAAAGTTCACACAAAGTTTTATTTACACTTTCGGTCATTTGCTCTTTTGCAATTTAAACTACACTTCTATGTTTCTGGTCATCAACCTCTATGAATGTAACTGCAATACTTTCTAATACTAATTGACCGATAAAAAGCTGTATCAAACATTTTTACATTACTTAAGTTTCACATATTAACCTCACAAACCAAAAAAAAAAAAAAAAACTGCAACATTTTCCTTAGAGTCGCCATGTTTTTGGGGCATGGGAGTTGCACATTTTTAAATGTGATGAATGACAGGATACACTCAAAAAACTTACTATATAACTTATTGGGCAAAAAGTTTAATAGAGAGCAGTTTTTCTACCTAATGCAGTTGTTTTGAACACCAGCGGTGTTGACTTTGCATTTTTCCAGGTTTTTCTTTTTCTATTGATTTTTGACTTCTGAATTTTGAAGAGTTTTCTGCCTCGACCGTTGCCTTAATTTATAGTACAATGACGAAGGCAGAGGGTTGCTAAATAGCTACTGAAAGATTTCAGCTGCAGTGTGGGCTTACACTGACTTTCTATGCCTTCCTATCTTCATGTGTTCAATTCTTTTTTCCTATGTCATTTTAATGTGTTCAATTTTATTAAATTTAACTTCATTTGTAAACTAATTAATATTGTTTTCTTTGCACAAAGTGATTTATTTAGTTGTTACTAACATCTGGTAAAACAAATTCAAGTCCACGTCACCTTTAGAAATATGTTTTCTGAGAAAAATGGTAACATGTTGAATACTTATTTCCCCCATTAGTATATCATGCAGTGGAGTACAATTGATACATTTTAAATTTCAAATTAATTTGTCTGAAAATTTGCACACACACACATACATTTGTTTTTGTGAATTGTGAGGACAACCCATAGGTTTCCATAGTTTTTATACTGTACAAACTGTATTTTCTATTACCCGACTCCAACCCTACACCTAACTCTACCATCACAGCAAACAGTGTGCAGTTTTACCTTCATGACAAAAAAAAAAATGCACTATGTATTCCATGCCAGTGTTTGGCATTGTCAACGTTTAATAAATACATACTATCCATACACATGACGTTATCACTTTCAAAGGCTCTCCTTTTTTAGTGTTTACATACACATTACAATGGCAAAAACGTACACATTGTTTTCAGATTTATGTATTTTCAGTCCAAAAAAAGCCAATGTCCTGTAAAGAACAAGTTTACATTAAAGGCACTGGACTACTGCCAACCTGGGACAAATAGGTCCAAATCTGCAAGTGTGGCTCTTACTGAGTGAAGTTCAATTTGACTGAAAATGTTTAATTCTTTCATTAACAGCAGAGACAGTGGTCCATCCAAGCTGTTTCTCTTCACTTTAAAGCATTCACAGCAGTTATACTTCTATACTGGATATCTACATAAAGCGCGCACACACACACACTCTCTCCTTTTCTATCTCAGGGGTTTGTGGTGTGGCTGTGTGGGTGTCGAGACGGCAGTTGAAATGGCATATCTGTTGGAGGAATGGGAACGTTGCAGGAAAGAGCTAATTGTGGATGTAACGTGGGCTAGTGAGCACAATGGGTGCCAATGATAAATACATAGAAATCTATTGCCGCTTCAGTGGGGATTATTTATAGATTCAGGTATAACATAAACTATAGCTATTATATGCTAAGATGTGAGTATCTGATTGTTTCAAAAACGTTGTTCATTCTGCGATTACAGGTTGCAGTAGATGTTTTATTAATAAAGTTCATGGATGGGAGATGTTGTAGGAAATGAGGGCCAGGATTGCATGGATACAAGACTCTGGGAGTTGGGAAGACAATGGCTTTAACATTTTTAACAATGCGTGCTATAGTTAAATACATTTTAAGAATGATTTATTGAGGCATGGGAAGAGTTGAAGGCTAGCCTCAAATCTCTACAAGCATGTGATATTGCTATAGTTTCTTTTTTTTTTAGAGAGAAGTTAGAAAAATATATAATTAATTTATTTATTTGATTCACTTTTTTTTATTTGTCATATATTTTAAATACATAAACAATCATACAATGACTACAATACACGTCTACCTTAAAATGAACATTTTGAGTTAATTTGATAAGGTTTGAGGGTGAGTAAATGTTTATTTTTGAATGAAATGTCCCTTTATTTAACTTTTTATTTTACTTCTGAATTAAAATTCAGTTTGATATAAAATATAGTTAAAACTGTCTAAAAAATGTTAGCTTGAAATAACCTGTTATTTGCATAATGTGTGATTAATAGTACAGCAGTAGACTTCTAGTCACTGCTCAGTAATATTTATATAAACTTCAAAAAAGAGCATTATACGTGAAAGGAACTATTGGCCATTGTCTCTCAAAATATTAGTCAGTTGATATTTATAAATTAAATGTGTCCATTATTGTACATGAACATTTAATAAAATAAAGACTAGATAGATAGATAGATAGATAGATAGATAGATAGATAGATAGATAGATAGATAGATAGATAGATAGATAGATAGATAGATAGATAGATAGATTATATGAATAAAAAGCTTATTTCAAAATTTCCATCATTAGCAAAACCCTTACAAGGCTGAAGCACATAAATCGATCAGAACATTTACCTGTAAGAGTTTCTTATAACCAGTTTTAATACCAGGTGGCTTAAATAGCAGGGATCTGTACTGAAAATAACAATCTGTAGTTACACAGCCATGCAGAATTTCAATGCATGTGTGTGAGGGAGCGTTAACAGCATTACCTGAATTACCTGCATATGAATGAGGCCAATTTCTCCTCACTCATTTCTAAGTACAAAAGCTACAGTCCAAATTACCAGCAAGTGGGAGGCTGAAGAGAACGAGAAAAAAAGGAAAGAAATACAAAAGCCACTGAGAGGCCTTGGTTTTTAACCTTCAGTGATGCTTAGTACATCAAGAGAGCATTATTAAAATGAGTTGAGACCTCTGGGAAGAAAGAGAGCAAGTCTCAAGAGCTAAAGGGGCTAAACGCTAACATAAAAGTGCACCAATAACTATTCCTACGATCTCTCTCTCTCACTCGCTCTGTGTTGCACAGAATGATGGCTCAATTTCTAATCTCAGAGTTAGGGAGGGAGTACTTCTCAAAACATGTCAACTTCATTTGGAAAAAAAAGGGAAAAAATACCAGACATACTTTATTTCTTGCCTCAGGAGCCTATCTTAGCTGCTGAGAGCTTACAAAATGTAAATCCCTCAGTTGAACTGTTATATCAGTCTTAAGAAAGCAGACAGTAGGCTGCTACTGCATTTCACTTCTATACTGCCACATTAGGTAAAATTGTAAATATGTGTTACATTCGCAGCTACTAGGTTTTGTAATTTCCGCTTTACAGTATAATGTGTATTGTTCATTCTAATAAAGGAACCAAAAATGTTATGCTTTACTTTCTTCTGTAAATAATTGGAATTATGTAATTATAAAACAGCCCACCCCCCACCCCTTTAGATTTAAAGTTGTCACATAAAGAGTCATACACAGAATGGTACGCATGTTTATTATATGAAATTTGTAGATTGTATTATATTAAATGTTTATTATATGAAATAAATGTGCATTTGTTACAATACATATATAATAAAAATGTCAGGTTTGGACTGCAGTTTTCCATTTGGCTGCAAAGGTGGTATGTTCCTTGAATTTGAAGTTTTCAAGTGTATATACAACAAATGTCCACTAAACCTTTTAGAAACCAGTTAGCCACAACAACAAACAAACAAATGTATAGTATGTCAAGATTGTAACCAGATTTGGTCAACTAATACTTAGCACTTATAATATATAATAATAAACCTCTACAATTAAAATTCTCTATGAATTTATTGGTTGTATTTAAAATTAAGTGATTAAAAGATGCAAATAATTCAAATGATTTACAGATTACATGTTCACCTCACAAACAATTATGTGGTATTTGATATCATTTGAACTTACATTGCAAATATTTCCTTAGACATGATTTTCTGGTATGTAAAAAGCCCTTCAGTTCAATTCACAATATAGCCGTTCAGTTTGCGTTCTTGCAAAAAGGGTTTACAGCTTTAATGCTCATCTTTGATTTGAAACGAGAAGCTCACGCAAGAGCCAATCACTTCAGTTCAGGATCAGCAGAATGAATTGTGTGGAAGTGAATTGATTCAGTTTATAAATGGCAGTGTGAGCAGAGGTTCTGAAATGATGAGGTTCCTGATCGAGATGTGTTTAAACATTATTAGAGGTTCTGATGTAGATTTACCAGAATTCTAGAACTACTAGAATGGCCTAAGCAGTTATTCTGACTGTTCATATTAGACTGTTAGCCTACTAAATTTGAATTTTGTTTTGAGAAAGTTATGTTTGCATTTGAACCTTTTAGAATTAAGTTTGAATGTACTGTATGTCATCATATTTTATGGAATCACTACCTGTCACACCCTCGGCTTGTTCCTGCTCCACCAATCACTGCTCTCCCTCACAAACCACCTCTATCCAATCCCGTGAACCATGACCGGCCTTCTAATGACCTGCACCTGTTCCCCATCATCAAGGACACTATATAAACTCACCTCATTCTTCTAGTCGTCGGCTGGTATTGAAGTTGGATTGTTGTCCTCACCTTTGTGCCTTCGTCTTCTTCTCTTCTTCCATTGAAGTTTTTTTATGCACCTTTGGATCCTTCATACTGATCAAGGAAAGTGATTACTCTCATATGGTGTTTACTAGAAGATCTGCCATTTACCTGATGAACTGTGTGTCTGTATACTCACCTGCTGATGTTCCAAAGAACGAACTATATGTCAGATCGCTAACATCAGATGTTTAAATTACAAACTGTTGAAGATTGCTAACAGTGTTGACCCCACACTCCTGCTTCCTCACTTTGATTCAGTGGCTTGTTTTGAATAAGACTTCCAAAAGAGAACCATCCTTGTCTGCCATAAAAATACAATCTATTCATAATATAACTTATCGTTTTGTTTACCACAGTAAAACCTTTTTCTTTTTGAAAGAATAAGTGCCAGCACCTATGTATTGAAGCAGAATATTTTTAGTAAAGAGAACTTCAATTTGGGATGCCATGGTGGTGTAGTGGGTAGCACAATTGCCTCACAGCAGGAAGGTTGCTGGTTTGAGCCTTGACTGGGTCAGTTTGCATCTTCTACCTGTGGTTGGCAGTTCATTCTGCTGTGTCAACCCCAGATAAATAAAGGGCTTAAGCTGAAAAGAGAATGAATGAACTTCAGTTTGAAAAGAATAAAAATGTAACTTTTGAATTCTGGACTTTACAACTTTAAATGTTGGTTCATTCCACTGTGGCGACCCCAGATTAATAAAGGGACTATCCTGAAAAGAAAATGAATGATCTTTAAATGCTTAGATCACAAGACTCGGAAACAATCCCTTGCAGCCACTTCTCGAATCAACCTCATGAATAAATGGATTGTTTTGTTAGGACAGGCAATAATAAAAATCAAGAAACTGAATTGTCAACCGACCATGAAACATCACTATCACAACCTGCTTCTCCATCAGACTCTACATCATCAAAGCTCTGAAGCAAGGCTAAAATCTTTTTGGCAGTAAATCTCTTTTTCTGTCATGTCTAAAGTTTGATATGAGAAAGAGACAATAGCGGCATGCATATTCAAAGGCACAGGAAAAACTGACACTGGCAACACAATCACCATCAACTCATAGTGAGCAAAAAAATGATCAGGAAACTCAAAATAATGAAGACAACAACAACAAATATGAGTTGGCTTATTCACTTATTCATCGATTTATTAGTTTGTTTGAAGTAATTATAACTGCTTCAGTCAATACCCATAATGCTTGCATGAAAAAAGACATTTGGCAGTATTTCTCTTACTTTTCTGCAGCAGAGAGAAAGTATTCAAAGTGATTCTTGGTACATTTAATCTAGTGTGTCATATTTAAACCACATAGCAGAAAATAATCAGAAGAAAATAAGGTTCATGCTTCTAGCACGAGGGAACGCTGATCACAACAATGGCTTCTTCAAATAAAACAATTACTCATTTACTTATATTTGAATTAACCCACATAATAGCACAATGCAGTTAATTGTTATTCAGCATGCTTTGACAGCAATTATCATTGCTGGTGAAATTCTGAAAACAGTTTCTTATAGCAACAAAGTGCTGTTAAACCTCACAGCAACAAATTCATTTATAGACTTGGGTTCTTAATCTATAAAATCTACACAGTACATTCACAGTCTTCATTATTAATAAAGTATCATGAGGAAAAAGACATACAAGCATCATCTGGCTCAAAAATTCGGATGCCTCCCTGCCTAGACACTCTCATGGGAGCCACTGATAAGAAACGATCTCGATCTTCTTTCTTATAGTATGACTTATGAGCTCTAAAAGAAGACACCAGCAGCCTGCCATGATGCCTCACACATGGTGACTGACATTCCTGTGATAACCTTTCAATTCACTATCAGTTCACCCGCATGACCTTGGCCACCCTCCAAGCCACAGATTCAATTATCACTAGGCCCGAAGAATCTCTGCTTTGCCCCTTGGCTATTTAGAATGAAGTGGTTCCTGAATCTATCTTGAAGTGTCAGACTTTTTTTTTTCCCTCTTTCTCAGTTTGGTGATAGATCTGTTTTCGACTCAGGTGAATGGCAGGGAAGTTTGCTAATTAGCAAAAAGACGATGGCAATTCATCAAAGGTGTTGTAGCTGAACAGTTGGGAAACATGACAAGCTGCTGTCAAAGAAAACAGTGGGTGGCCAGATTGAATAAAAGGAAAACACTTATTTTGTGCCGGTTATTTTCTCAGCGCTATCCTGAAGTAAAATGTTCCCACAGAATCCGAGGCAGTGAACTTTGCAAGGACAGAGCCAAGAAAACATTGAGCATGAAGATAGCTAGACGGCAAGATAGAGAGAGAGAGAGAGAGAGAGAGAGAAAGAGAGAGGGATTAATGCAGTTCTTATATAACTCACCCATGGGTTTATAATAAACTGGAAGTCTTAAAGTCTCCCCTCTATTGGCCCAGAAAACTTGAGTTTTTTTTAATGCCTCTGTAAATTTTGACAGCACTTCCCTGTTGGACTATGGTGAAGTCTTTATACAACCTGAAAAGACTCAGATAACCTCTACCGCCATTTTAAGTGCATACGATTGCACTTTACTATGCAAAGGTCACTTTATTTATTCATTTCTTCTCTTCTATTTGAGGTAAAACAAATGAGGACGAGAGCCATATACTATATTGAGAATTTTTGGCTTAGGCTTTTAGAAGCATTTGCCATGAATAAGTGAAATATCTATCGAGTTAATCTTTTACAAATGATAGATTTTCTTTTAAAAGCAATATTACTCTAATCAATAAACTTGATGGAAAGTGGTTATCAGTAATTGAGTAGTATCAATTAAAATGTTAAAAAAAAACACTTATATTAGAGTGTGCTTTATAGTGCACCACTTATACTGTACATGGAAATGGTACTTTAAACTTAAGAAAGCACAGCATGTAACATGATCACAACATGATTTAATCTAAAAGAGATTAATTTTACGAGTGGTGATCTCTCTGTAACTTGAAATAGGGAATCTAAAGTGCTTCTTCCATATATAATTCAAAGTATACTGTAAGTCTTATTCTATTTTCTGTAAATACTGAAGTAACCAGGGCGGTTCAGTTTATACGAATGGTCATTTACCGTAACAGTATCGAGAGCCCATTCTAAAATCATATCAAAAACTGATTATGTTTCACAGTCTGTGACATAACCCAAAGTCTGTTACGTCCATGTGCTGTAGCAACACAATTGATATTTTTTGGTGTGCTGCACTCAATAGTGTATAGGAATTCAAATTACTGAGTTTTTATTTTTTTTAATCAAAAGAATTGTACTTTACTAGGTAGTTTTAAAAATTATATACTTCTATTTGAGTGTTTTTTGCTGTATCTGTAATTTTACGGCACTATTTTCTTGCTATTTTGACCTGCAGTCAGTACTTTATATGTTTATTTTTTCTTGTCTACTGTGACTGACTATGTAGAATAATCAGTCCTGTAATTCCTAGCCAATCAAATCACCCATTGATAAATCCCATAATTTAGATCAGATGTGTCCAAACTCAGAGGGCCGGTGTCCTGCATAGTTTAGCTCCAACTTCCTTCAACACACCTGCCTGGAAATTTCTAATATCCGCTTGTTAGTGTGACATCAAGCGAAGCAGCTACTGGCTCTATCAGACTGTATGGGGAGACTAGCAATATATATGTCCATGATAGCAATATATATGATAGCAAAATATATGTCCATGCCTAATATCAGATAGGCAGAAAGTGATTAATTTTTATAAATTATTAAAATAATGGTGTCTGTGATGCAACAAGTCCAGAGACTGTTGTGTACACCAAGATTTTATTTAAAATTCACTTTAATGAGTGATATGACTAAAAAGTGGTCACAAATGAATATTTTCTCAATTCAAATGACTAGCGGAATCAGTATTCCATACATCACAACTTTACAAGCGGTTACCTAGAAAAAGCTTGATTAGCTCATTCAGGTGTGTTTAAATGGGGTTGAAACTGAAATTTGCAGGACACCGGCACTCCAGGGCTGAGTTTGGATACCCTACATTTAAACTGACTTCAAGACTGATTTGGAATTGTTTATAAATGCAAAAGCATTTTTGAAAGCATTAAAAATGTCTAAGAGACACAACATTGAATTGAATTATTTTCACAGTATAATACTCACTACTCTTGAGTACTTTTACAAAGGCTTTTACTTATATTTTGAGTAGTATTTAGAATAGACAATTTTTCTCTACTTGTACTACATTTTTTGGCAAGCAATAGTACTTTTACTTGAGTATGATTTTTCAGCACTCTTTTCTCCACTGGCTGTATAATTTTACTGTGCCCCTTTGACCATTTTGTTAAACTTTTTGTATAGTTAAACTTTTTTGTATAGTCTGCTTCCCAACTTCCCAACTAAAAAAAAAAAAAAAAAAAAAAAAAAAAGCAAACAATTTGGATATCTATGATATTTAAAAAAAATATGGATCTTTTTGTTTCTTTGCCAGTGATTATTTTAACCTGTGCACATTTGACTCTATATTTGTCTCTTTGGCTGTACTATGCCCACAATGTCACTATACTCAAGTATACTTGAACCAACAGCCATGTGTTTATTTTAAATAATTATTTCTACATTTGAGGGTGCCACGGTGGTGTAGTGAGTAGCACGTTCGCCTCACAGCAAGAAGGTCACTGGTTCGAGCCTTGACTGGGTCAGTTGGTATCTCTGTGTGGAGTTTGCATGTTCTCCCCGTGGTTGCGTGGGTTTCCAAGTCCAAAGACATGTGGTATAGATGGATTGCGTTGGCTAAATTGTCTGTAGTGTATGAGTGTGAATGTGTGTGTATGGATGTTTCCCAGAGATGGGTTGTGGCTGAAAGGGCATCCGTTGCGTAAAAAATATGCTGGATAAGTTGGCGGTTGATTCCGCTGTGGTGACCCCAGCTTAATAAAGGGACTAAGCCGACAGGAAAATGAATTAATGAATTTCTACATTTTAATAATGTAAAATTAGATGCTATTTCAATCCTGAGAGAGAAAAAAAACAGACAAAAAAACTATGACTAAAACAAAAAATGAATAAATAAAATAAAACAAACCCTCTTTGAAAGGCCAAGATCATGAATATTTCTAATGAACTACAAAGTTATTGAGATTAATTCAATCTTTTCAATGTAACCTCAAGGCTGCCATCAAGTATTCAAAGCATATGAGTGCAGGGAGATGTGAGTCATCTGGTTTTCTCTCCTCTCCCTCTGTCGTTCTCTATCTCTTCTCCAGCTGTACTCTAAGGGCTCAGTGCTCAGCCAGTCAATTGTGTTTTGATGTTTCTGTGAAGCTTACAGCTGCACTTAGCACTCAGGAGCCATAACATACATTAGCCTTCCCCATATCCCTCCTCTCTCTCTCTCTCTCTCTCTCTCTCTCTCTCTCTCTCTCTCTCTCTCTCTCTCTCTCTCTCTCTCTCTCCCTCTCTCTCTCTCTCTCTCTCTCTCTCTCTCTCCTGTAATCTTGACTGCTTTCCACTCAATCGCCTGTATTGCCTAGTGTGCGAGTCACGGATGTGCACCCATGGCCGTCAGCTCCCGAGGTCAGCCGCCAGTGAGCGCGTCACGCGTAATTACCGTTATTTATGGACCTCTCGAGCCCCGCCACGCTCTTCTGTCACCGCGTTTGTTTTCAGAGCCACCGCTACGGTGTCAGAAGCCTACCTGCATATGATGAGCCACAAAGAGAGCGAGTGTGTGTCCATCATGTCCCTCCCGCGCCGCTTTTTGGTTCTCACAGTATAAATTATGAGACCAGGCATGTATAGTCTGCTTCCCAGGAGTCCTTGCCGTTTGCTTCTGGTGACAAATGGTAAATCTCAAACTTTTAAACGTCCTATCAAGCTTGACGGAGGTTTATGTGGAGCTCAACAGCCATACAGGCCAAGGGTAAAGACTCTGACAATTACTTAGTCAGCCACTCATCTGATTATGGCTGCAATGTGGTTTGACACCATACCTACATCTTTCATTTCCATCTATGGCTGCTTCTTGCACTCTTTAAGTAGGTGTAGTTTTATTGAATAAGTAATTAATGTAGACGACCATTTAGCCAGTGTGTAAGTTAATATTTTGCACTGTTAGTTGTGTCTCTTGGCTTAGCTGTGCCTCATAGAATAGATCTAACTTGTAGTAGCAATTCATGTGGGCACCTTTACCTAATGTTTTGTGAATACTGTGAGTTTTAATATCATACTGTACATGCTTTCCCACCCTACTTATTCTAAAGCTTAAATGTCACATTAGGTTGCAGATCCAGGTTCCTAATACCTGCAAAGCAACAGTACAAGATGAAGTTTTAGGCAATGAAAGGCAATGTTTTAAAAATGGCATAGATTAAGGAGGCTTTCAAAAGCAAAACCAAAATACATTTGGTGTATCTGTTCAATTCTATTAGCTTAAACAAATAAATATTTTGTGTAACTACCCATTTACCAAAGTTTGTACCATAAAAACTGTTTTTTTCCCCAGGTGCAGTAATGCACCTTTTTCACATTTCCAGGTTTCTTAGCAAAGTTTTCATAGCGCAGTGAATGGGAGAGTACAACAAACTTTTTTTTTTTTTATGTTTAATTTTTTACAATTCTATTGTCACATCCTGTCTTGTATGTTTGTTTTCGCCATGTGACTTTCACCATGTGTTCCTTTGTTCCTGTTCCCGCCATATCATTATGTTCATTACCTGTGTTCATCCCCTGTATGTAATCTGTCTCAACCCCTGCCTACCTGTTTCAGTGACCAGAGGCTGTCACCTGACGTCATCTCCTCCACCCTCCGAGCTAAGGACTCTGCCCCGGCCCTCCAACCCAATGGCTCCATGTTGGCTCTTTCCATCCTTCATTTCCTCCATGGCCCATTAGCCCACCGGCTCCACTGGGCTCTCTCATTCCCCCGGCGCCGCTTTGGTCAGTCGTTGCCCTTCCTCCACCTCTGGATTTCGCTCCTCCGCCTGCGCCTTGTCCCTCCATCCTGTCAGCTCTGTTGAGCTCTTCTTTCCCTCCAGCTACACCGCAGTCCTCTGTCGCTCTGGCTCTGCCTACAGTCGGGTAAGCCGTCCGCTCCACCTTGGCCCTCCGGGACCTTGACGTCACCTTCGCCCTACGGCTCTCCTTCTCCTCCCTGCGGTCCACCTCCAGCTGCAGCGTCTCCCACGGTCAGCCCCCTGGAGTCGGCGACCACTCCTCCTCCATGGTTCCTACTGTCACATCCTGTCTTCCTTGTACGTTTGTTTTCGTCATGTGACCTACACCATGTGTTCCATTGTTCCCGTTTCCACCATATCATTATGTTAATCAGTGTCACCTGTGTTGATCCCCTGTATGTAATCTGTCTCATCACCCCCAGTGTATTTATATTGTCTAATGCGGAAAAGCTCATTCATGCTTTCATGACGTCTCGATTAGATTATTGTAATGCATTACTAGGCAGCTGCCCTGTTGGCCTAATTAACAAACTTCAGATAGTTCAAAATGCAGCTGATAGAGTGCTTTCTAGAACAAAAAAATATGATCATATTACTCCAGTTCTTTCAGCATTGCATTGGCTCCCTATTAAATATCGTATAAATTTTACATTTTTACTGACTACCTACAAAGCCCTGAACGGCTTGGCTCCCCAGTATTTGCAGGAGCTCCTGATTTATTATAGCCCATCACGTCCGCTACGCTCAATTAATTCTGGACAACTGATTATTCCCAGAATATCAAAATCAACTGTAGGTGGTAGGCCTTCCTAGCACAGTTCGGGAAGCAGACACACTCTGTCAGTTTAAAACTAGATTAAAGACACATCTCTTTGCATTAGCATACACATAAAACACAAATGCTTTGTAATCCAAAACCTCTAAAGTATTGTTAGTCTGCATTATTTATGGCAACCGGAGCCGGGAACACTTCCCCAAAGACATTATAATTTGAATGGCATCTACGCTTATGTTAGTCTGTTTTTTATTATCCCAGAGGTTTCCATAATCCTGGACCAGGTTGTATCCTGAGCAGCTGCTGTGGTGGTCATAGAGGAGTGGAGAGCATGAGACTGATCCCTGTAAGACCCTAGTGACAGACGAGTCCTGGCATTGTTCCTGAAGGGCCAGCCTGTTCACCAGCCGGTGTCCCACCTGTGGTCTCTCCGTGATGGACATCCAACGTTCTCCAGCCCCGGCACTTAGACTGCAGCTCTGCACAAGACGTCTGGCCATAGGAGAAATGGTCGTGCCCAACTGAGCCTGGTTTCTCATGAGGTTTTTTAATTCTTCACTTCAGTTTTTTCCTCGCCGCTGTCACCTCTGGCTTGCATGGTTCGGGACTTGTAGGGCTGCGCAACGTTGGATTTATCTGTTTGGACTCTTAGCAGTGAAAATTAAACCACGCTGAATTGAACTAAACTGAACTTCAACACTGAAAACTGGACTGACACTTCAATTTATCAATTTATTATTTATTTATTTTTTTATAATGCATGTGAAGCTGCTTTGACACAATCTATATTGTAAAAGCGTTATACAAATAAAGATTAATTGAATTGAATTATTTATAGTCACTGTGTTTAGCTTTTCATTGTCCGGTATTCTCTTAGTTGATGTCTGGTTTCACCCCATGTTCTTCCTGTGTTCATCCATGTAAGTGTTTGATAATAAATCTACGTGTTTTTATAATCCTGCGATACTGTGCCTTCCAGTAGTGAACCCAGGCGTGACACCTATTTGCTGAAAAAATAAAGGAAAAACATCACAATGGTGTTATCAAGACTTTCAGAAACAATGGAAAAAATGAGTGAGGCTGAAAAAGGCAGCCAGAAGTAAAAATAACATTTACATTTACTGTCCTGCCCATAGACACTGCATTAGAAACACCTTGCTCAAGTGATCATTTATTTTTTGTAATTTGATGCAAAGATGATATGATGCATACATTTATTTGTTTGTTTGTTTGTTTTAAATAAGGATTTAAGATGCTGATGGCTGTTAAATGCTTCATAACCATCTTGTGAAAGGGCCAATTTGCAGGTTGGTGTTTTTACAGTTCTTCTGCATTTAGACTCTTCTAGTTTTTTGGTTTTCATCTATTTTACCTTTAGTATTTCTAGTAATAGCTAAAATAATGTTAGTAAATCTAAACTGATATTTCCTACGCCACACTACACATTTTTTTGTGTGTGTGTTTGTGAAAATCCTTTTGTGATCTGAATGCTGCAACATCATGGCAAAACATTAAAAATTGTGGTGGCTTCAGATGTAAAATATAATCAAGCAGTAAGATTTCTGACGAATATTTCCAATAATTGACTGTAAATGTTGTCATTTTTACATCAATCATGTTGCCATAGAAACAAATTATTCCAAATGTTTGAACAGTTCAACATCCAAGTAATAGTAATTAGCCAACTACTGCTGTGAACACACACTTTGCATTACATAGAAATTTGCAATTGTTGAGTTAAATCAGTAACACACTTGCACAGATAGGCTGTTGCTCTGCGCATTACAAAAAGCCAATTCTCAGCTGTGGGAAAAAAAGAAAATCTCGGTATTGCTGAAATAAGTTTCATATGAAATTATTAATTAGAAAACATGTTGTATAACTTGAGTTGTAAAAGACCAATTAAAAGTGGGTCCTGCCCTGTGAGATGCAAAATATGCAGCGTGACAAATTAAACTGCTTTTTTTCTCCATATGCAGATAAAAACATTATACTTTGAATGCAGAAAAGCCAATATAAAAAACGAACATGAATCTTTTTACCATAATGCATTTATAATTACTTTTTCTCAAGTCATTTCACTGGCGGGGTCAGATCCTTCCACAGGTCATGTTTGACACTATACTTTAAAATGCAGGCTCAATTTTCAGTGACAGCTAATTAATGTGAATTCTCTCAGCCCAGATCATTGATTATTATACTCACAAATTACAATATTAATAAACCTTGATCAAAAAGCAAACATTCATTATCTCCAATGTAAATGATTTCTGCCAGACAGTTCCTAAGTTATCTTATTATTGAGATATGATTAGAGAAAAAAAAAAAAAAATCTGAGGAAATGAAATGAAAGGCTTATGATATTAAACAATAACCGATTCTGCGAGGGAGTCCCCAGCTTCATTCTTAACCTCCGTCATGCCGGTGGAGATAAAAGCATATGTGACTCCACCATCTATTTACTGCTTAGCATTTTGACAGGAATGCAAACAGCTTGGGGGGTGCTGTCAGTGTTCATTAGTTTGCCAGTCCTTCCCTTTAAAGCGTTATCCCTGTCTGAGGGTTTTGGTGGATCTGTGACGGCTGAATTTCAGTCACCACTTTTAGAGTCCCCATTATACAGCTTAACAAATCTGGAATGTCAGAGCGTTCGTTATTTCAGTGGAGAGAAAGGAAGTGCATTCTAGAGGACTCTAACACTGGTAATTGGTTTGTTGGGGAAGCTGGCTGTCACTTGTGTCTGGCTAAGCAACAAAGTCGAAATCACACGACGTGATGTGAAGAAACTGCATTCCCACACTGTGAGGGGGATTGAGTGTATGAGTGTGGCTATATTTATGAAGGTGTGAACGTTCTTTTCTCTTTTTTTCAAAGAGATTCTAAGAGAAAAGTAAACTTGTTTGACGAAGTAAACTTGTTAGTTATCTACTGTTATATATGTCATGGCGAATCTTGGTTGAAAATATTTTTTTTACCTTGGACATTTCGACTTACACATATGTGTCTTAACTATATGCGAAGTGACAAGCAATTTGGCTGTCCGCACCAAACACAACACACATAAATACATTGTTACATAAATAAATAAATACATTTAAATATCAGCCATTCATTTTAATACCAGACACTGAACTTCCAATGAAACAGTAAGGTTTATAATCTAATTATTACATATTAAACATACTTAACAATAATAAAAGCACATAGGCCACTGAAAGATATTTGTTGTTGGTTTGCAAGGCCGTTTTCAAACCATTTGCTAGTTATTTATTTTCCCGGTCTGAGGTTAAATATCTGCTGCTGCCTTCCGTTTGGCAGCACATGTCATGTAAAACAGTATTCAAGCTCACATTAGTAGCATTTAACATTGCATAAAGCACATAAACTGAACCTGAGGTGATCATTGTCATTGTTTATGCTATTGTCCTGCTGCACGTTTTCTAAAATAGTAATTCATTGCAGACATTGCTGTCTAAAAGTAACAAAAAATCATTTTAACATGGAAAATATACTTTTTATTGTGTTTCAAAGTGTGAAACATTGAAGGAGTTTGAATAATTCTAATTGTGACTGAATGGTAGTATGTAAACCTTCTGACTGCAGGTTGTCTAGACGAAGGCAAAGGGATATACTTTTTAGCCAAAGCATGCGAGTCATTCCACATCTCTAATTTCTTGAATTGTGCATCTTTACAATGTCAATAATTAATACAAGTCCCCATAAATAGGCTGGTTGTCCACAAAACACAAATGCACAAGTAGACAGGACAATGCTGGGAATATCAATTGGTTGCACTGCAGCTGGTGGAATTTCTCTTCAGTTCAGCATTGAACGGGTTAAGGATCTGTATCTCGACATTCAGTTTCTTGATGGTTAAGAGAGTTTGGACTGAAATCTCAAAATAACCAGATGTATCATCAGCAGAAAGAATCAAAAGCATCAACTGACCTTTTCCTCAGGAGCATATTGTGGTTGTGTGGGCATAGAACTGATCCAAAGTTGCCTTTAGTGATTAAGATGCAGGAGAGTATTCATAGCATTTCACTTTTTTCCACATTTTTATGTTACAGCTTTATTCCAAATATGGTTAAATTTATTTATTTCCTCAATTCTACACACAACCCCATAATGACAATGTGGAAAAAGATTTTTTGGAATTGTTGCACATTTATTTAAAATAAAAACCTGAAAAATCACATGTAAATAAGTATTCACAGCCTTTGTTCAATACTTTGTTGATGCACATTTGGCAGCAATTACAGCCTCAAGTCATTTTCAATATGATGCCACAAGCTTGGCATACCTAGAAGTTTTGCTCATTCCTCTTTGCAGTACCTCTCAAGCTCTGTCAGGTTGAATGGGAAGCGACGGTGTACAGCCATTTTCAGATCTTTCTAGAGATGTTCAAAAGGATTTAGCCACTCATGGCCATTCACCGAGTTGTTGTGAAGCCCCTCCATTGATATTTTGGCATTGTGCTTTGGGTCATTGTCCTGCTGGAAGATGAACGGTCGCCTAATTCTGAGGTCAAGAGCACTACAGATGATTGTCCATCTGAAAGGTTCTCCTCTCTCTTCAGAAAGAACGCAAAATGTACCTGAGCTCAATTTAGAACTTCAGGGCAAAGGCTGTGAATACTTATGTACATGTGATTTTTTTTATTTATTTTTTATTTTTAATAAACTTCACAAAATCTTTGTTTCACATTGCCATTATGGGCTAATTTGTGTAGAATTTTGAGGAAATAAATTAATTGAATCCATTTTCGAATAAGGCTGTAACATAATGTATAAAAAGTGAAGCGCCATGAATTCTTTCCAGATACACTGTACGTTTAGATTTAACCTTTTGTTTCTGTGGACATAATCAAACTGGGAGAAAGTGAACCCAAAATGTGTAGAGAAGTCAATAAATGGTGAAGGGGACTGATTTCTGCAGCAAAGGACAACTACAGTTTTGCCTAAAAAAAATCTTAAAAATCCATTTTACACAACAACATGCATTTGGCAGAAAAATTGTAAATGCTAAAGCTGTTGGAGTTCTGTTATCAATAGAATATTGCATACTTGGAAAATGCTCTCAGATTTTAGAACCAGAAAACTATATATTTATTTCATAGGTAATTATAATCGATTTCACAATGATAAAATCCATTCACCTCAGAACTGACAGCAAATGTTTCTCAATGAAAACCATATTTATCTGCTCAATAAAGATGCTATAGGGAACTTTATGTAAAGGCCTTTGACATATGTAGACCTTATGAGGAGGTTGACAAAGGAGGCCTCTTAATTGTATCTGATGCACCAAATACCAGGTGAAATCCACAATGGAAGGATAGTGCCCTAGTTGCGTACACCACACACCAGTTGCATAATTCTCTACACACGTTCGGAAGTATGTAATCAGTGAGATGTCAGTGAGTTTGAATTATGTATGTGTATGTTTGTGATCTATAATTCTGTTCTGTATTGGGGTTGAGAAGATGTTGCACTTCTCTCAGTCACTTTTTTCTGCTAATGTTTGAGGATCCCATTAGAGATTACATGCGAAGTGATAGAACATAATTTATGTATCACGACCAGCCAAATTGCCTTGTCTGTTGCTATGTGTCACTTTCCATGGTTGTTTCTCACCTGCTTTTGGCAGGTTTGAAAGTGTTAATTTTTAACTCCAATATATAAAAATATCACCAACCATTGCACGTGCATGTGCGTGTGTGTGTGTCTGTGGAGAGAGTTTGTACCAGTAATCACAGTGAAAATGCTTGTTATTGACCTCAGTAATGTCAGGACAAAATCACAGTGGCACATATTGACTCATTGACTGCGTCTAGAGAGACCACAGACCCTCCATTAACCCTAATTGCTAAATCAACATGGTTGGATAATCAGGTATATTATTAAAGTCAATGGTCAGTTCCTGACCTCGGTCACAGCATATGCCAAGATACATATTCTTGCTTTATTTGCTTAATAGCTGGGCAGTTTATTTCTGAGCTTAAGACCAGACTCAATGTTTCAAAACAATGTAATATTCCCCGTACATTCAGTATGTTTGCAGTATATGACTAAATCATATTTTGAGAAAAATGAAATTCCTATATATAATAAAAATATAAACTCAAATAAAAATAAATGGTAATACATTATTTTGATGGTGCATCTGAATATTAGTGGACTTTCTGCTTAGTATCTATTGATCTATCGAAACAGACATTTAACTCACTTTGCAGAAACTTGCAAGTACATGTTAACTCACAATAATCCATCAGTCTACTTATAATCTAATGGGAATTAGTTGACATAAAGGTGCAATGTAACTTATTCAATAAACAGACCATCAAAATAAAGTGTGACCAAATAAACTGTTAAAATGAAAAATAAAAGTAAAAAAAAACCTAAAATCTAAAATTAAATATTTGATTGCTCTCACTGAAAAAAGTTTCTTGCACAGCATGAAGGTAATGCCTAATAAATTAATGTACATAATAATAATAATAATAATAATAATAATAATAATAATAATAATAATAATAATAATAATAATATATATATTAGGGCTGTCAAAAAATTTATGGTGATTAATCATATCCAAAATAAAAGTTTAACATAATATTTGTGTGTGTACTGTGTATATTTTATTATGAATATATAAATACACACATGCATATACTTGATAAAATGTTGGTTTATATTTAGATAAATAAAAATATATATGTGTATGATACAAATTTTACATTTGAATATGATGTAACTACTTTGATGTAACTTTTTTATATATAGTTTTGGCTTCTATGAATGTGTTTATCACATATACATAATATGTGTGTGTGTTATATATATTTATTTTGTCAAAACAAACTTTTATTTTGGATGTGATTAATCACGATTAATTCTTGGACAGCCCTAATATATCTAAATAGACATGCAGCTAGCAATATATATATATATATATAATTCATTCATTCATTTTCTTTTCGGCTTTGTCCCTTTATTAATCCGGGGTCGCCACAGCAGAATGATCCGCCAACTTATCCAGCATATATTTTTACGCAGCAGATGCCCTTCCAGCCGCAACCCATCTCTGGGAAACATTCAAACACACTCATTCACACTCATTCACTACGGACAATTTAGCCTATCCAATTCACCTGTACCGCATGTCTTTGGACTTGTGGGGGAAACCGAAGCACCCGGAGGAAACCCACGCAACCACGGGGAGAACATGCAAACTCCACACAGAAATGCCAACTGACCCAGCCGAGGCTCGAACCAGCGACCTTCTTGTTGTGAGGCGAACGTGCTACCCACTAGGCCACCGTGGCGCCCCTATATATATATATATATATATATATATATATATATATATATATATATATATATATATACAGTTGAAGTCAGAATTATTAGCCCCCATTTGATTTTTTCAACAGAGCAAGGAAATTTTCAGTATGCTTCTGGAGAAAGTCTCATTTGTTTAATTCTGGCTACAATAAAAACAGTTTTCAATTTTAAGGTTTATTTTTTTCAATAGTCTACAGAACAAACCATTATTATACAATAACTTGTTTTTATTAATTGTAATATACTAATCTGCTTAGTTTACCTAATTACCCTTGTTAAGCCTTTAAATGTCATTTAAGCTGTATAAAAGTGTCTTGAAAAATATATTTCCATTAATTTTCTTTTCGACATAGTCCCTTTATTATTCAGGGGTCGCCACAGCGGAATGATCCGCCAACTTATCCAGCATTTGTTTTACACAGCAGATGCCCTTCCTGCCACAACCCATCTCTGGGAAACATCCATACATTCTCATTCACACATATACACATACGGACAATTAGGCTCACCCAATTCACCTGTACCGCATATCTTTGGACTTGTGGGGGAAACCGGAGCACCCGGAAGAATCCCACGCGAACACGGGGAGAACATGCAAACTCCACACAGAAATGCCAACTGACCCAGCTGAGGCTCAAACCAGCGACCTTCTTGCTGTGAGGCTACAGCACTACCTACTGCGCCACCGTGTCGCCTGAAAAATATCTAGTATAATATAATTTACTTTCATCACAGCAAAGATAAAAGAAATCAGTGATTAAACAGGAGTTATGAAAACAATACTGTATGTTTAGAAATGTGATGAAAAAATCTTCTCTCTGTTAAACAGAAATTGGGGGAAAAAATAGGTCACTAGGTTATATAGGTCAATAGGTTATTTTGATAGTCCATTTGTAGAATTTAAGAATTTAAGATTACATTGTTATGTTGGGGTTAGGGTTAGTGTAAGCTGACATGTACTTGCAAAGTTTCTTATTGTCAGATAATTGTCTG
>CAIGQQ010024315.1:15464-27136 GCA_903798035.1 Danio albolineatus
AGGTGTGATGATATGCTGAAACTCTTCCCACACTGAGTGCATGTGAAAGGTTTCTCTCCAGTGTGGATCCTCATGTGCTTATTAAGGGATGATGAGCAGCTGTACCTATTCCCACACTGTGTGCATGTGAATGGTTTCTCTCCAGTGTGAATCCTCATATGAACCTTAAGAATGTCTTTTCTTCCAAAACTCTTCCCACACTGAGTGCAGGTGAAACGATTCTTTTCTCTCCTTTTACAAATACCATCAGTCTGTAAATGAGTTTTTTCCTCAATTTTGACATTATGTTCCTCCTCTTTACTCCCCTCATACTCTTCAATTAGGTCTGAAATAAATAAATAAAACATTAGTTTTCATTACGTCTTAAAAACAAAAGCTGAATTAAGCTGAAAGTGAAAAGACACTGGAAACATTGGCTACACACACTGTAATTTTGATGCACATTAAATGTAAAATAAATCAGATCATATTTTGTTTGGTTCATTAACATGTACACATTTTAGCAGATTCAATTCATCTTTATTTCTCTGGTGCTCTTACAATATAAATTGTATCAAAGCCACTTAACATAGAAGTTATAGTAAATTGAAACTGTCAGTCCAGTTTTCAGAGTTTCTTACATAATTCATTATAAAAGTCATTTTGGTCATATTGATAAGACACAGATTTGAAAGTTGTAAATGGCCTATTTGTATTCGTATATATTCATAATTATAACAAAATGTTTTTCTTAAATTTGTAAAGCAGACAGGGAATAGTTGTTCATTCTGTGCCTGACTGGTAAACGCATCAGAAAAAAATCTGGGGTAACAGCTTAACAAACAGCTGAATGTTTGCCTCACAGACAGGAGACTAGGCATGGGCCGGTATAAGATTCTGATGGTATGATAACCTTGGATAAAAATATCATGGTTTCACAGTATGACGGTATTGTAATTACTCAAATATCTGGGTTAAAAATTTTTTTTTTAATTCTAACTAAATAAAGTATATATTTTATTTTTCAGAAACACATAGAACATTTTGTAACACTGAACATCAGGCAAAATAATTGAAATTAACAATTTAAATCTTAATTAAATTAAATTGCAGTCACTTGTGTGAGCCTAAACCTGCAGCTCAACAATAATTAACATAAATAAACAAATATAAATTTCAAAAACAAATCCTTCTAGATGGGAAAAAAAACACTAGTCATGAACATGACCCTTTGTCACAGTACCAAAAATAAATAAATAAACAAATAAATAAATAAAATGTAGTTATTTTAGCAGCTGAACAATTTTTGGAGACATGCTAACTTTTTACACAATCCTTATTCAGTCCAAGTTAAGATGCAGGAATGTGAGCATGTTCACCTTTCCTGGATTAAGTTTGGACCGGTGAGGTACAAGGATGTGTCCGCTACAACTGAACACTCTTTCTGAGGGCACACTGGTGGCTGGGATGCAGAGAATTTTTCCTGCTACCTTGCCAAGTAGAAGTAACTCTTGAGCATGAATTTTCCACCATGTCAGTGGGTCAGTATCAGAGGATATGAGAGGCTGAGACATAAACAATTTAACCTCTGCTATCACTCTTTCTTTTAATGGGACATCTCCTTCTTTGACCACTTCTTGTTTTGCTGATGTAATTTTTTTTAAGCAAGGAAGATTTGTCTTTCTTCTTTGTAGCAGCAGAAGGGACAGTAGTTGTGGAAGTGCTGCTTCCTTACTCATGAGCAGTAGTGAATGCAGGTAATTCTGAGGGTGGCCGTGATGTCATTTCTTCCAGTTTCACAGCTTCCTCTACAGTGAACATGAGAGTCTCATCCTTGTTCTTCGAAATGTTAGCCTTGAAACAGGTATCAACAAAGCAAGCAATGTCAATCAGCTTACTGACATCCTCAGAGGAGTAACGTTGTTGCAGATCATCAGTCATTACTTTTTTCATTTGTTTAGTTAGGGCATCATCTTCCTGTTTTTCTTAAAGTATGCCAGTGATGTGCTCCTTAACAGGCTTCAATGATGGTCTTTGTTTCAGAAGCCAGCAGATCCGTTAAGTCATTTAGAGGCCCCAGAAGTTGGCAAACCATCTCTAAAGTGCGTACATCACTGTCTTTTGGGGTTAAATGCCATGAGCTTCTGTCTGCCGCAAGCACATCACAACAAGCCTGCTGCTGTTGAGTGATTTCTCTGGAATATTGAGGAGTGCCTGATTCTTCCTTAATTCCCTCTTTCTTTTCCAGCTGTGAGAGAATGCTTGAACAAGATGCCTGCATGCTGGAACAGCAGATTCAAGTCTTTGAAGTTTTAGCACTTTGACTATAGCCAAATTTAGGTTATGGCCAAAGCAGCTGAGCCAAACACAGGGTAAGCCTTGGAATACTTTTTTCATGTTTAAGGCATTGTCTGTTGTGATGCTGGACAAACGGTCACTTGCGATGCTCCACTCCTGCAGCAAGTTTTCAAAGAATTCCAAGATGTTTTCAGCTGTGTGGTCCTCTAGAAAAAAACAGCTTGGAGGCAGAAAGACTTTAATTCCCAAGTTGGAGAAAGGAAATGAGCTGTGAAGCTTATGTATGGTTCTCCACTACCACCACTGCTGGTCCAAACATCTGTAGTAACAGAAAACCACACCCCTTCTGCTACTTGTTTTTGCACATGACCCCTGACTTCTGTGTACATCTTGGGGATTTTATTCTTTAAAAAGAATTTTCTTGATGGCACTTTGTATAAAGGTGATGCCATTAAAAAAAAACAGGTTTCTCCACAGTTTGAAAAGGCATCATGTCTTTCGCATCATAGTATGCCACCGCACTGTTCAGGTTCTTCGCAGCCTTGGATGTGGGTGCATAAGCAAGCTGTTTCTCCAAAGTTTCTTGGGTTGTTGGCTGACCTGCAGCATTTGAGGAGGATGGTCCTTTGCTGCTGAAGCCACAGCTGTTCTACAAAGAAGAAAAAACAAAGACTGACATGTTAAATTTAAGTCAAATCTGTAACTTGTCTTTTTTCACTTCATCTTTTAATCTGTGTACTTTTAAAAATAGATGTGATGTGGTAATTTAGTTATATACTATATTTAACAAAAATAACTAATTACATGATTTAATTTTGTGTGTAAAACAAATATTACTGCTAACAATAGCAAAATAATGCTCTAAATATATAATATATAAATTATTTCAGTGTTGATGCATAACGGAGTGAGTGCGAGTGTACTGTGCAGGCGCAAACAAACACAAAGCAAAGACTAACTGACTTAATTGTACTAATGTTCAATTACAGAAACGTAACATTAGTACATTAGTATTAGTCCCCATTCTGTAAAGTAATGCGCAAGAGGAAATTTGTTGATATTAGCTAATGTTTATTAATTAGCAGTGTTATCTGCCTCGGTAACTTAGATATTTGCAAAAGTTCATTTCAAGACAGCTTTAAGTTAAAAACTTACCTTGAATTTAGCGAAGAGTGCTGGATGGTGCTCCCAGAGATGAGAAATCATATTTTGCCTCCTTTAGCAGTGACTCTTTTTAAACATGTTTTTGCATGTTGGTTGACCTTCTTCTTCCAAGCCGTGGCTGTCAGAATTTTTGCGATACCCAAAATATTCCCACACCGCTGACTTGGCCTTTTTTGACAGGGGGAAAAGTTGCGGGGCTTCACCTCCTTCGGCCATCCTGAGTCTCACTGACTGCAGACTACGTGCAAAATCACATGCACGCGCCTGCCAGCACTAAACGGTAGGGGAGGGGCTGCATTGTTTTCACAGCAGGTACGCGCGCGCACACACACAACCTAGTAGAGAGTCCTGCGCTTTCACTTTGATGACATAAAAAATGCATATATCGTAGGAACGGTATAACTTATTTTTTTGGCGGTTTTGAAACCGTGACTTTTTCAAACTGCGGTAAACCTTGAAACCGGTTATCATCCCATGCCTACAGGAGACATACCTGTACAGCATCTGCATAAAGCCCGTTTCCACCACTGAATGATAAAAAATATACATACTAATTTAAAAAAATTATAATAATGATTAAAAAAATGTAATAAAAAAAATTATATTCCAAGTTAGAAAGTCAGAATTGTGAGTTATTAAGTCAAAAGTCTAATTGTTGTTGTTCTGAGATTGTATGTAAAGCGCTCTACAAACTTTTAGCGAGTGTTAAAGCTGGCCTCTGCTGATGAAACTGCAAACTATCTACAGTGAACTCTCTTTTAATAGAGACTCCTGCTCTTGTTCTTCTGATAGACTGCTCATTTTTGGGTTAACACTGTTGATCCCCCTACAAAGTTTATTTATGCACACACACTATAATCTGCTGTTTGTTTGTTTTTTTTTTTAACAGGCCTATCTAAAGGGTTAATGCAGCCAACTGATGATCAACAGTAAATTCAAATCAAATGACACATTTTACCTCTTCCCTACAGTGAAAACACTAACAATCTAGAATGCATGATTATTTGGTGTCTAGCTTTGCGGTTAAAAAGTGTGGTTATAATGAAAGTCAATGGGTCAAAAACCACTAAGAACATAATAAAAGGGTAGTCAATTTGAAAAATATACAAGGATTAATTGAGCCTTTTTGAGAACAAATGTTCTCTGCTTTAATAATCTGCACGGAATAAACAATTATTAACCAAAATCAATCATTTGGATTAAATTACCCTTAAAATCCTGCTCATTTAAGGCATCATTTTCAGCAAATAATTGTTATAATAAAATATATGAAGTAGCCTACCCAGTCTAAAATAACAGTAGCAGACCTAACTTCACAGCTACAGCTCTACAGAGTCAGTACGGGTATAAAAACAGGTGGTTTTATTCCTGATGAGAATATTTATTGTTGTCGGACTTCACTTTCACATAAATACACCTGAATGAATCAACCAAACCCCACAGCTAATCAGAACAGCCTGTGCGTGTAGCATCTCGTCAGATCATACGAAACTGTCAGTCAGAATCTGAGGTAAATCTTAATTGAAGCAAGACAAGCCTGCCTGACTCTCTTGCGTGTGTAGTTACAATAGCAACCCAACGTTCTCCTCAGAATTACCAACAAGCTTACTTTAATATGAAATGAATACGAAAAGCTGGTAACAAGCATGAAGTACAATTGTGGTGCAGCGATGAGACTAATGCGTTGAGTGACTGACAGGAGGAGTGGCTATGCAGGACCACGGTGTGTGTGTGTGCATGTGTGTAAACTCGCTTTTAGAAAGGAGAGACAGAAAGCGCTTACTGCTGTGGAGCTGCATCTGATAAAAAAAAATTCATAATAAAAAAAAAAACTCTTAAATAAAGAAAAGAGGTAGTGAAAGCCCAGCTGATATTGCTTTATTGATCATGTGGGAAAGCAATAATGAACCGGTTTAAATATTTCTGCATAATGTGTTGAAAAACTAAGCTTTTATAAAACTTAAACCCAAAAGATTCATGGCTTTGGAACAAACATTCAGGGCTGAAACCCCAGCAGCCCAACAACCCCCTGTGCCACCCCTGACTAGGAATAAACACCAACCTATTTGTTGTTCAGAGTCTTCATCTTTAATTTTGCAGGGTTCTGGATCACTCATGTTTTCACTGTCCTTCAATAAACTCTTCACTGGAGCCTGATGGGAAACTGGAGAAGGAGGAGCTTCACTGGAAAAGGAAACAATAATTCTAATTACATGTGGTTTGCATATATTTATATTTTAATGCCATATCAGCAGCATATATATTATATTCATGGCAACACTTGTATTAAATATTCAATATATAATTGACAATCATAACTGTTTCTGAAACATTGTTTCTTTTGTTTTTAAATAAACAAATAACAGCACTGATAAAGTCTTATAAGCTCTTTCAGTCTGATCAATGATAAAAATTCCTCCAGAAAACACATTTTTAAACATTTGCCTTAAAATATGTCCTGAGTAAAAACATTCTCTAATATCATTTAAAATATAAATTCTATTTAAAATATATGTGTCACCATCAAGATATTCCCACAGAAGTTACACATAGTTTTTTCTTTCCTGTTCAATAAATGTGTGCAAGTCTTGAGTGGCTGATTCTACATCTCGTGTGTGCAGCGTGATCATGTCTCTGATTGCTCACATTTATCTAGTTTTGGCCAGATTTGGTAGCGATACATGAAAAAGGGAACTTTAAGACCTGTTTGAAAAAAAATTAAGACCTACCCCACCCAGCACGAGACGTCATTTCGACGTCGTTTTTTGGGCTAAATCACGTCGGCCCGTCATAGACTTCATTTAGCCCAAATATCGACGTCGAAAATTGGTCTGTATTTCGTCGGTCGGATTTGGTCCAAACATAGACCAAATATCGACGTGTTTTTTGTTTTGGCCGTCGGACTTGGTCCAAACATAGACCAAATATCGACGTGGTCTGTTTTGGCCGTCGAATTTAGTCGAGATTTAGCCCCAATAACTACATTAAAAATATATTTTTTTTTATTGTCAGTTTAATTTGGTCCAAATTTAGCCCAGTATCAGACTTGAACATATGGCTATGAATAATTACATAATTTCCTCACAAAACGTCTATTTCTTTTTTCCAGTGCAATGTAGAATACAAAATATATTTATATAAATAGCAGTTGTGCCCTAATGACATTTAAATTATGCCAAATAAATTACTACTCTACTGCTGTTAACTCTTTCAGTATTTTCTTTGCTGCTGCACTGATGAAAACAACTTTTCATGTAAGTCGATTTGATAAAGCTTAATATTCCTACAAATATTAATAGATAATGTAAATAAAAATGTAAAGATCATCAACGTAAAAAATAAGCTAGAAAAAACAAATCGGTATGATGTGGATACACTTCCCAGATAGCATGCATACGTTGGGCCGACGTCGGCCGAAGAGCGAAACTTCGGCCCCTTTAACATCTAATAAATGATCGGCCAGACATATGATAATTCGGTCGTGTGTTCTATTGTCCCAGCTCATCAAACGTCGGCTCTGCGTCGGCTCACGACAAAAATAACTTCATAAGCTCTTTATCTCTCGTGCCAAATGAAATCCGGCATATTTTGGTTTACAAGTAAGTTTTCGCGATAGCCGTGCCTGTTGCGTTGGTCGGTCCAGGTTTAAATAGCCTAAATAAATACATTAAAACTGACAAAAATACAGTTTCAGTTCATTGTAATATTAAGGTTTTTTTTTTCATTGTTGATTGTTTTTTTTCCCAGTGATGGGTTGCAGCTGGAAGGGCATCTGCTGCATAAAACATATGCTGGATAAGTTGGCGGTTCATTCCGCTGTGGTGACCCCAGATTAATAAAGGGACTAAGCTGAAAAGAAAATGGATGAATGAATAAGGATTGTTTTTTATATATAATGAAAACGTCAGTTGTATTATGGCTTTTTCTAAAACTTTACCAGTGAAAGTTAAAATTAAAATCTGTTTTGCATTTTGGCTGTTTAATTCAAATAAACACCTCGTTTTTACAGAGTGACTGGTTTAATTTAAAATTTATTTATTTATTTATTTATTTATTTATTTAATTATTTATTTAATTTTTACAGTAAATCTGAGGCACAAATAAAGTGTGACTGTTTTGTAACAGTTTAGTAGGGTATAAAAATACTGTAAGCACATTTTAAAGATAATAGGTTTGTATATAAAACTGCTAAATACATTTTTAATTCAAGATTTAATATAAAAGTTATTATTTAAATTGTTTATGTAGTGATCATGTTTATTTATCTCAATACTGCATGACTTTGATGTGCGCGCGCCCGCCTGATTCAAACTCTTGAGCGGAGCGGAATGGGAGTTGCCATGGAAACGAGGCAACGACATTTCACCTTAAAAGAGACAACAAAACCTCTCTCACGCAGCTGTTTTCTCGGTTTTCAGGTAAGTTTAATCCCTTAAACAAAGCAAATACTACATAAAACTGTTCCTCACACTTTTATTATTGTAATTGATGTATATTCTGTTGAATGTTTATGTTATATAAATGTTTAGTCTTTGTAAAAGTCCGTTAGCATATTAGCACCGGTAACGTTAGCGTTGGGGTAACATTATCATTATCATGTTTTCATATGTCATGGTATCTTAAACAAATGTTAACTAAAAACGTTTTCTGTGGTGACAGAATAACCCCCTGCTATAATTTCAAAATTTCTGAAGAGAGCTGATCACACAGATGCAGGACACAGGTAACTTTAAGCAGAGGATTAATATGAATTTCTATTGCATATCTTGATGCACGTTACATGTCTATGTCATTAAGCACCTTGTCTTTGTTGCAGTTATTTAAGGAATGTTTTGACATTAAAACAAGTGAGTAGTATTAAATCACGTGACATGATTCTTCAGAACTTATTTAATATGCAGATTTGCTGTAGCCTAATATTTATCTGTAAGTAATATTTGTGATTTTCTTTTTATTTTCTTTTTTCATGATTCATTGATGAATTAAAAGTTTAATTTGAACAGTAATGGTATGGAAACAGAAATCTATACTCACTTCTGATTACTTTATTTCATCCTTGCTGAAGACTGGTTATGCGGATTTCACTATTTACTGGTTATATGAATAGTGGGTTAGCATATATGTGTGGGCATTTTACGTCTTTACCTAAAACTTTAAACATTTAAGTCATCTAAATTAAAACGGAAAGAAATAAGGAAAATAAAATATAATTTAATACACTCGTTTGGCGCTGATGCCATGATCCGTCTGCGTTAATAAACTGTATCGTTGTATAACCTTCAATGATAGTATCAGTAAAAGCAAAACTGTGCATATTATTATTACTATAAAAAGTATATTACTGCCTAAGTCAGTAACTTAGGCAGTAATGCAAAGTAATAAATAAGTGAATTAATAGCCTAAATCAGGGCTATTCAATTAGTTTGTCATGGGGGCCGGTTCATGAAGAGCATCCCAAACGAAGGGCCGGAGAGGTATGACTTGCAATATGAGTGAGGGCGCAACTACATATGTTGCATTTTTGCTCCTTAAGACACCCACGTTGGCTTTTTCTACATTAAAATGTATGAATGTTGTACATAATATCAGTGCATTTTACAATGTGGCTTTATTAACAAACCTTCAAATGTTTTATTTCAAAGCACAACAAAAGCAGTGCATTGTTTAAGTAAGCTTCTTCTACATTCAAACACATTCATATGTTTTGAACTGCATAACAATTATGGATGCAGCAATTATAGATTTTGGTTGTACGATTAGGCCTATAGTCTGATGAATAATCATGGTTTCACGGTAATTGCGTCTAATGTAAATTTAAGCTTTATGTTAGGTAGGTCTAAGTATTTAGATTAACTGGTGTTATCATCTGCGTTCACACACTCTCAGAAATAAAGGTACAGGATCTGTCACTGGGGCAGTACCTTTTCAAAAGGTACATATTTGTATCTGAATGGTCTATAATGGTACCTCAAAGGTACTTTTTAGGTACATTTGTGTACGAATATGCACCTAGCTGTGAGGTTCCACTGTGGACTCTTTGGGTACAACCTTTTGAAAAGGTACTGCCCCAGTGACAGGCCCTGTACTTTAATTTCTGAGAGTGTACATACATAATCATTTTAATAATAATTCGTCTAACATATCTTTTGTTTACATTGCACTGAAAGCCACGCACAAACTCACCGCAATGTTTTCTAATGCGTGCGCCCGGATAGCCGCCATCGAGCGCGTTGTTCCGCTTGCGCACACACATTGGCGTATTCTAGAAATAACAAACATGCGCGCGGAAAGGATGTAATAGTGGAACGGCGCGCCGCTATAGTTAATCCAGTGTGCTTGCATTGGCATCGGCGTACAAGCTCGGGACTTTAAACTAGCGCACAGGTGGCATAACTGTTTAATTGCAGCAGTTTCGTTCTGTACAACAAAAACGCGCAGTTGTAAAGCCTTTACGAATAATTAACCGTGACGAATAAAAGCGCAGTGAAATCGGCGAATCGTGGCATCCCTAACAACAATATCAGTGCATTGTACAAAAGGCAGTTTCTACAAAAATATCCAAGTGTTTCCGGCTGCCAGATCCACTCGCTTAATATCAGGTGACTCACGCTCTGCGCAGCCTTCAACTGCAGCTCGCACGTCACTTCATAACTATAGCGGCTGTTTTTCGACTGAACTAAATTTATTTCTGATGTCTTGTTCAAACTAATTGGAGGGCCAGAAAAAATGGTCTTGGGGGCCGGGTTCGGCCCGCGGGCCGCCAATTGAATAGCCCTGGCCTAAATGAAAGCAACAAGAGAAACTGAAATCAGTCACCAACTAGTGCTCACCCATGGGTTTAAAATGCCCCCTCAGTTATGACATCCTGGCGCCGGGTCTGGGTTGACCAAGCAGCAAAAAGTTATCTCGTGGCCGCCCACAAGTGGGAATCTAATTGTAGAGTTGATTGAACGTTTTTTTACACAAAGAAAAAACGTGTTATTATTATTATTATTATTATTATTATTATTATTATTATTATTATTACTACTACTACTACTACTACTACTACCACTATACTACTACTGATTTTGCTACAGGATTGTAGTGCCGATGTTTTCAACATTGTTGTTTCACAGTGAAAACCCAATGTCTTGATGTGTGTCAATGTATTCATGTATGTCAGTATTGTTAGTGACAGTAAAATAAGCTGTAAATATTTTTGTACATTGAACAAATTGAAAATGTGTTCATGGCCCCACATGCACAAAGCAGTGATGGCAGTATACAAATAGTCATGATTGCTGAAAATACAGAACATATATTTCTATTTAACCAATAAAAGAAAGTTCCTTAGATTAGGTAAATTCACTATGATAAAGGGCCGTGCAAATAAAGATAGTGATAATAGTTTGACGTTTCATTTTTTCAGGTGACTCAGATATGTAATCGGAGGAAAAATATCAGGAGGTGCGCAGCCAAAATACTGGACAGGTATGCCTTGTTGAAAATCACTCATCATGAAATGTATTCTGATAACAAAAGAAATGGCTGTTGCAGTGTCTCCCGTCATTTAACACCGCGTCTCTCTGCCTATTGCCTATCTACCTATCTTAACACAGTTTTTGCTGTTAATGTCAAAACAATCTATCGTGCCAGCGCAGTTTCACTTTTGTTCAATCAAGTCTTTTACCACAATGAGCCAGACAGGGTTTCCAAACTAAATATTTTCAGCACTCAAATCGCGCGTCAGGTGGACATTGAGCTTTGTAGTTTTTATTCAATTCAGTTGTATAATATGATAATATAATATAATATGATATAATATAATATAATATAATATAATATAATATAATATAATATAATATAACAATATAATATAATATAATTAATATAATTGCATACTCTGGTGTTCATGCTTGAAATTTACCTAAAATTACATATATTTTCAAATATTAAATGAACATGCATTGTTTGTGGAACACCAGTTTTGCGAGGGAACCAGGGAACTTAGCGAGGTAACGCAAAAACTAATATGTATACATTTTCCTCCGACCCAGTTTTTTCTCCCGCTCATTTTTCTCCATATGTTTTAATGTGTTTGGTGACGCGATATATTCGCTGTCATTGAGCAATTTTAAAACATTTTTGATTCAATCTTTATTGCGTGCCTGCAATAAAAATAGACGCAATAAAAACAGATTGAAAAAAAGGCTTTAAAAGTGCGCAATGACATATCGAGTCATCAAACA
>CAIGQQ010024317.1:0-14261 GCA_903798035.1 Danio albolineatus
ATAAGGATTTATTAGGTTAATCGATCTAAATTAGACCAAATCATAACTTATAAGGTAATCGGCTTGAATTGGATGAATGAATATCTAAATTATAATGAATTGGAGTCAGATCAAATTCGGAGATGAAAGCGAATCAAAATATGTTTTCATTAGTAAAAATATTTCTTTTCACATGTGCTAAAAGGCTTACACGCATTTACCTTCACCCATACTGTTAGCTCCGTCATCGGACTAATAAATGGACCCCTACAGTATAAAGGTTTGAGTTTAAGGATGTTCAGGGTTCATTTTGACTCCGGTGAACCCAAGATACTGCCGTGTATTTTGAGACTGCTATGCTGAATAAGCATCTTCATTGAGATTTCCATGTCGTCCTCATTTTTTCTTACACTGGCAAGCCATCCAGCGAGGATTTCCAAAACAACAAAGGAGGAAAGGTAAGAAAAGCGGGTTTTCTTCTAATTTTTTTGTTGTGGGAATCCCCCTCGTTTAAAAAAATCTAGAAAAGAAAATTAAGGACAGAAGAGAATTTATTTTGTTCAGTTTTAGCAGAAGGAGTTCTTAAGCCTATTCTGTACATATTTGTTTGAGATTCTAACGAAACTGAATCAGCCCGACGTAGTGTGGTAGTAGACTTGTATTGAATTGTTGTTTCTAAAGTAATTGAAGCAAAGTGCTGAAGTTTAGGTTTCTAAAGTAACTGAAACTTATTGTTGATCTGTATAATTCTGATAAAATTCTAACATTACTGAATCAACCCACAGTGTGGTGTGGTGGAGTTGTATTGGAATTGTTGTTTCTAAAGTAAATGAAACGTAGTTGCAAGTTTCTAATGTAACTGAAACTGATTTATGAAGTTTTTATAATTCTGTGAAAATTCTAAAGTAACTGAATTGTTTTGAGGTAGTGTGGTCACAGATTTATATTTGGTAGGGTGTGTAAAACTGTTAAAGGTAGGTTTTATCAAAGGATTTGCCTGAAGTCCTGCCTGAATGTAGCAATGTTTTAAATTTTAAACTACAACACAAATGACTGATGCAGAGGGGTTTTATCTGATAACTTACAGATAAACATTTAAAACTGTTATGAGTGCAGCTTAGAATTTGAGGCCTTATGTAGTGTGGAATGTTCAAACCAGATAGACACTGATGTACAGACGTTTCATGGTATTGTAGCTTTTATTAATTTGCACAGGAGAAGTGAATAATTGTGCTAGCAAGTGTTAAGATTAACTTGCTAAAGTTCAGTCAGTAAAGGAATAACATCTATTGAACTACTGATGAGAATTTCATAAGATTGTGAAAATGAAAGAAATGATCGTTAAATACATTGCTAAGCATGGCACAGTTGGGATGTTTGATGGTATAGAGAGAGTTGTAGATAAGCCATATGAATGGGCTATCTCTAAATTTGAAAATTGTTCCAAAATGCCTAAGCACAATAAAGGAAAAATAGCCAATGCACTTCATGCTGTTCTTGCATCATACAAGGTAACTAGAAAAAGAGTAGTGGAGTTAGAAGCTGAAAATGAGAGACTCACTGTTGGAGTAATTGCTTCAAAATGTTACCAGGCTAGTGAAACATTATGGAAGGAAGATCACAATGCAGAATGAGATTGCACGTCTGAAAACTCATAATAACTTGTTAGCATCATCTGTAGTACCACTACAGTAATTTGGAAGAAGCAAGGGCTACATGTCACTTCTTCACAATGAATGGCCTAAGAGAGAATAACACAAGTGAGACATTAAACGCAAACAGAGATCCAGAAATGGCAGACATTCAGGAAAATGATGAGGAATGGGAAAGAGATTCTCAGTCAGTCAGTAGTCAATGCTCAGACTGTGCAAATAGATTTCCTATGGCACCCGTTCACTCTAATACCACCATGCATACTAGGGAAGCAGGGCTAGAATCAGTGACCCATAACATGGTCAGAGGGTTTAACCCCTTAGCCAGCGCCCCGACGTGGTCGCACTGAGGCGCTATTTTTCCCACATGTCAGTGTTTATAAATAGATTACACCAGAAAGAAAGAAGTAATCTGCACAAAACTATACATCAGTCTAAAGCTACAACCCTCAAGCACCCATTGCAGCTAGTTGCTTTTCAATGGGAGGCTTGTAAAGGATGAATTTGCTAAATTTGTTTAAGTTTTACAGAAAATGCTTAATAGATATGGAGTGAATATCATAGTAAATTCAACACACACACGCATTCACTGCAGTTGATCAGGGTTTATTTCAAAAGGTAAGAGTCCACAGAAAACATCCTATCAAACACATTTAGTCCACTGACACAATAGTACGGATTATGGATGATTATTCATTTGTTTATGTCATCGTTTCTACCGGAGACCTGTTGTTTACCATGGTACTTACACGTGAAAACGGCGTCTTTGTAGTAAAAAGCAAGGCAATGTCATCCCTTACAAAAATTACCTACAGGGATCCTGCAGGATTTAGATTTTTTTCTGTAGGATACCTGCTGGTATCCTGTAGGAATTTCAAAATCCTGCAGGACAAATTGATAATATGTGCAGACAATTCCTACAGGTTTTAGAATCATGCAGTACTTTTTACAGGAATCCTGAAGGATTTTTTTTTTCCTGCAGGAAAGCTGCTGTCCTGCAGGAATTATAAAATCCTGTAGGACACATTGATATTATGTGAAGGAATTTCTTACAGGTTTTACAATGGATCCAAGCAAGTGACAAATCCTGCAGGATTTTATAATTCCTGCAGGATTTGCAGGAGTTATTTGCTGTAATTGGATTGAAAGAAAGAAGTTATGTCACTTGCTGTAATTTTAATTCATGAAACTGTTGGTAGCAATACAAAATGAGTTCTAACAAATAAAGAATACAATAAATAAATAAATAAAAGTATACTTATGAATAGATTATATTATGCATTTATGCAAACAAACAAGACACATTTTTACACTTTCTTTTTTACACTTGTACATTTTATTTATATACTTTATTTTATTAATTAAAATGTGCTGTTTATGAGTTCAACAGAGTCTATCCCTCTGTCTTTTAAAATCTTTGTGGCTGTTATCCCTGATTCTGTCTTTTTGACCTGAGCAACCTATTTTATTCTGTGTCCATCGCCTTTTTGTGGCAGCTGGAACTGGTGCCTCTTCATTTAAGTACACTTTGTACTCTATTTTTGTCCTTTAAAATGAAGCAGGTTAGTGTTATTGTTAGTGTGATTGGTAAACATAATGTGTTTTCTGCAATGTTAGAGTAAATTTAATTAGTAACTTATTTTAAACATTTATTAAACATTTTAAATTAAAATATAAATGCAAAATTGAAAATAAATAAATCATTGCTGTCAATAATGTCTAGTTCTATATTATACACATATAATATAATTACAATTTTTAAGTTATAATAATGACTACTACTAATATGTGTGTGTTTGGGTTATTTGGCTAAATGGAATTGAGTAGAACAAATATTAAAACAAATATTCTTTATAAACAGACTTTTTTTCTTTAAGAAAATAAATTATTTGCTTGTGGAATACATGTGTTTCAATAAACCAGTGCTTTACAGGTTCATCTTTCACACTTAAAAAGGCGCTCGTTTTCGCCACCTACTGGCGTAACAATGCAATTTACATTAGAAACGGTAAAATGAATCATCCAGAGAAAAGATTCGATTCATTGAGATGACTCGCTTCTCGTGACGTTGCCGATTCGAATGTACGCACGTCAGTCAACTGTCAACTGTCTTCTGAAGGTAAAGTACTTTTCTTAAGTTATTTTATTGTAAAGGTGCTCTAATTTCTGCTCTATTTTAACGTTAAATCAGTAAATTGTTTTGTAACACCAAATCAAACGCTTATTTTCTTTTTGATGTCGAGATCACATTAACAATACTAGTGCATTGCTAACGTAATATACCCAGGCCTACTACCGCCTATTATATCAAAACTTAATTTAAAAAATGACTATATGAAATGAAATTTTTTAACCTTGTAAACATAAACAGTGTTTTATCTTGCATTTTCACTGCTTATCATTTATGCTAATACAGTTTTTTGTTACCTCAAAAATAATTTTGATCGCCGGCCGGACAACCAAGCAAACTAGCCGCTGGCAGGTTGACATTAAGGTAAAACTGTCATGGCTACAGTCAGCTGAAACCAACAGATAAATGAATGATGTATGTGTGTGTGTGTGTGTGTGTGTGTGTGTATATATATATATATATATATATATATATATATATATATATATATAAATATATATATATTTGTGTGTATATATGTTTGTGTGTCTATCTGTCTATATATCTGTATCTTAGAAAATGGGCAAAGCATGGGTCCCAGTATATTGGAGGGAGGAGCCAAGTTTTTGTTTTTTACCCTTTTAAAAATAATATATTTTAGAGCAGTAATCATATAACTGTGATACTGTGATATTTTTATCCAAGGTTATCATACTGTCAGAATCTTATACCGGCCCATGCCTACTTGTAATCATGAGTAGGCATGAGACAATAACCGGTTTCAAGGTTTATGTCAGTTTGAAAGAAAAAAATCACAGTTTTAAAACCATTAAATTATCTGCTATACCTTTTTTAAGATATGTGTAAAGAGTATATGTGTTCTAAAGAAATCAGTGTTTTTGAAACTAATGAAGACAGTGGAAGTCAATGATTTGTTTTAATTATTTAGCCTGACATGTTTACCGTTCCAAAATATTTAAAATGTTTCCTAAAATAAAATATATTGTGTTCAAGTTGTTGTTTTTTAATGAGATATTTAAAAATAACTTATTTTAGAGCAGTAAACGCAATATCATGATATTTTTATCCAAGGTTATCATACCACCAGAAACTTATACCAGCCCATGCCTAATCATGATTAAAGATATGTATTTTCAACTTGAGTATTTATTTCTTTTTAGAGAACAAAGAAACTCAGGATGGGGATGTTCAGGAGAGGGGAATTTACAGACACAGTACAGAAGAAATTTCCAGTTGTATCAATAACATTTATCAGGGCAGCGCTCAGGGAAAAATCAGATGATGAGCACAAGTTACGAGTAAGGTAATAATTTGTACACACAAGCAAAAACACACTTGAATGGACCCTTTTCATATTTGCATGTTTCTCAGCAGCAGAAATCATCTTAGTTGGTAAATTTAGAGCACAGTGAATGGGAGAGTACAACAAATATTTATTTTTTTACAATTCTATTTGCTGAAATAATAAAAGATAAACTCCAGGATGGTGTTATCAAGACTTTCAGAAAAAGGAAACTAAAGTAGTGTGAGACTGGTAACAGCAGTCAGAAGAGAGAATGATGTCAAATTTTCTGTCTTGCCCCCATAAACACTTCATTAGATACTCCTCGCATAAGCGATCATTTGTTTTTTGTAATTTGACGCAAAGATTATAATATATATATATATATATTTATATATATATATATAAATAAATAAATGTACATATGTTTAATTAAATTTTAATAATAAAAACTTTAAGGTATTTAAGAAGCTGATAACAGTCTTGTGAAAAGGGTCCATTGGTTGTTTATGGGAATTTTCCATAGCTGTAATGTTTTTTATATACTGTACAGACTGTATTCTGCCCTACACCAACTCTACCTCTTACAGGAAACTTTCTTTACTTTTTTCTTTTAGGAAAATGGAGTAGACGCAGCCTGCTGTGAATTGGATTCTGCTTTGGTCTACTTTTTATTTTTTACAACTTTAATAAATAATTTGTGAAAATACATTGTTTCATTGTGAAATTTCTCCAACTTCATGTCCATCCTGCACAATAATCCTGCTGGAACTGTATATTTTAATAAACCTGTGGGATTGTAATTCCTGCGGGACTAATCCCTGCATAAATTTTGTTTCCTTTATAAAATTCCTGCAGGTATGCCTACAGGAAAATGAGCTGAAAATCCTGTAGGAAACCTGCATAATATTCCTGCAGGATTCCTGCTGGGTTTTTTGTAAGGGATAGCTTACAGTGTTACAGATAAAACAAGACCACAAACTGAATAAAAAGTCAAAGTTATAGTTACTAAAATCTAAACAAAGCTGTCGAGTGTTTAGACGAGCTGCATGTGCTCTCTCTCATATGCTGTCGATCACTCACAGTTACTTCCTACTTAGTTTGACTGACGGAGAATTTAGCCAATGGCTGTATGATTATGTCTTTATTTGTCAATGGCTGTGTTACTGCACACTTTTTGTTGTTATTGGCTAAATAACCTGTCAATCATCATGCGACGCACCTGCCCCCTGCTGCACAGCTGCTAACAGTTCAAGCTAACGGCAGACAGCGGCTGTTTTGCGAAAATGAAACAAAGAAATGAGATCGTCAAAGTTTTGATCAGCTGAAGATAGTTTTCATGGTGCATTCACACCAGACGCGGAAGACGCGTCAAGCGCGAGTCATTTACATGTTAAGTCAATGCAGAGGCGCGAATAGGCATGCTGCGGCGCGATACGCGTGAATGGCGCGGCGCGAATGACGCGAATTGCGCGGCGCGGATGGTGCGATACGCGCGAATGGCGCCGCGTGAATTGAGCGTTTTGCGCGTTTGGCGCGTTTAACGCGCAATTCGCGCGCATCGCTTCAGTTTGAAAATCTGAACTTCAGCGGACTTTCGCGCCGCGTTAACCAATCAGGAGCTTGCTCTTGTGGGGGTGTGATTATGACGTAGCGCCTGTTGAGGGTGTCCTGGGGAAATCCTTCTGCCGACACCGAAAACAGTTCATCATACTGGGCTTGGTTCAGTCAGAAGCACCGCTGAAAGCTTCCATCATCCAGGTTCAGTGTCTGGAGGAGTTTATGAGCTCACAGAGCTCTGTGCACCTCTGAATCAATCTATTGGACTCTATATTGGAATCTATACAGCTCCAAACGAATCAACGCTGTTTTTTAGCCTTCATAAAGCACATTAACACAGTTATTCTCTCTATAAAACCCCTGTTAGCCATTTAGTAATAAAGCTACAGTCACCCACAGACAGAAGCCCTGCCCATCAAGCGAATCCACGTCTTTTCTCAAGTCAGTTTGACGCACGAATAAAGCGGATTTGGCGCGCGAATGAAGCGGATTTGTACTCGCGAATGAAGCGAGTAAACTCAAATGTTCACGCGTCTATTTACGCGCGAATAGCGCGATTTTGCCGCGCGTGCCGCGTCTGGTGTGAATTCGGCATTAGAGATTGTTTGAAGCGAAGAGGAGAATGTTTCTGAGGAGAATCGATACTTCAATGACCTGGGTGAAGAAAGAAACTTCCGGTGTTTTCCTAACAGTGAGTATTGGTTGGTCATGTTGCCTGTATAATATGTCAGTTGTTTACATTTCAGTTCTTCTACTTGTTTAGCCTGCATGTGTTTATAAGTGTGAATGTCTCTCTGGTAGTGATAATCTTTCAGTAATGTTTGCCATTATCATATGTTTTCCATTCATCTGAATGGCCACTGTTAGCTAAGCTACATTATCATATGTATATGTGGGCATCAGAGTAAATTGTGTTTTCTACTTGTTTACAATAGAATTCTAATTCTCTTTTTTTGTCATGTAGCAGGACTTTGGATTTCAAGCAGCAGAAACCTCCAATATAAAAAGATGTCCAAGCACTTCCAGTGAGCAAAACAACAATTGTAAGACTTTTTTGTTGCATATGCACTGGACTTATTTCACACAATGTACTTCTTGTGCTCTAATAAAACATTCATACTATATGTTTCTGCCTATTATTTTACAAATAAAACTAAGTGGTATGTGAAAAGACTAAAATAGTTGTTAGAAACATGTGTGGTCTTTAGACTGCTTCTCCCCAAACAAGGAGCAGGAGAAAGTCACAAGACACAGTCTCAGAAAAATAATTCCAGAAATTTCATTTTGCATAATATTGGCATCAAATTCAAAACTTGTACTCAGAAGATGTGTGGCTTTTGACCAATTACTTTTCTGTGTTGCTTCAGGACTAATTTCATATATTTGTTTATGAAATGTTAAATGTTTAGTGCAGTGCATTTTTTTTGTACATTACTTAAGCATCGATTAACTTTTTTTCATTTTGAACATTATAAACTCTAGATAATGGATAATAAAGCCCAGAGTGTCTTCTTTCCAAAGATACATGAACTGTGAATGTAGACCAAATCATTCAGCATCTGTTAATGTTTTAGTTTGGGATGGTAAGTTTTCAGAAAATGCCACTAACGGTGAGGGAAAGGAGGACACCGATATAGTCTCGGAAAACATTTTACAGAAATCTCATTTTGCATGATATTTTAATGAAATTTAAAATATAAACTCATGAAACACTTGGCTTTCATGTCATATTTTTTTCTAGGACATTACATTAATGTTTTCCTGTGTTTGTATATGGAAAAGCAAATATTGAACACAATAAAAAAAGAAATTCGTCATGATTTCATAATGTATAAATTTTTGAGCATGACACTTCCCCTTTTAGCACAGTAAAGCCCAAAGTGTCTTCTTTCCAATGATACCTAGTTTGTGTTTGTAGCTTAGTGGAGACAGGAACTGTTACTATTTAAAGTTAGGTAGGTGTAAATGCCCAAAAGTGAGTGCTGGCTAACAAATGAACTAGAAGCTGTGATTGCAAATATTGGGAAATTTGATCCTACTGAACAAGATCCTTTAGATTTCCTAAAGAAGTTAGAGGAATATGCAGAAGTGTACAAATATACAGATGGTGATGCATGTGTGTTGCTAAAATGTGCTTGCCTGAAACTTTGTCTGGAGCTTTAACTCAGAAAGTAAGAGACAAAACTGCAAACAAGTCAGAGAGGAAACAAGCATTGCTTGAAGTCTTAGGTGTGATGTCTGTAAACTGGGATAAAATATCCGAGACACAGATGAGGAAAGGGGAACACCCAAGAGTATTTTCTGAACGATTGTTAGAGATGTTTAAAACATTCAGCGGCAATCCTGATATTACTCACGATGACGTCAGTTTCAAGTCTGCCTTGATTAATAAGTGTGATCCACTAACCCATTCTGCTGTGACAATGCTTGTGACGCCACTCTCTGATTATAATGACATCATTGGTAAAATGACACAGTTTTACAACAATAATGCAAATTCACAGAGACAAATGAAAGATGTAAGGCATCCTGTTGCTGCCTTTGCAAGCAGAGAATATTCAAGCTCATCCAATGGTTTCCATCACAGAGCAAGGAAATTTACAAGTGTGAATGCGGAGGGTGTTGTTCTTTGTTATGCATGTGGAAAAGCTGGTCACATTGCGAGAAATTGCCAGAACAGTGCAAAATCTCAAAGCATTGTTTGTTATGCATGTGAAAAAAATGGCCACATTGCAAGACATTGTTTAGAGAAAAGGAGGAAAGACCAGGATATTGTTTGTTTCAGATGTGCAATTTTGGACACAAGGCAATACAGTGTCATGTTTCAGTCAAAAGAAAGACAAGTTATAAAGATTTATATAAGAAAATAGCCAGGCTAGAAAACCAGCTGGAAGAGTTAAAAGGGAATGAAGAAAGGACCCATTCACACCTTTTCAGACACATCACTGCATGCAAATGACTGTAACTCAGTCTCAAGCAGATGCTGATGTGAATTGGAGGAATTGTTTCATGATAGTACAATATTTTAAAGAAATATATATTTTTACTATCAAAACGGGGGTGATTCTGTATATTTTCTGAGAAATTATTTTAATGATGTTGATTGTTTAAATGTAATTTATAATGCATGTTTTAATGTAATTATTATTATTATTATTAAATAATAATATTACTGTTGTGTGATGCTTGAATGTGAGAAGATACTTGTGTGGGAAAGGGGGGCAACCTCTCCTTTTATTCTTGTTTCAGATTGAAAGGTGTGGTGAAAGATGATCCAGTTATGGATGAGACAAGCAGGCCAGTATGAGTTGTGGAAACGAGGAGATTGTGTAAAGAACAAGGTTCTTCAAGAGAACAGAGAGATCCAGAACCCCAGGCCCAGTATTGATCAGATCTTTCAAGCCCTGATGAGAGCCAGAAACCAAAAAGCCTTGTTCACAGAAACCGACAGAGATCCAAAACTCCAGGCCGAGCATAAATTAGATTTTTCAAGACCCAGGTGACATCTAGAAACTGAGATGGTGAAGATGTTGATGAGATAAAAAACTCAGAGATGTTGATGAGATTAAGAACCAGAGATGCTGATGAAGTTCTAGAAACCCAGATACACAGGGAAGTGGGAGCAGCACAAAATGGAACACCAGTGACTGCTTTTTCAAGAAAGACTTGTTATCCAGCGGAAAAAAGACTGAACAGTGGAAAAGAGAAAGAGAAGATCAAACCATTTTTAGAGACTGGGAAGTTAATGAAAACGGGCAAAATACGGACCCACATTAAGGACACATGAAGAAACATACATACATACATACATACTGTTGGACTTTCCCCTAGTCCCCCAGGTTCAAACATTGGTCAGAGGCTTCAAATTAGTTTAAATTATTTTAATGAATCAAATGGATGAAGCATACAGAGCGCTCTGGGCTGCAGAATAAACCCTTTACAGTATGAGGTTTACATGTGGGCATTCCACAACACTCTCTAACCCTCGCAGCCAAGTATATATATCGCCGATTTCTCTTCGGCCCTGCCCGGGGGCGCTTCAGTAAGAAAGATCCTCCATCCAGAGCAGTTCAATCATCAGTTCAATCATCAGTTGTTAGGTAGAACAGCAAATCTGCACAGAAGAAGTTACGCATACACATAACAGAGCCTGCAAGAGAGTGAGCTTGAGCCCCTCCCGTCCGTCCCGTTCCTGTAAATGAGCACATTCTGGGAGAAAAGATGTAACATTCTGTTGATAAAAAGTACAGAGGAGTTAACTTCTTCGTTATCAGTCACACAGTTAGATGAGGTTAAGCACATAAGGTTATATGAGGATAAACACATTAAAAACTGAATAAAACTATTAATGCCAGAATTAGTTTACTAATGCATAGGATGAAGTTAAAATCATTAGAAAATCCTTCAAATTATACACAAAATACATATTGATAGATTATATATTGCTGTGCAACAAATGCTTATGTGTGGATGTTGTCAGGATGTCCACTCTGAGAATGGGAAGAGAAAAAAAAAGTTGCACATTTGGATAAAAGATGTCCATGCTGAGAAAGTGGACACGATGTGTTTGAAAAAAAAAAACACACAAATGTTTGTTGTGTTGTGAGGGCACATATGTTATCTAGTAGATACAAATGTGGTGTACTTAATGTGAACATTTAATGTTTCTAATGTTTGATTTTAATGAGGATGTCAACACTAAGTAGACACAGAAAAAATAGAAAGAAAAAAAAGGTAAATGCCTGCACACACAAATGCTTCTTGTGGAGTAATTGCATATATGTTTTGTAGTGACTGTACATGGTGTAGTTAATGCAGTTATTTAATGTTTTTATTGTGTGATTTTATTGGATTTAATTTGGATTTTAATGTGAGACAGTGAGTGAAAAAAAGAACAATGTTTGCACTAAATGGACAGTACTGTGCAATGGTACATATGGATAAACTATGTACATGCTAAGAAAATGAACGAGAAGAGACACAATGCTTGCATACAAGCATGCAGACACGCACAGAAAGACACACACACACACACACACACACCTATACAGGTACGGGTGGTTTATTGGGACTTTTTTCCCAAACAAGTGCCATCATGGGATATGGGGACCCACCTTTCCTTTTGTCCTACAGCTTAGTAAGAAATATAAATCTTCTCCATATTGCATGGGGAATACTGCTGTCTACTCAGAATTTTATTATTTTGTAAGAGTCTGGAAATATTAACACCTGACATCCTACAACAATATGGGGACAGTGCAAAAGTGGGCGTTTCTGACTTAATCCTGCATTATGAGGACAGCCATGAGTGTTACACACACACACACAGTAACAATCATGGATTATGGGCACAGTTAGTTTTTAACTGGACTTTACTCATACACACCGACACACATTACTAATACTGGATTATGGGCACAGTTAGTGTTTAACTGGACTTCACTCATACACACCGACACACATTACTAACACTGGATTATGGGCACAGTAAGTGTTTAACTGGACTTTACTCATACACACTGACACACATTACTAACACTGGATTATGAGGACAGTTAAGTATTTAATTGGACTTTACTCATACACACCGACACACTTTACTAACACTGAATTTCAGGGACAGTTAAGTGTTTAATTGGACTAGCTAATAGACAGACAGACATACATATAGATAGATGGATAGATAGATGGATGGATGGAGAGACATATGTAAATAGATTGATCAATGACATCAAATCGCTGTTTCAAATGCATTTATTCAACAAGGTTTTTTAATAAAACAACAACTTAATGACGACATTTTTAAGGGTTCTGCCCTTTAAAGTATAAGTTCAACAAAAAATGAAAATTAATTTACTCACCTTAATGCCATCCTCAGTGTACATGACCTTCTTTCAGACTTTTTTCAGAAGGAATTCTTCTGGGCACTTTCAAACATTATTATGGTAGTTAATTGTGACCCCTTTTTAAACATCAAAAAAGCACAAATATCTGTCATCAAACTATCCCATACACATCCGGGAGGTTAACGTGTCTTTTGAAGCAGACCAATTGGTTTTGTATCTGTCAGTGTGTCAAGTTGGCTGAGTTTGGGACATCTTCTATTTGTTCTTTGATTCGGTTAGGTTCATCTGATGCCAATGTGCAAGCAGCAACTGGAGTTCATAATTCATCAAAAATAAATATTTTTGTTACAAACCTATCGATCCGCTTCAAAAGACATGACATGTATTGGAACGGTTTGACGATGGACAGTTGTACTTTTTTTCAACGTTCCAAAAAGGCCTACACTTTACATCCCTTACAGCAGTGTTTCCCAACTGGTGGGTCACGACTCAAAAGTGGGTCGCAGGAACATTTTCAGTGGGTCGCGGAGTGTGTGGTCAAAAAAACAACAAGTTTAATTATTTTTAACTAGTTTTGCGTATACCACACTTTTATTTTGAAATGCGTGCACGACAACCGATCCTTTTGGAATCGACTTGGAAAGCGCCATGTTGCTGAACAACATAGAGAGTCAGCTTGTGAAGCTGTCATGTGATAAGATGCTGAAACAGAAATCCAGTGAAGTAAGCCTCTCCCAGTTTTCGCGATCTGAGAGTGCGATCAAACCCATCCTATTCAGAACTCTGCATCTGTATGAAAGTGGCTTCTCTTCCTTGGTGCAGCTTGAGTCCAAGCAAAGGAACAGGTTGGACATAGAGCACGATCTTTGGGTAGCACTGTCTACCATCACCCCTGACGGTGAAACTCTTATCACATCAGTAAAGCACATCCTCACTTATCTCATTATCTTCCCAAATTACTGTTAAGTGAAGCAGATGTTTATAATTGCTGTCATATTACATGTAAAAACGGTTATGGATGTTTTAATCATTTTACAATTTGCTGGTTTGTTCTGGGGCGCCACGGTGGCCGAGTGGTTAGCACGTTCGCCTCACAGCAAGAAGGTCGCTGGTTCGATCCCCGGCTGGGCCAGTTGGCATTTCTGTGTGGAGTTTGCATGTTCTCCCCGTGGTTGCGTTGGTTTCCTCCGGGTGCTCCGGTTTCCCCCACAGTCCAAAGACATGCGGTACAGGTGAATTGGGTAAGCTAAATTGTCCGTAGTGTATGTGTGTGAATGGGGGACTGTGTGTGAATAAAGGGACTAAGCCGAAAAGAAAATGAATGAATGAATGAATGGTTTGTTCTGTTCAACAGGATCAGTGTTCATGTTTTATTAACAGTTCAGTGCTGTTTATGGTAACAACCTTTCCTTACCCTAACCACTGTTTACAGTGTTTGTCGTTTTTACTTTGTAATGTTTCTATAATTTGATACATTTTGTTAAATGTCAGCATTAAAATATAGTTTATTTGTAAGTCTTGCTGATTTTCTCATGATTTTTCTTTCACTACTTGTGTATGTTAACAAATAAATGCAAATTAATTATAATTCCTAAAATTATATTACAGTTCCCAAAAATTTGGGTCACGGCTTGATGACCATGTAAAAATGTGGGTCCCTTGGCCAAACCAGTTGAGAACAACTGCCTTACAGTATTTAAGTGTCCAGAGAAAATTAAAAAATAATAACTCTTAATGTGTTCGTCTGAACGAAGAATGTCATAAACAGTTAGGATGGCATAAGGGTGAATAAATCATGCGAGCATTAAGAA
>CAIGQQ010024318.1:0-16839 GCA_903798035.1 Danio albolineatus
CAATGAACAATGCGTAAACATTAAAATGTGCTTTTAGAAACTTAAACTATTAATATAAGTTATAGGACTATGTTTAGGATATGGAATAGAATAGCATAAAGTGTAAAAAAAAAACAAAAAACATTTTGTCCCGTTAACCGGATAAACCGAAATAGGCCGGCTATAAGATTATTATTATTTTTTTCAGAGTGATATGCAGACCAGTATGTTGCTGCATTGTGAATTATATTTTCCACACTATAGGCTAGCCTATGCCGTTCAACAGGTAATAGTTTTGCTTTTAGATATTCAGTCAAAGCACAAAGAATCATTATGGAAATATTATTAGCTTAATATTTGACTTTCGTTAATATAATGCGCTCTTTTAAACAAGCAGATTTTTTCTTTATGCAGGCTGTTCACTCTGCATGCTTGTGAAAGAGAAATGAGGAGAGAATGAACATGTGGCTAACTTTGCGTGCAGATATGCCTATTTAACTTCATAACCGCCACTAATAGCAAAACGGAACCTATTTTGAGTGCATGTGAGTATTTTACATGTAGTGGCAGTTGGTCAAATATTTGTCAACTAGCCTATAATAAACAATAATTATTGATAAAGTAAGTTATACTGCGATCATGGCACACGCTCCATCGGCTGGATAACCTTAATATTATTTTGTGTTGTGCCGCGGTTTTCATATCTTGTGCGCATCATGGTCAAACAAACCATGATGGTCAAACAAATCAAAACGTTCTTTTCAACCCAACACAATTTAATAGGGCAATATAGAGGCTAAAGAACTTAATTCTTATATTTACTTAAGTTTTTCAGCCTCGGGCTATACTTCTCACCATGGATTGTATCTTTTCTATAGTGTAAAATCATATTGGTAAGAAAACTAAAGCAAACCAACAAAATTATAAATTAATTGAACACACCCTTACACATAAGGTACAGTACACTTCTAGTCTCCTCCTCTTGTGGAAAGGCTAAGCTGAAAATCTATGGTTAAAGCGCCACCCAGCGGCCAAAAGCTGATAGCGCACTTTATACCGCCGCCGCCGCGGCACCAGCAGTGACGTTTTGAACTAGAGACATCTGTAATTTCGCACGTAACTTTGTTTCAAGAACTGCAATCTTTTGTAAAAGTCTGTGACAGTTTGTGCAACAGTGAGATCCTGAATTAATCCGATCCATAGGCATTTTCACAGCCGTGTTTTCCCGTCTCAGGAATGTAAGCAGCTGGTAGCAGGAGGATTGTTTAGACGATAATTCCCCTCTTGTTGGTAAAGTTGTATTCCAGAAAATTTGTAGATTCGATGTTGATCTAGTTAAAATTAGAGTATAAAATGTAAAAGCAAGAGTGCAAGGAGTGGAGCAGTAGCAAAGCAGGAAGTACATCTTTACAACTTAACAGTGCCAAAAGAACAAAAAAATGCAAGTTATTAAAAATAAGTTGTACGTCAAGTTGGTGGAAACTGGCGTTTTGCCTAGTTGCGCTGTAGAGGGTTCCGAACAAGATTCAGCATCTGATTGCAAGGTGGCATCTGATGTAGAGTAAGAGGCCAAAACGGTTCAGAAGGTAGATCCGATGGTCACTGTTCGTTTAAAATAATTAGATTTAGAATTAAAAAAGCAAGAACATGAGATTCAACTCCTTCGATTAAAAGAACTAGAATTAACTGCTGACCCTAATATTACATTAGGAATACTTGACCTGGAAGCTCAAAGGTTGCAGAGCAGTAAACCAGTCCCATGACCACGCAGTAGGCTAACTATGTTTTTGCTGCCTAAATTTAAAACACTTTGATCAAAAGAGTTTGTTTCAAAGTGGCATTCTTGTGCTTTTTTTATTTCAGTACAGTGTTTAAATAATATTTAATAGGCCTACATCAACTGTGTATTTTATAGCCTATTCATTTAGACAGCTGTATGTGTTATACTATAGTTTAATTGACTGTTCCCCTATTTTAAACTATGGAGCTCTGAGCATAATTCGAACTACAAATTCGCTTCCACGACCACGTCTTATTAATGCATATACTTGTTTTAATTAATGTTATACTTTAATATTTAATTATGAAATGGAATAATTCGTTCCTGAAATAGTTCTACTAAATCTATGAACCTAAAAAAATTACTTACAAATTAATTCATGGAATCTAAGCCTGCATGAGCAACAGAACACGTACAGGTACGAAATTCAAATCGAATAGATTCTAAAAATAATTTTTAATCGAAGTCATAATATGTAGGCTAGCTTAAACAGAATTATTCTAAACACCTGCTGTGAATTTGTCAGCATGTCATCAGGAATCCATAGCCTGCAGCCAAACAACAGACATGCGGAGCGTGTGTATCCTACGTCTGGGGAATGCGCTATCTAAAATAGCATATAGCATATACAACCAACAAACCAACTTTTTTCCATTCGGAAAATTTAAGTTATTATTAGTTCTTATAAAAGATCCATTTTTTAAAACTTGATGTTTGCATGATGACTCCACACCAAGGCATTCATTTAATAAACTATATCTATGCAAATTAATGCAATACTATATGTAAAAAAAAACCCCGAAAGTTGTTATATACCAGTAGGCCATAGCCTACAATATATATGTAAATTCAACATATTGCCTTGTTGTTTCTTTACGTGTGCAGCACGCGCATTGGAACTCGAGTGACAGAGAAAAGGAAAGCACAGAAAGTCTAAGATAAAGTGTTTAAATCTCAATCTTATATAATTATTCTTTTGCTTCAGTGTTCTCTTTCAAATTAATGTAATGTTTTTTTGAAAACTGTTTAAATTAACTGCCCACTTTTAGTGTGTTTCATGTGTTTTAATATCGTTTCTTTTTTTTTTTGCATGTGTGTGTGAAATATGCACACATATCAGCAACAAAAATAGGAAAATGTAATATGAGCTATATTTAAAAAGTATTGCAGCAGATCATTTTAATGCGTTGTGCTGTGCTCTCAGTGTTCTGTGCATTTGGTGTGTGTGTGCGCTTCTCCGCCATGTTTGCTTGGACAAATCAAGGAATAGGCTACTTTATAAGAGAAGTACGAATTCGCATTCGATACAATTCCTATAAGCAGGGCCGGATTAACCAATGGGCATTATGGGCACAGTCTGATTTCTGAGTGTCTATTTATGCTAAGTGCAAATAGCTCACCTTGTGATTTTAATTTCTGTGCAATGGTTCGTGTGTAGATATCTTTATTTATTTTTCATTAATCATTCATAGTAGATATTGGAAAAGGGGAGGCCAAAAGGAGATTCTTATTTTGACTGGTTAATCATATGTCCCTCCTCAAACTTCGTGTTTCATAACATTTTAGCTAAATCGAAAGAAAAATAGTCAACTATTTAAAAAAAATATTTACTCTAAAAAATCTGCCTTATTTTTTTTACCCAAATCTTGGGTTGAGGCATTTGGGTAATTTTAGGGGGTTATTTTCAGAGTCTTGGGTAGTTTTTGGGTAGTGCTATGTAACCCAAACTTAGGTTATTTTTTGGTTAATAATTGCTAAGACTTGAATAAATGCAACCCTTGCACCGCACAGACACATCAACCCAGCTCCTTGGGTCAAATCAGCTCACAGCAGGCGCAGAACCGATCACCAGTGATCACTGCGAGATGCATGCCAGTTAGAAACGTGTCCAACTTGCGTGCGCCTTGCTCTGATGTCACGCTGACATGCACCAAAAAACTCTCGCGACGGTGAGGCGGATGTCTCGGATTGAGCAGTCGGCTGCTGCTCTCAAACGACTGCGTTTACCAAAAGCATGATGGGAAACAACTGATGACACAGCTCAATGCTTATTGGATGCGACTGGAATTACGCGTCTCTATCCTTTTACTAAGGTTTATACCTGTCTGTATACCTTTATTGTATTTTCGTCTATAATTAAAAAAGACATGAAGACCATCACATATGTTTATTTATTTAGATTTACACGAAAACAAAACAAAAACAAAACACATCTTTGTAAAAACATAACATCTCATATAACAAAATGTTACAAATAAATCATTAGGATGTGCATGTGTTGCATTTTATAAGTCCTGTTTGTTGTCATTGTCACTTTTTTGTATGTTTGTGTGAATTTTGTATTGCAATTTTTATCCAATATTATTCCATGAAAGCTTGACCAGAAGACCCAAGCAGGGACCATTAGCATACGAAAAGCAGAATGGGGGTGGGGGACTTGAAGCTGCTGTCTGGCGAACTTAAAACCAAAGGCCTCTATCCATGCGTTTAATTTGGCATAAGAAAATACAGTAGTCAACTATTTAAAAAGATATTGGTTGTATATTGAATACTTCCTTCACATTTTCATTTCATACAAATAGAGCAAGAAAACTACTAAGAAAACTACAGCTATAATTTAATTATTTATTATTGTTAATAATGATGATGATGATAAACATAAAATATTCAGGTTTTTTTTTAATATACTATGTTTTAAGCAGCAGTTCTACATTTAAATAAATCATTTTTATTTTTTTTTTCTTTCTAGTTTCCCCTTTCTAACATTATGTGTGAGTTAATCTGGTTTGGCCTACCAAAGCTTGACCAGAAGACCCAAGCAGGGACCATTAGCATACGAAAAGCAGAATGGGGGTGGGGGACTTGAAGCTGCTGTCTGGCGAACTGAAAACTATAGGCCTCTATCCATTCCATTAGCATGGGTACTCCATACAAAAAAAAAAAAAAAAAAGTTTTAATATGCATTTTTAGCATCTTTGCATAATTTAGGCTATGTTTATCAACACTGAAAAAAAAAATCAGCTAAAACTAAAAGTTGGCTTATAAAGGTGTATGAAATATGTACGCTATAAATGCTATAAACAACCTTTAAAACAAAAATTACAATAGGCTGTTAGTTAAACAATATCTCTACAGAAGATCTGCCTCAGCGAGAAAGAAAATAAACATCTCATTCCGTGCAACCTTTGTCTTTGTTTAGCAGCCAAGTGCATCCTAATTATTTATATTTTGATCCAAGCTTGGTCTTAAAAAGAAGTTATTAAAAAGGAGTAAATAAATATACTTTATATTTCATAATTGCGTTTCAGTTCAATTATTGCTTTTTCAGAACATCAATGTTCTCCTTCAAATTGCAATGATGTTTTTAAAAGCTGTATTACAGCAGAATTACAGTGCAAGTTAGAGGTTGATGCGCGGTAAATCCACTCACACACGCTCTACAGCGGGTCTGTTTCATTTATATCCCTGTGAACTTGACTTTGCAGGCAGATCATCTTTAAACTCAAAAGGCATTTTTTAAGTGTCCTTACTTGGGACTGCTGCTGCAATATGGGATGTTTCTTTTCCCAATTGTTAAAGTGCGCTTTAGTGATTTGAAAATGAAAGCATTAAAAAAAGGTTCTGTGTATTGTAAATTGTATAGCTTTAAATATTACTTATGCTAAATATAATAAATTATATTTATTACAGTGTAGACTACTGTTGGACTGTGCAGTGTCCGACTAAACATTTTTATAAGGCTACTCTAATATTAATCCCGAACTGAAAAACTAATGTGAAAATGACTGGAGGTTGCGTCTCTGCTAAAATTAATTTAACAGCTAATTTCTCTTTTCCCCTTTAGAGCTCAAGAGAGTTGTATTTAAAGAATTAGTTAACCAAAACATGAGTTGAATTAGGCTGTTCGGCTTCATGTCACGTGCTAGTCCAGTTTTCTGACGCGGTGACCATCTCTGGGTTATATGGCTTTCATTTCAAAATCTTATCTGCTTTTTCATATTATAAAATCTAAGTTTGTGTTCTGAAGGTTAGAATGACAGGAGTGTTAATAATTAAAGTCAGAAAGAGTTTTCAGTTTTGCATGAACTATAATCATATGAAAAAGTGGGGGAACAAAAATGTTGGTGCATGTTCTAGTTGTATCAAGTGATAACACTGAGATAATTTTGTTAGAATATGTACATGATGTACACTAAATAAAAGGCTCTGCGAGATTTGTTTCATCACTTTCTCTTCACGATCCGGACTTAAAGCTGGATTTATACTTTCGCCTGGCACCATATTGCGCGCATCCGCTGAGTGCGCACGCACCTCGCGAAACGGACGAGGATTTTATACTCGCCACGTTTGCCGTTGTGATATTCTTTAAAAGGACAGGGGGAGGTCAAATGAAACTGACCGTAAAGTAAGACAGATAAATAGAGAATTAGAAAGTTTCAGGAACTACTTTATATCGTTAACATTATTGATGTTTATTAAACTAGTTATTTTTATAAATTATTTCAATGACTATAAAGATTTTTGTAACCATTCAAGATTTTTTTAATCAAACTTTGATGCATTACTTGCTTTTGTTCATATCTCGGACAGTTTTACTTATTAAAGTGTATTAAAATTTTAATGACAACAGAACATAGGTTCCTCAACAAATATATTTTCTATTAGGGCAAGTATAAAAGCAAAAAGTACACTTACTAAATAATACAGATGTTTTTTTATTTATTTAGCCCGCTCCACAATTCACACATTACTGTCTGGTTAGTTTCTGTCCTCTTCTCATGCTAAAAAGGCAATAATGGTCCATATAACCATAAAGCCTAGAAAAACGGCATCATGTTGTAAACCGATTGGTTCAAATATTCCTGTCCAGTTATCAAAGAAATAATTTGTTACTTCATTATAGTTTTGTTACTATTAAATTGTTTTAAATTCAATTGTAATATATACATCAGTGTTAAACTTATGAATGGTGGAAAAACATATTCTGTAATTGTGATACATGGGTCAACATTGGCCTCTTTTGGCTTCAACAAACTGATCGCTCAGGTTTTTCCAAACCTTTTAACAAAAACTTTCCTCCTTTCTCACTGCTGTTGCAATTTCTAGTGTGGTATTTTTCAGTTTAAGTTTTTTTTTAAGTTTAATCTTTTTAGTGTATTAGTAACGGTGAAAAACTGGGTCAGAGGTTAAACTGTAATAGTGCGTGCAAAAAATGGGGAAGTTGCTAAAAAACAACTTGTGAAATACATTGTGTGGGACATTCTGAGAAGTGACAGGATGTATGAACTGAGCTGCGTATACATGGACTAGGTGCTGAACATGTACATATGTATTTGGCCTTAAATGGTCACTGTTAAGAGAGAGATGCATTGAAATCGCAAATGAGGAACAACCAGAGGAAGTGAACGATCATACTATAAAAAGACGTGTCTCTGGAAGAAGAGGCAGAGTGTGAATCTCTCCTGCGCAGCATTTTACTTTTGGGTTCTCTCTGTTTTGTACTGAATAAAACTTTGAAACTTTAACAGATTGACTCCATCCAATTCTGAACACGTAAATTGGACAATTTGAAATTCCAACAATTCTGGTGACTGGTGAATTCAACACCAAAGGCGCGCCTAAAAACCAAAGGTAAGCAAAAACCTTTTTATAAAATTCTGCTATTGGCTACTCTAAAAAAGGGTGTTGAATCAGGCGTATTCTAATTGTCTGTTTGAAAATAACCGAGAGAAACCAAAAGTTAAAAAAAAGAATATTGTGAAAATACTGTGAACGATGGCCAGGATAATTTAGGGCAGATCATTAGGATCTGTGTGAAGCCCTCCCCCTAAAAGAGGCATAATTTAGGACAGATTGTTAGAATCTGTGTGAAGTCCTCCTCCTAAAAGAGGCAACTTAGGGCAGAATTGTTAGATCTGTGAGAAATCCTCCCCCTAAGAGAGGTAACGGTTGAAAATTCCTTTGTTTTGACGAAAGCAAGGAAGATTTAACCATCAGGGCAGACACTTCGGTGTTTGATGGGAAGTCCTTCTCCCTGACAAGGCAAAACACTTGGAAGTCCCTTTTGTCTTGACGGAGACATAATACTTTCAAGAGAAAGATAATTGTGTTGCTTCCTGATAAAAAGGATAGGGTTTTAGATAGTACATTCAGGAAGCTTTTAGTGTAGTGTAGGGAACAAAACAAGTAAAAAATATAAATATATATATTTGCGCAACAGGAAAATAGTATAATAATAATAAAACTATGGATGGAGAATTTGACTGAGAATGTGAGGAATTTGGTTGCTCCACATTAGGGCAACAATGGGACAAAATGATTGAAATAGTGAAAAGTCAGACTGAACCAATATATATGAAAACTCGCATGAAAGAATTGGAAATATGTAAATGTGAAATGATTGAACATTATGGCACTGACTGTATGGATAAGAAAGGGTTTCTGTTTCAGAAAGTGGGTATGAAAGAGATGAGAGCACAGGAGGCTGTGTTGAGACACAAAAAAGAGCTTCTGAAACTGCAGCTTGAGGAGAGGAAGTCCGCTAAAAATAAAGGCTCTTGACTGATGGAGAACTTCATGACTGTGCACCATTGACAGACAGATTATCAGTAGCTAGAGAGGGCCTGATGGCCTCCCCACTTCCTGAAACAGACAACTGAATCACACTGTTTACAGATGGTAGCTGCCACAGGGCAGATGATAGAACATTAAAAGTAGGATTTGCTGTGGTTAAATTACAGGGTGATCAATTTGTCACATTACAAGCCAAACCCCTTATGGGAAAGCAGTCAGAGACATTAAGAAGGAAGAGTTGGAAACATACTCTGACTCTGCATACGCAGTGTCAGCAGCCCACATGGAGCTGCCTGCGTGGATCAGATGTGTATTCGCAACTTCCTCTGGTTGGCCTATTACTCATGAGGAAGAAGCAAGAGAGCTCTCTGAAGCCATAATGTTAAAGCAAAGTGGCTATCATTAAGTGCACTGGTCATTCTCAAGGAACTGACCTAATATCAAGAGGGAATGAAGCAGCAGACTTGGCGGCAAAATGTGCCTCAGACTAACTAAAAGGTCAGTTTGTGGTAACTTCTGAGCCAGACATGACATTCCTCCTGCCAGAATTCTCAAGAGAATTTTTGTCTGAGCAGCAAGACATGGCTGCTCCAGAAGAGAAGTCTGTGTGGAAAAATAAAGGAGCAATCAGACATGCTGATGGCTTATGGACAGCACTGCTGTCATTAAATGCTTCATTTGTTTTAGAGCAGATGATAATAGTCTGAGGACAGGTTAGGGCATATAAATTAGAAAAGTTGAAATGATACCAATGGTTGAGACACTTAAGTTAGCAAAAGATTTAAGGGTTATCTAATTTGATTATGCATATGTGGGTACAGCTGTACATGTCAAATTGGCACAGTGGTGGAGGTCAGGTTCCTTCACCTCCTTGGGTCGACCCATTTCAGGAACAGAGAACTGTTGAGCATTCCTTGGGTCTGGCTCGTTCGTAATGGTACCACTGGCAATAAATATAATTATAGATGACAGAAAATTGGCTAAAATCTGTGCGCACGTTAAATTAACTGACTGAATGTTTTGCCTATTGCATTAATGTCTATACGTTTCTCTACAACAGGACCTGACGTCACACGCTTTGAGCTTTTGACAGGTCGACAGTATTCTGGCCAGAGTTCTGTGCTGTCCATGGAAAACATTTACACCATTGGCACCAATCATGACAAACTAATAGTTTTTTTTCCGATTTTTTTTTAAACAGGTTGCTGAAGATGTGAGGCTGGCTGATGTGAAGCAGGCCGGATTAATTAAAAATGGGGATTAAGTAATAGATGTCTAACTGGGGACAACTGACTAATTGGAGTGTGTAAGCATGTATTGGTGTACAAGCTGAACATGCACCAACACCAATGCATGGGCGAAACTGTATATTAGATACAGGCCAACACAAAAAGGGGAACAAAGGACCATGTTAAATTCTAAAATAGAAAGGAAAAATATTGATTTCCTAGCATATGACAAACTGACACAAAGTGTGTGAATGCATCCGCTGTGTGGGGCATATGCTGGATAAGTCTAAAGAAAATGAATGAATGAACTAATTGGACAAATTACATTGTAGAAAATTTAGAAAAAAAAAAATAAATAAATAAAATAAATGAAAAATGAAATCACATTATTTTAAACTTTTTTATTTTACACACATTATGTTTTGGAATTTTTTTATTCTTTTGTTTGAAGACATTGTTATGTTTTTAAATTTTTAGTTTGATGACATTGTTATGTTTTTTAATTTTTAGTTTGAAGACATTATGTTTTTTAATTTTTAGTTTGATGACATTGTAAAGATTCTTTGATTTTAATAACACTGTTGTGTTTCTGATTTTCACATTTTAACGTTGACATTGAGAGAAAAGGGAAAAAAAAGTTCTAGTTTTAATGTTTAAATTTGGGCTTTAATCATATATCATATTAAACATATAGAGTTGTCAGTTTAATAACAATGTTAAGATTGAGTTCTGAATTTTTCATTTTAATAAGTGTTGAGTTGAGTCATACTTTTGAAAGTGTTGATTTTTGATTGAAAATCAATTTGAATTGTAATTGTCCAGTTGTATAATGACTTTAAATTGTGGAAGTTCAATTTGAACTCTAAAGGTTGATTATACTTTCGTATTGGTGAATTCCTGATTTTAAAGATGTTGTTACAATTTTGAATTTTAATTTTAAGCATATTTTTATGGGTGTGGATTTTCTTTTGATCAGATTTTTGCTTTTACATGTTGGAACCATTTGTTTACATTTTTATTTTTTCGTTTTAATAATATTGTTGCTAAAAAAAATTAATAGAATAAAAAATATAGAAATATATTTGATCAAATACTGATAAATTTTGACATAATAATAAGGGGTGTAGTATAAGTTACTAAATAAACAGATCTATTACAATGCAATACAAAAAGACAAGTGAAATGAAGAAATAATGAGATATATAATTAATATAGTTACATTAATTGAAACGGAACTCAAAGATATACGAACGAATATATTAATTGGTAGATAAATGACTGAGACAATAGACCAGTTAGTGTGTTTATTAGAAAAAGAAGAAGAAATGAATAGATAAATAATAATAGCAGATGATAAGGAGAAATTAAAATACAACATAAAGACCAGCTACTAAAGAAACATTAGAATAAAAGAAAAATAAGGAAAATGACTTAAAGGGCCATGAAACCCCCCAGTCTCAGCAAGGTGTTTTCACACCTACAGTCTGTAAAAGCTCAGGAAAGTGGGTGTGTCCAGCTCGGTTTAGGTAGGAGTGTCGGGGGAGGGAAAGAGGGAAGGTTTTGCATATAAATGGGAGTTTCCATTTGTGCACGCGCTGACTTTCAAACACACACACACAGACGCAGGGTGAGAAAGACAGGGATTATGTTCACATGGACTTCAGTCATCTAATTATTTGCCAAATTATTAATTCGTGGACTTTAACTGCAGTTTGGCACTTTAACGTTTATTCACGAACATTTCCTGCGTGTCCCCCGTGACAAACCAGATATTAAATGTTAGTAACTGCTGAAGGAGTGCATATTTAATGGAGTATTTGAAACGCACGGCATATTTCAGGAAAATAAATCCTGCATTTCTCGGTAACTAAATGCACTCGGTAGGCAGCGTCAGAAAGCCGTGTGTTTATACACTAATCTGTCACTAAATGCGGCAAAAAATCTACACGACAGTAATCGCTTGATTAAGATGTTTACAGTTTACACAGATCTTTCAGTCTATAATACTGTAGTGATATTAATGTGCTGTAAACTCAGCAACAGTTCTAATCATTTGACTAAGGTCTGTCTTTAAACACTGAAAGAGTATTGCAGACGAAACCAACTAACTTTGCCATCTTCATAAACAAACAAACACCTCTAAACGCCTACTTACCGATCAGGTGACATGTTCTCTGCAAACATATTTATGACGCATGGTAATACACCACTGTATTCCAACTGCTTGGGTCCACACGCGAGCTTTACTCTCATCTCGGGGAAATGGAAACAAAAACTTTGTTGCGGCACATTTATCAACGCAACACCGACGAACCAATCCTCTAGGCTGGCGACAAAACGTAGCGTCTCTCTGCCGTTTGAAAATTGTCACAGGTAAACACGTCTTCCTGTTCATGCATATTAATGAAGCTCCGCGTCATACACAATAGAGCGCTCTGATTGATTTGAACAAAGGCCATGTCATGAATTAATGCCGCACGCTGACTGACGTCAACTTGTTCGCTTCCGGGAGAGACATCCACTCTCCACGCTGGACCATATGCATGGATCTCATCGGCGTGATGCAGCCTCAAAAATTCTTTCAAACCGGAAGAACGAATTTGCTCGAAATAACGCAAAAACAACCAATTTTCACTTTTTAGTCAATTATATGTGTCCTAATAGTGTTTATAGCAGCGTGGGACATATATATGACTGTCAACAGCCCAAAAAATGTGTTTTGGTGTTTCATGGCCCTTTAAAGAAAAATAAGCTGTTAAGCAGAAAAGAGATACATTTGAGAGGAGTCTTCGGTCAATGAAGAGAAAAATTAGTAAAGAAAATTTGACTGTTTGAAATTAGCCAACTAAAGAGTTAATGACCAAATATGTAAGAAAGATAATACAAAATGTATAAGGAAAACCTAAGAGTTAAGAATTGAGGAAAAAGAAGTCCAAATTATGGTTTAATAAAAAAATTTAAAAAAATGAAGAGAGGTTTAAAAGATTAAAATATGTTTAAAATATATATAGAGAGAGAGAAAGAGAGAGAGAGAGGGATATTAAACGAGATAGAAACTAGAAAAACACTTAGAGGAGGTAATATGAGGAACTGAGATTTGACATTAGATGATAAGATTGAGGTTAGGTGTGAAGAAAAAAAATAGTTGTGGCTTACTCTGGCTGCTTTCATCTATGAAAGTCAGCTGCATGAGACTATTTAAGCCATCATATACACTGAGTCAAGGAAAAATCATGGACAATTAGTAGAAATTAATGATGAAGTGAGTTCAAAGTTTTTATATTTAAGATTCTATACACCAAGAAGATAATTGATAAATGAACACTGCATTTCAGATATGAAAACATGTTGTTAGTAAACAAACATGTGGGGTCAATAATTAATATGAACCTTGAGATATAGCAGTAATAGTGTTGAACAGTTATACCACATGGTGGGCCACCGTTTCATAATTTGTGTTTTATGAATAATAACCCAACTCTGTCTTATTTTTTAGTCTCCACCATCATAGTGGCCTACAGCTGTGGCTACAGACTAAGCTAACCATAGTGCTGAGTGGATGGGTGTGAAAATGTCTAATTTTACTGAAAACTATTACTGGAGGTTAAAACTGATTTTAGACCTAATTAACCTGTCTCATTGGTTAAACTCTAAAATATGGTCTCAATGGCTCACGTGGTTCTTGAGTGCACATTTTCCTAACATCAGAGATACCAAGTTCTGAAGGAAAACTGAGAAAGATGTTGCAGTAGAGAACAGCAGTTACTGGTGGGCATGAGACATTTTCCCTAAGACGGGTAAGACCTTGCTGGCCGGCGGGCAACCTAACGCCTCACACGGGGCGTCAGCGTCAGCGCTTCCCATTCACTTTGAATGGGTGACGTCAGGCATTGCCGAACTGCATTCTGGATCCGTCGGCGCCGCTTCAGAGGCGTTGCTCGCTGCAGGAGTTGGGACTTTCTCAACTTTTCAAGCGCCGACGGAAGCGTCAGCCAATCAGATCGATGTATGCAAATTCACCAGGCCAGACAGTAGCCGATTGTTGACTAATTTCATTGGCTGACGCTGCTATGACGATCGCGTCAGCCCCAACTTCAGACACGCCCTCTGTCAAGCGTTGACGCTGAAGCCTCGTGTGAATGGGGCGTGAGGCATGGGATTTTGTCGCCGCCCACTGGGCACCTGTACAGGAAGTCAGGTGTTGAGTGAGATGGTTGTGGAGTGGAGCAGTGATGCTTGAAAGGCCTAGAGCATCCGAATATGGAGGGACACTGTGAAAGAACAGTAGTCTGCCTCAGAAATGTGGGCTCCTGTTAACCAGACCACAGCAAACTGCTAATTATGTCCGGAGATCATACACTCAGGAAAAAAAAACTTGTGGGTAAAGTAAAGGGCAACGGGCTGTCAAGAACCATCTGAGAGCATATGATGATGGGTAATATGAAAGAGACAGAAATTAGTGTCATGTAAATAATGACTAAGAAAAAAGCTTAGAGGAGAATACACATTGAATCTTTAATTGTATAATGTTCAAATGATATTTAACTATTTAACTATTGTCGTTTATTTTCATAGGTTCAGTGATACAGGGCATGAACAGAAAATAGGATGAATTACAATGCATGGTGGTGACTAATGAAGGAGAGACAGCTCTTGGTAACTGAAGAAATAATTTGAATTAGAAATTGATGGATTTTAGTGTTTAAGGAAAGATTTACTAAAAGCATAATTTTATCATGAATCATTTAAATTAAGATTGGATATTAAAAACTGGAAAAAATTTGTAACAGAAAAGTATTTTTTTTTAAAGAACAGATGGAAACAAAAAATGTACATGAATTCAAAGTAAACTAAAAGTATACTACAAGAAGAATTGAAACAAGAGAATAAGCGAGTTGAAGGAAACAGATTTTCTATCACATAGAACCACATGAAGAAAACATTAAAAAGAAAATTTTAAGGATTAATGATGAAGAAGTCAAAAATACAGCTGAAAGGAACTAACAGGTACATCGTATGATTTGTAATCAGCTTATAAAAGTATATCAAAACTGTATGCACAATTAGTTGAATAGGATTGATGTAGAAAATAATTAGTAGCCAAAAGAACTGATATAGATATAAAAATAGATATAACATACAGATTAATAAATAGCTGAGAAAATGTTTTATTTAGGTGTGGCCTCTTTCAGAGGCCAAGAGAGGGATTTGTGGTATTTTTTAGTTTAAGTTTTTTTGAAGTTTAATCTTTTTAGAGTATTAGTAATGGTGAAAAACTGGGTCAGAGGTTAGCTGTAATATTGCGTGCAAAAAACGGGGAAGTTGCTAAAAAACAACTTGTGAAATACATCGGGTGGGAGATTCTGAGAAGTGACAGGATGTATGAGCTGTGTGTACATATGTATTTGGCCTTAAATGGTCAACTGTTTCAGGCATTGAAAGCAGAAATGAGGAACAACCAGAGGGAGTGAGCGACCATACTATAAAAGACGTGTCTCTGGAAGAAGAGGCAGAGTGAATCTCTCCTGCGCAGCATGTTACTTTTAGTTTCTCTCTGTAATGAATAAAACTTTGAAACTTTGACAGATTGACTCCATCCAATTCTGAACACGTAAATTGGACAATTTGAAAGTCCAACAGTATCAACAGATATTAAGTAGACTACAACTCAAATGGATCGAAATAGTGTTACCATTTTTTGTAAAGTTGTGCAAAGCATCTTTTAGGATTGCTTACATGCAGCCAGTTTTAAGTCAAGTGACCTCCCTTGAGGTGAGTTAAGCTTGTGTCAAACTTATCGTTGCTGGTTGTGCAACCTTGTGGAGCAACGGTAGTGCAGCTGACTCCATATCAAAAGGTTCCATGTTCAAATCATGTCTAGGTCAGTGGTGTTAAACTTATTGTTTTTTTAAAAATTTGAGAGGAACCTTTTAGAATTGCTTACTTTCAGCCACTTTTAAGTAAAATGTCTAGCCTTGTGTTTACTTTATGCGTGTCTGGCTTGTTGATGAGGATTGTGGACAGGGCCTTGTGGGACACAAATGTAGCATGTCTGACTCCAGATTAGAAGGTCTTCACTTAGCTGTTTCATCATAGAGTAGCATACATCTTTACCTTGTAAGGATGGTTCCTGTAGTTCCGCCCACTGGTCCAACGACGGTAGCCAATGGCACGGCAGAAGGATTCTTACGTGCTACTGTCTTTCCTTTGCGATTGAGATTACACAATATTAAGTGTATTCATTACATTTTTAACTCATATCTGACTCCAGTTTTGATATAAGATGGTTTAGAAAATTAATACATTTATCCTCATTTTATCTGACTCCAATCTATGATTTATATTACTTTAACAGTTTATGAGAGATTTTGGTATATATTTGAATTGTCTTTAAAACTCCTACTGAATTTTTCCCATGTACAACTTAATTATTGTCGGAACAATAATCAGCGGTTAGTTCGCTAGTATCAGTTAAAGAAGGTTTTGTAGCTGTTCTTTGACGCAATTTATCAAGCTATACAACTTAATTAATGTCAAAAACAATAACCAGCGGTTAGTTCACCAGTACCATTCAAAGAACTTTGTAGCCATTCTTTAATGTAATTACTCTAGCTCCATTAGTACTTTTTACTCTTATTTACTCATTTGTTGTGAATCTATGTTACTTTACGCTGGCTGTAATGCATCATAAATTCACTAGTCTGATCAATGATTAGCGGTTGGTGATTGATACTATTTAAGAGACAGACAGACGATTTCATTATTTAAATAGTAATCATTAGATTCCTGCAATCATCTATGTACACTTAGTTAAATCTCAACCGATAACCAGGGGTTAAACCAGTAGCCTATAGCTCTAATTTTCCATGAGTAAAATAATCACGTACAACTTAATTATGATTGAAATATTTAACCAGAGGTAAAATCAGTACCATTTAAGACATGATCATTTGTTAGTACCATTTAAAGAAAACTTTGCAGTTATTCTTTAATGCAATTACTCTAAATCTATTACATTTCATCTTAATGCATTTACTCTGACTCACCATAGTGATTTACAACGAATAACATAAAGTCGAAACAACAAGTTGGAATTTCTAGGATCTCCATCTAACATGTGTTATGTTTAGTCCATCATGAATTCTAGCACATTCTTAACTTATCTGAGTAAATAATTGGGTAACGCTTTCTTTTACGACCCGCAAAGTACCCCGTAAGTACAGTGAAATACCGGTGTAAGTATTTTGAACGTACGTGTAGGTATAAGGGAACAAACTT
>CAIGQQ010024320.1:0-24083 GCA_903798035.1 Danio albolineatus
ATATATATATATATATATATATATATATATATATATATATATCATGGGGTAATCTAGGGCCTGGAGGGGGCAAATAAAAGACTTCAGTGAGTCCGGGAAACTGCAGGGGCTTGGGTAGCAGTTCTGATAGTTGTTTACTTTACTGCAGGGGCTTGGGTAGCAGTTCTTATATGCCATCTCCAGCAAGAATCATGACATGGGATTTGGGCAGTGGAGATTCTTGCTGGAGGGTGAGCGGCGAGTTGGCGACGACTCCGTGGGAGTCAATGCTCAAGGAACACTCCAAACTGGGAGATAGAGCGGGGAGTGACAGCGCTCTATATGAATATATATCTATAAACCTGGGTCCATTGATATATATATATATAATGAGTTTCAGTGGCCTGGGGGGGGCGGTGACAAGACCCCTGCGGGGGTCTTAGCCCGGGGGGGGTTGGGGGGCAGGGTCCGACAGGAGTCAGGACATAGGATGGGGCGGTGTGGACTCCTGCGGAAAAGGCCAGGGGGGGCGGGGTGACCAGCGGGCTTGGAGGAACTCCAATTGCTACGTGACAGGGGGAGAAAGCCGAGTACTACTCAGGCTAGAAGGCAGCAAAAAGAAGAGAGGGTGGCTGGGTCATGCCCTCGCCCTTGAGTAGTTGCTGGCTGGCAGCTGGTGAGGGTCATCAGGGCTTATTTGGGGTGCACTTGGCGAAGACAAGTAAGTCTTTGGGGCAATGGATGACCGCCTTCCCAGAGTCTGGATTTGTTTTTGTTGAAGGGCCTTGTCCTTCTGTGGTGGGAAATAAGGCTCGGCAGAGCGTCTCTGCTTTTTGCAGAGGTGCAGTGGTAGTCAGCACTGGTGCATTATGAGTGGTAAATATTGTCAGTAGTGGTATGTAAAGAAGTGAAAAAGGGGTCAGCTAGAACGCCACTGCAGTAGCAGTGGTGCTATGTGTGGGTGTAGCTCGACGAAGCATCTCCGCTATTGCAGAGGTGCAGTGGTAGTCAGTATTGGAAGTTATGGAAGTTGACGCATGAAAGTAAAAACTGTCAGTAGTGATGTGTAAAGGTGAATGAATGAATAAGGGCTCAGCTAAAGTCTCACTGCGATTGCAGTGGTTTAATGGGTGAGTGTAGCTCAGCAGAGCATCTGTGCTGCTGCCGAGGTGCAGTGGGTCGGTATGGAGGCATATGTGCTCCCACCAGCATATGCTGCTGTATTTATGAGGGGGGGTGTGATGATAGTGGCATTGGAAAGCAAGTATATATGAGCTGGTTTGGAGCTTCACTGCTGCAGCGATTAAAGCTCAGTGCAACCCCTAAATAGGGCCAAGCTGTGGTGAGAGTAAATGGAAGGGTTTGAGTTAGGAGGAAACTATAAATGAAGAAATAAGGGGAATGGTAGTGAAGGAGCTTGTATGTTAATGGGATGGGGAAGAGAACAGCAGAATAAAGCTTATGCTTAGAATGTATGTGGGAGAAAGTCGGCTGGAGAGGGTTAGCTGTGTGGAATAGCTCTACTGTGGTGTAAGGAAGCTAAGGGGGTTTAAGATGGGTGTGTGGGGGAGGGGATGTCAAAATGTGTATAGAATGTCCTGTGTGTAATTGATCTTGTTTTGCTATGGGTAGTAAAGTACAAGAATTCCTTCCTCCCACAAAGTTAGATCAGATAGGGGAATTTGGGATAAAATTATGTCAGATTGAAACATCTCAAAACAGTGAGAATATGGCATTGGAGGCCTGAGCTGTGTGAGTGGGAATGCATCCTTGCGTGGAACGTGAATGTATTTAGAATGGATGTGGAATGTAACAGGCTGGATGAGGGTCAGATTCTGCGGTTAGCTTCTCCGTCTCTGAAAAACAATAGAAAATTGGAAATGAAATGTTATACAACATGGTACATGTACAGCAGACATAATTAGTTGTTTTGGCTGTTATCAGGGTGAGGCATCTTAAAGGGGCAAGTGCAATTGTGATTTTACACGCTTTGTTAATGTGTGCTACAATAGTTTGTAGTCATAATGTGCAAGGATAAAAAGGTGGGCCTTCGTTCCCCTGCAGGGTGGCAGATGAATGGAGAGCTGATGGTCCTGGAAGTACCTCTTGAAGACTGAACCAGTGAAGTAATAGCAGAGTTTAAGTTTAAACCCCTTAGTGTCATAGAATTGTTCAACAACAAAGCAAATCAATCTAACGTTGAGTCGATGGATGAAACAATCACTGCATTGTCAGAAGCCCCTTCTTCCATTCATATCGGGCAAGCGAAAGGTTTGTCTTTGTAATTTTTTTTTTTTAAATTAATTAATTTATTTATTATTTTATTTTATTTATTTATTTATTTATTTTCCCCTTCTCTAAAACACTGAACTTGAAACTTATATCCCCACATGGTATCCAGAATAAATGTTTATCGTGGGCTTGTTTTAATCCATGATAAAATAGCGTTATATTTGGATAAACTGACGAGCAAATCTGGCCCAGTTCATTCATAAATCTGTCATGGGCGAGACCATCTCAAGTTGGGAGCTCATTGGATGTTGACGCTTCTTCAGCTATTGGTTCAAAGGAGTGTCAATCAAAGGTCGCGGCCATTTTATTGGCCGAATGTCACAGTGTTTATATTCTAGACTTATATCTAGACTTGCTGTTCTAGTGAACGCGCTCCAGCGATCAGCTTGGATTCAACCGTGCGTTTCATGGAGGTTTGTCGACGTATGAATATACTGCGGACTAATGTTTTCCGGATTAGATTTCGTGGACCCTTGCAGTCTGGTTGCTTCAGCTGTTGGAATATTATGCATCTGTGGACCGGCGGGAGGTTTGAGGTGAGTTTTTGGGTTGAAATCATTCTATTCACGCTGGTCTCGTCTTCCAGATTATTTATAAAATGTTTTAGTTGGAGAGTACTTATTTTGCGGGGCTTTTCCTCAAGCATGCGATGTACAGTACTGCTGGTGAAGTCCGGCTTCTTTGCATAGGCTTGGATCGCCGGCGTCTTTGAGTTTAGTCGGAGTTGTCTTTTGAGAAGCATATTGAAGTAGAAGGCGGAAGAGCTGGTGGGCTGGCGTCTTGCGGGGCTCGATTGCTGGCGAGGCAGAAGTGTCTGCAATTTCATTATGTTGCTGTGATGAAGCTGGGGTGGTCCTGTTTTCTTAAAAACGTGGTCTGGATGATTTCCTGTTTGGTGCTGTACTTTGTGTAGCCTTTTTTGATTGTCCGGGTTGAGAAAGTTCAGTTTGAGCGTTGGTGAGCTGGGGATAGGGGGCGTGGTGTGACCGGGTGGCTTCTCGACGTGTCCATGGTGGGCGGAATCTGAGGAGTAATGGCGGAGTACAGCTTATGAGATCAGCTTTCATGCATCGTGGTGGGACGGGAATACCGGCGTCTGAAAGATGTTTACGGAGTTCCAGGATAGTGATTTTATTGAAGACATGGGATGACGATCTGGCGGAGGCATAGGAGGAAGCTGGTGAAGGTAGGTGGCGGCTTGACGATGGTGAATTCGGGCGGCGTTGTGTTATCGCCGCGCGGATGGGCCTGCGGCCTCTCACTGGGGCCTCGAGTCCTTTTGCTGACGGGGCTGCCTGTCGTTGCGCCGCTGCGGGCGTGTCGGAGAGAGCTGAGCTCTCACTAGTTGTCATGGCGTTGTTGTTGTTGCTGTTATTTTCCATTTTGTCGGCGTCAATTCTTGTTGAGAAGTATCTTGGTTGTCTGGCTGGTTGGTTGGTTGGATTGTTTGTTTTGGTAGTTGGTTGGCTGGTAGGCTGGTAGGCTGCTGAGGCGCGTTGCTTAGCTTGTGGTCTTCCAAAACGAAGATAGAGTAGTAGGGAAAAAACTGATCCATTTATAGTAAGCTTGGATCGCTCTGATTGGATTATTGCTGATTACAGATGATCAGCCAGGCGTGCTAATCAGATCACGAGCTCCTCTCGAAATTAGTTTATGAAACTTCACTTAAAAAAAGAATCGTGATAAAAATCGTGAATCGTGATTTTCCCAGAAAAAATCGTGATATGATATTTTTTCCATATCGCCCACCCCTACTTACAAACTGTCTTTAACACAGACATTTCCACCCAGTCAGTTAGTGATGTGCCTATAGGTTCATTGGAGGTTTGTGGTGCAAGGAGAAGATCTCAGGGAATTGAGAGAATCAGAAGTTTACACAACAACACTTCTGTTGTTCAAACTTAGTTTCCAGAACACTAGGACCTAAAGAAATAGACAGACTGTCTCAAAGCTTACCTTCTGTACGCACAAATTTTCCAGAGTTTAGCAGAGCACTGATTAGCAAAATGCGTCTTTATGACATGTCGTTGACAGAAGTCACCCAGCTGATGTCTCAAATTCTAACAGAATCTGAATTCAACAGTTTTGAGTGTGCTGTGACTTCTAAATTACAACATGCCAATAAAGATGATATGAGAGACGGTGTTTTTAAAGCTCTAAAGAACATTGTTGGCCCAAAGATCGACTGGTCAAAAGTAACTTGTTGTGTGCAAAGGAAAGATGAAACCGTGAGTGAATTCACTGAGAGATTTTGTCAGTTAGCTATAACTTACAGTGGATTAGCTGATAATTCAGACAGTGTGCTAAATGATAAGGGACCTCTAGTCCGCATCTGGTCAGATGGCCTTGCACCTGAATACAGGAAGGCATTACCATTTCTTAATATCCCCTGGTCTACCTCCACTCTCAGAAATAATCTGAACAGTTTAGTTGTGTGGGAAAGAGACTCTGACATCAAAGATAGAGTCAGAATTGAAGCAGCCGCCACTAAGGTCAACACAAAGACATCAAATCCTAAATGTCTTAGGAAAAATATCTGTTGCCATTACTGTGGTAAAAAAGGACATTGGATGAGGGAATGTAGAAAAAATAAAGAGAACTTTAAAGAGATAAATAGGGTAAATCAACTTCTGAACAGTTTGCTAATTGCCCTTAACCTACCTCTCCCCTCAGTTCTAAATGAACCGAGCTGTCCACAAAAGTGCTAACCATTGTTTGGCTGTGAGTGCTTAGTGTCCCAGTTTATTTGCAATTAAGATGAAAGACTTTTGGTTAAAAGACAAAAAGAAAACTACGTCCTTTTTATTGGGGAACTCTACTTAAGTCCACTCACAGCCTTGAATGTGTTTAAGACATATTCCAATCACTACCCATTCAATGTTATGATGTCTGATAGGACTGATGTTTATTGAATGATAGTTTGTGTCTCACATTTTAAAAGTTTGCCCACTGCACTCAGGGACAGAACAGGACACACAAACCAGTGAGGAGCCCAGGGCAGAACTGAATGCAACAGGAATCAGGGGCCGCACCCTGTGGTGAAGACTCCCCATTTCCCCATCTATTAATCCATCCTCACCTCACTGTTTTATAGGTGTCATAACTTTAAGATTAGGAGATAGAAAATACACAACGCTATACGATCACCAACATAACACAACCACTATACGATCAACTGAATAACTAGACACATGAACTGTATGATCATACAAGTCTATGCATGAATTGTCACGGTTGAGGTTGGGGAAAAGGAGAGCGAGGACTCAAGTGCAATAAAATGGGTATTTATTAATAATAAAACAAAAGAGCAAAATAAACAACCCCGAGGGGGAAAACATTAACAAAATAAACAAACAAATAAATAAACAAACAAACCAACTAGACTGGGCTGGGCTGGCAAGGATCAGGACACGACTGGGATCTCATTGACATGATAGACAACAATCGACGACGAACTGGCACAGGACAGCAGACATGAGGAGAATTTAAAGCAGACATCATTAACAGACAAACAGGTGAACATAATAGACTAATAATGGGTTAACAAGGAGGGTGGGGCTAGACAATAGACAGGAGAGCGCATGACACAAGCCACGCACTCACACAAGACTAGAACACATGACGAGCACGCGGTGTGTGTGTGTAAACACACACACCACGTGCTAAACACAACAACAGAGGACAGAACGCAAGACACAAGCACACGATAAAATGAAAACATCCTACCGTGCGCTCACACATAAGCAACGCGCATGCTTCATCCCAGCGCCATCGCAAACTAAACGGAGGCGCTGTGAATGAAGCAGCACGGTGCCGACAGAACAAAACAAACACCAGGACGAGCACGCGATCGCGAACACGCCCAGACCCCACGCGCCCATATCAAACGGAAGCGCGCACGGTCCAAGCGCGCCCACAATCGGCGCACACATACATAGACCCAATGATAACACACAGGACTAGACAGAGCTAGTGTCCGGACTCTGCCACAAGACAAGGATTAACAAGACAGGATTGGCAGAACCCTGACATGAATACTGCTTGTCTGCTGTTTCCTTGTTTTCTTGTGTGCAGGTAAACACATAAACACAGCATCTTCTCAAGAAACACTGTGATCCAGAGCATCACTACAGCGATCTATGAATGACAGGAAGTCATCAGATCAACTCAGGACTGAAGAAGAACCACCAAGAATCAGACCTCACAAAAGAATGCACACTATTCACAACCCACAGACTTCCAGAAGATCTACAGTTTAACTACATGATTTTTTGTGTCATCATGTAGGATTTATGACAGCACAACTGATTGTCATAAACGTGTGAACAGTTTTGAAATCTACTTTTACATCTACGTAGATATTGGAAATGACACAGAATAAGTTAAATGTGCCTGTAACTTTTTCAAGTTACATGACTGGAAGATGGGGCCTATGTTATCAAACAGAAGCCATTGAATGGATTTAGAAAGTTTTTAAATTTATATTTTGTGAGAGTTTTTTTAATAACTCTCAAAGGGGGAACTGTGGGAATATAAATTTATATAATCTAATTTCAAATTAACAATAATCTACATATAACTGAAAAGTTATACTCTTTGGTTTTTAATCATATAATTTCATTAACAGCCAGGCCATGAGGGACATTACCTTTGTCTCTCTGACCACTGCCTGAGCCAAAGTGATGCAAATGCTACAGGCAGGGTCTCAACGACTCTGCCTTTGTCTTCAGGTGATACTTCCAGGCCAAAGAAACTAACTCATGTGGCCAGGAGCTGGGCAGGATTCTAACACCTATATGCCGGTTATCATGCTGACTTGAATAATTAATTTGCATGCTTTGTTTAGCAATCTCCCCTCCTCCTAAGAACACATTATAGAGAGGACATCTTTGTCTCAATTCAGACTTGTGATAAAACTCGCAGACTGTAGACCTTCAAGTAGGCTCTGCAGACGCATGGACTTCTTGAAGATGCTGTATGACTGCAGATTAACCGACACGTCTCAATAAAAGAATTCTGCTTGTTTCGAGTCTCCTGGTCTGGGTTCTCTTCTCTTTCCGCCCATTTTGATTTTTACAACAAGTCACAACATAAAAGAGAGATGAACCAATAAAATAGCCTGAATGCAAATTATTTATTATAAAATGTAACTCATGAAACAATCAATCAAAGCAACCAACAAATGTCTAGGGATTATAATGAAGATAAAGAACTTAGAAAATAATCACAACAACACTTCAACTACATGATATAAGTAATGCAAAACCATAAGATTAAAGAGTGAATGAGATGATGAGCCACAGCGTCCTGGGGTAGCTAGCACAATAACTTTTATATCCGAATTGATGAGTAACGCAGGCATCCAATCAGGATTTACCACATACTCCAATCTGGAGTCTTGGGATCATCACAGTATATTAATATTGTAAAACTTAATACCTGTCGCTCTGCCTAAATCATAAAATATTCATCAAGTTTGTATTCTACTCAAAAAAGTAAATGTAGTAAACTAGAGAGAATCTTGAACCTAAAGGTAAAGAAACTTCACTACTAAAAGATACAACACACAGGACAATTCAAAGGGCTTTCTAAACTTGAGGCCCTGGTATACTGCAAACTAACCTTATGTGCGGTGTCTTTACAGTGATTTGTTTCTCATTCAGGGAGTCAGACAGAGAACATCATCCAAAACAACACTAGCTACATGAATACACTGGAGAGTGGAGTACAGATGTACCCGCACCTGTACAATTACTTGCAAAGACATTTTAAGCCGCAGTGGTGCTGTTTGCCAGATGTTTATGAAACTGTTCTTCTCTCAGCCGCCATCATCTTGTGTACGGTAAACGTGAGGAGCACAATTAAGGTTCATTAAGGTTTGCTGATCAATTGAAACTCTTGAGGGCATGTGAATGGTTTCTCTTCAGTGTGGGTCTTCATGTGTTTATTAAGGTCTGATGAGTTGCTGAAACCACACCAAAGCTGCGGTCACACTAGAGTTTGAGCATGTGAAATTCTGTTGTACAGTGGTGCAAAAAGGGGCGGGATTAAACAAGATCATTAGACATTAAAAAAGTGAGAGATTGGTCCATATTTTACATTTCTGTCCAGAGAGGTCATGTTTTAATCTTCGATTGGTCTCACAGTCAAGGGATGCGATTTCGCAGGTCAGAGTTCACCAAGCTTGAACTTCGCAACGCAGTGAATGGCAAAACTTGACACACGAACTTGCATTTTCGGTCTGTCGCATTCGGGTGCATATGAATTGAAGTCTATGGGGAGAAAAGTTCAGTGTGACCGCATCTTAAGTGCAAGTGAATGGTTTCTCTCCAGTGTGGATCCTCATGTGTTTATTAAGGTGTGATGAGCAGTTGAAACTCTTTCCACACTGAGTGCATGTGAATGGTTTCTCTCCGGTGTGGATCCTTATGTGTTGATTAAGGTGTGATGAGCAGCTGAAACTCTTCCCACACTGAGAGCATGTGAATGGTTTCTCTCCAGTGTGGATCCTCATGTGTTGATTAAGGTGTGATGGTTTGCTGAAACTCTTATCACACTGAGTGCATGTGAATGGTTTCTCTCCGGTGTGGCTCCACATGTGTTGTTTAAGGGTTGATGAATTGCTGAAACTCTTCCCACACTGAGTGCATGTGAATGGTTTCTCTCCAGTGTGGATCCTCATGTGTTGATTAAGGTGTGATGATTTGCTGAAACTCTTCCCACACTGAGTGCAAGTAAATGGTTTCTCTCCAGTGTGTATCCTCATGTGTTGATTGAGGTGTGATGATTTGCTGAAATTCTTCCCACATTGAGTGCATGTGAATGGTTTCTGTCCAGTGTGAATCCTTATGTGTATATTAAGGTATGATGAGCAGCTGAAACTCTTCCCACACTGAGTGCATGTGAATGGTTTCTCTCCAGTGTGGATCCTCATGTGTAGATAAAGGTTTGATGATTGGCTGAAACTCTTCCCACACTGAGTGCATGTGAATGGTTTCTCTCCAGTGTGGATCATCATGTGAATCTTAAAATTGTCTTTTCTTCCAAAACTCTTCCCACACTGAGTGCAGGTGAAACGATTCTTGTCTCTCCTTTTCAAAATACCATCAGTCTGTAAATGAGTTTTTTCCTCAATTTTGACATGATGTTCCTCCTCTTTACTCCCCTCATTCTCTTCAATTAGGTCTGAAATAAATAAATAAAACAGTTTTCGTTAAGTCTTAAAAACTCTCATCAAAAGCTGAAAAGTGAAAAGACACTGGAAACATTGGCTACACACACTGTAATTTTGATGCACATTAAATCTAAAATAAATCAGATCATATTTCATTTGGTCCATTAACGTGTACACATTTAAGCAGATTCAATTTAATTAATCTTTATTTATCTAGTGCTTTTACAGTGTAAATTGTATTAAAGCCGCTTAACATAGAAGTTATAGTAAATTAAAACGATGTCAGTCCAGTTTTCAGAGTTTCTTACATAATTGAATGAATGGAGTATAGTGTGTGCGTGGGAGTGTGTGTGAGAGAGAGAGAAGCTGGATTTATACTCTTGCCTGGCATCGCATCACGCACCTCCACTGACTGCATGCGCACCTTGTGAAATGGACAAGGCTTTTATACTTGCCGCGTTAAAAGTAAAAAGTAGAGTAAAGTAAAGTCAGACGAATAAACAGAGAAGTAGAAAGTTTCCGGAACTACGTCATATCATTAATATCGTTCAATGTTTTTAAACTAATTATTTTTATAAATTATTTTATTGATTATAAGGATTTTTATAATCATTCAAGAATTTTGAAGAATCACTTGCTTTTGTTCTCAAACAGACATCTCAGACAGCGTTTTTTTTTAAAGCATGATGGTAAAAGACGAATGCGGTTATGAATATAATAAAACATATGTTTGTTTGTCGGAAAAAATCGTAATAATGACAAAAAAATACTAATTTGTGTATCTCCTTACTTCCAGGTTCAGCTATTTTATAAGCATGCGCACAGGAACTGCAGGTACTGAAGTGTGAGAGAAAACTGTTCAGAATAAATGAGAGTTTGGAAGAGTTCAGTCGTCTCCGTTTGTTGTTCTGTATGATTCAGTGTTTAAGCGGACCATGTACAAATGCTCGGTTGCATTTATTAATCCTTTTTTGGACCCAATGTATGCTGTGTAACGTTATGTACTGTTTTGATGGCTTTAAACACCTAGCTAAGTTAATACTAAAATGCTTTGAGGTTAACAGTAAATGATGTTTACATTAAACTTATCTTATTTAAATGTCCACCCTAATGTTGTTCCAAACCAATAAGATCTTTGTTTATCTTCAGAACACAAATAAAGACAATTGGGATTTAATCCAAGAGCTTTCTGATCCTCCCATAGATTTACTGGATATGAAAAACCAAAGTTTTTCTTAGATTGTGTTATGTAATCTTGTTAAAATATATTTCTTAAATCAAAAGTATCGAAAAAAGTATTGTTCGGAATCGGTATCGAATTCAGGGTATCGGTATTGGTATTGAAAATTTTGAAACGATACCCAGCCCTAGTCAGCACAGGTGGTTTTACTACTGATGAGAATATTTATTGTTGTCAGACTTCACTTTCACATAAATACACCTGAATGAATCAATCAAAACTCACAGCTAATCAGAGCAGCCTGTGCGTGTAGCATCTCGTCAGATCATACGGAACTGTCAGTCAGAATCTGAGGTAAATCTTAAACGAAGCAAGACAAGACTGCCTGACTCTCTTGCGTGTGAAGTTACAATAGCAACCCAACGTTCTCTTTAATACGAAAATAAAGCCGGTAACAAACATGAAGTACAATTGTGGTGCAGCGATGAGACGAATGCTTTGAGTGACTGACAGGAGGCGTGGCTATGCAGTACCACGGTGTGTGTGTGTTTGTGTAAACTCGCTTTTGGAAAAGACAAAGTGCTTACTGCTGTGGGGCTGCCTCTGATAAATAAATAAAATTTAAAAAACCCTCTTAAATAAAGAAAAGAGGTAGAGAAAGCCCAGCTGATATTGCTTTATTGATTCTGTGGGAAAGCAATAATGAACCTGTTTAAATGTTTCTGTATAATGCGTTGAAAAACTATGTTTTGACAAAACTTAAAACCAAAAGATTCATGGCTTTAGAACAAACATTCGGGGCTGAAGCATTCAAAAGCCAAACAACCCCCCACACCACCCCTGATCAGGAATAAACACCAACCTATTTGTTGTTCAGAGTCTTCATCTTTAATTTTGCAGGGTTCTGGATCACTCATGTTCTTGCTGTCCTTCAATAAACTCTGATGGGAATATTCCAGTGTTTATAGCAGAACTGGAGGAGGAGGAGCTTCACTGGAGGAGGAGACAATTATTCTAATTACATGCTGTTTGCATATATTTATATTTTAATGCCATATCAGCAGCACTGGCTATACTCATGGCAACACTTGTATTAAATATTCAATATATAATTGACAATCATAACTGTTTCTGAAACATCATTAAATGTTTTTAACACACAAATAACAACACTGATAAAGTCTTATAAGCTCTTTCAGTCTGATCAATGGTAAAAACTCTTCCATAAAACACATTTTTAAACATTTGCCTTAAAATATTTCCTGAATAAAAACATTCTCTAATATCATTTAAAAATATACATTCTATTAAATATGTTTTACCATCAAAATATCCTCACACAAGTTACACATGTTTTTTCTTCCCTGTTCAATAAATGTGTTCAAGTCTTGAATGGCTGATTCCACATCTCGTGTGTGCAGCATAATCATGTCTCTGATTGCTTACATTTATCTGGTTTTGGCCAGATTTGGTAGCAATACATGAAAAAGGGAAATTTAAGACCTGTTTAAAAAGATTTAGGACCTTAATACAATATTTCAGTAAATGTAAGACCTTTTTAAGGCCTAAAATTTGGATTTTGAGATTGAAGACTTTAAGACCCTGCAGAAACCCTGTAGATAACCCGCAAGTAACGCATTACAGAAGTGTTTACAGCGTAGCATCGAGCTAAAAACAAGAGAGTATATTAGCATTGAGCACATGTGTTAAAGCAGTTCAACCCGCAAGATAATTACAGCACATCTGCGAACGCTACAAAGGTCAGATATAATACACTTACTCTGAATAGACGCACAACACCCGTAACATAAGTGGAGTTAAAGGATCTAAACAGCAAACAGCAGAGCTCTGCACTCCTCTCAGCTTCAGACTCAGCGCTATATGGGCGGGATCTTTGTCTGCAAGGATAGCGAAACCTGATTGGCTGCCTGTATGTGGCTTAGAGAAAGCTGATTGGCTGCCTGTAGGTGCTCGGCTAAAGCTGATTGGCTGTCTGTTTCTCAATCAGTCTCTTCACAACAGAGGGAAACGTTTGTGGACAGAAGATGAACTTTACTTCTTTTTCAGTCTCTTCAGAGGAATATAACATTGTTTCTGTGCAATCCCTGATTGTATAATACCTTCAGACAAGCCTGGCCCTAAAGTTTCTAACATTATTTTATATTGACTGCACAAATCTTCTCAGTACATGTCAAAGAAAGACATTCGCTCAATTACTAATAGATCTCAGATTTCTTTACCTGTTTGCGTGAGTTTTTAGAATAACATATTTAAGTTTACATAAATTCCTCTTATATAATAAAGTTGGTGAAGTCTCTACTCATAACTCTCCACTAAATCACAAACGTGCTCAATCTAATATTATATTTTCCCCAAATGTGTTTTTTATTGTGACTACATTGCTCTCTGGTGGCTTAAAATGAACTATATTTCATTTTTTAGAGATTACATACAGGTTAGATACAGATTCATTTACTATATGCCTCAGAAACAAGACATAAGTGCATACAAAATAAAATATAAACATACAAAGTTGGTCAAACTGAGAAAGTTGCTTTATATTCAAAAGATAGCGTTACAGGGACCCAAATCCTTAACAGAATTATCATTATTATTATAATAATTATTCATATTATTATTTATTGTTATTCTACAGTGCTTCACGGAAATCGCGCACTGCACCTTTAAGGTGATTGAATATGGCGGCGCGGTGGCGTTGCTGTCAGTGGCGTTCTAAAGAAGAATGTGTTCCAGAAATGGTGACGCTGGAGTTTCCGGCGGATGACGTGGAACTTCGCGGGCGTGATCGGAGGTTTGGTGCGGTGTTTGCAAATTGCGGTGGTTGACATAAACTGGTTTGTGACTGGATTGTGTGATTTATGGGGATAACTAATGAAGATGAAATGGAGTTAGATGACTGGAGTTCAGGTTGTAGTGGGAAAGGACATGAAAGGAGAAGAAATGCTCAACATGATGGGAATGTGGGGAATAACATTAGTAAAAGGGCGTTGGATGGAAGCAGTTCGGATGAAGAAAATAGAGCTGTTCGAAAAAAAATAGTAAGAGAGGAACATAAAATAATTCTTAAATTCAGGAGAGAGGATGAACAAATGGATCTAAGCCCAATAGCAGTATCAAAGGAGCTAAAGAAAAAGTTAGGGGAAGTGGATACAGCAAGGATATTGAGAGATGGAAGCCTGCTACTGATTTGTAAAACCGAGGATCAAAAAAACAAAGCATTAAAATTGGATAATGTCTGCAAGAAAAAAGTGAATGAAAGAAAGATTTTGGGTGAAAATCGACCGAAACAGGGAGTGATAACGGGTATTCCAATAGAGGAAGATCTAGAAAAACTCAAACAAAGTATTTCGGGAGGTGAAGTGATTAGAATGAGAAGGTTGCAAAAAACAATGAATGGGGAAAGAGTTGATAGCCTGTCAATTCTTTTGGAATTTCAAGAGAACGTGATTCCAGACAGAATTAAAATAGGATTTATGAGTTTTAAAGTAAGGCCTTATGTTCCTCCCCCACTCCGCTGTTATAGATGTCAAAGATATGGACATATAGCAGTGGTGTGCAGAGGGAAACAAAGATGCCCAAAATGTGGAGGTGAGCACAGATTTGAAAACTGTGAGGAGGAGCAGCAAGATAAATGCTGTAATTGTGGGGGTCACCATAGGGTAACATACAGTGGATGTGATGTGAGGAAGAAAGCTGTTGAAATTCAACAAATGAGAGCTGTAAACAATCTAAGCTATGCAGAGGCAGTGAAAAAGGTCCAAGAACAAAGGAAAAGTGAAAGTACACAAAAAGTAAAAGAAATAGTGAGAAAAGAGGATGACCAAGTAGAAGAAAGTACAACACTGACACTTGATAAGCTGATTTTGTTCATTGCCTATGTAATTAACTGTACTGACCAAGTCAAACACAAAACCGAGAAAATAAAAATAATTGTAAAAGGAGCTGAAAAGTTTTTTGGAATAAACAATATATCATGGGAGGTAATCAATAAAAGACTGGAAACAGAGGGTAGAACAGGAGGAGCTGGAGATAAACCAACCTGAAAATAATACAGTGGAATGCAAGAAGCCTACTAGCTAACGGACAAGAATTTAAAGGTTTTATACAGGGAATTAGGGATAAACCAGATATAATATGCGTTCAAGAAACCTGGCTTAAGCCAGTATTGGATTTTAGTATTAAAGGATATGAGAATATACGTAGAGATAGAGAAGAAGAGATTGGGGGAGGATGTGTAATATTTGTTAAACATGGTATACAGTATAAGGTATTAGAGAAAGGAAAAAATTTAGAAGTAATAGTAATAGAAGTATTTATAAATAAAGAGACTATTAAAATTATTAATTTTTATAACCCATGTAAAAGATTATCACTAGAAATTTTAGATGAATTAATGATACATTTAGAAGGGAAAATTATATGCTGTGGAGATTTTAATGCTCATAGCACGATATGGGGCGATGGGAATGATGGGAATGGTTTAGTGATCGAAGAATTAATGGAGATCAAAGAAATGGTATGTTTAAATGACGGAAGAGGTACAAGGATTAATGTAAGAACAGGAAAAGAATCAGCCATTGACTTAACGCTTGTTTCAAGTTCTCTAGCAGGAATATGCTTATGGGATATGTTTAGGGAATCAACTATAGGAAGTGACCATTACCCTATAGTAGTTGAAATAAGGATAAGTACAGGAGAAGATAATTTTAGAGAAACAGAAAGATGGTGTTTTGAAAAAGCTGACTGGGAGACATTCAGATATTTAAGTGAGAAAAAAATGATTAATATTGAAGTTGGTGAAGATGTTGACAAAGTGAATAACGATGTTTGTAATGCTATTTTGTATGCAGCAAATCAGGCTATTCCAAAGAAGGGACATAAGAAAAAAAAGAAGATAGTACCATGGTGGACAAACGAATGTGGTAAAGCAATCAAATTGCGAAATAAAGCTTTTAAAAAATTAAAAAAGAATCATAATTTTCAGAATTTTATTGAGTATAAAAGGGAACAAGCAAATGTAAGAAGAGTTATAAAAAATACTAAAAAGGAATACTGGAGGAAGTTCTGTAATACAGTAGGAAGGGAAACAGAAGTTAGCCAAGTATGGGGAATGATAAAGAGAATGAGTGGGATAAAGAAAGAATTTATATATCCAGTATTGAGAAATGAAGGGAAAACTGCTGTGAGAGATGAGGAGAAAGCTGAAATGCTGGCTAAAAATTTTGTCAAAATACATAAATCTGACAATATTTGTGAAGAGGGGAAAAGAGGAAGGTTAAGAACATTAGAACAGTATAAAGAACTAATACAAATAGAGGAAGACAACAGCAACCAATTAAACATGCTATTTATGAAGACAGAATTAAATCGTGTACTGAGAAAAATCAAGAAATCAGCTCCAGGCATAGATCAAATATGTTACGTAATGGTAAGTCATCTAAGTGAGGTATCCAAGGATGTTTTATTAAGAATGTACAATAAAATTTGGGAAAAAGGAAAAATACCACAAAAATGGAAAGAAGCAATGATAATACCTATACACAAACCAGGAAAAGATTGGACAAATCCAGGAAATTACAGACCAATTGCTTTAACATCTAACATTGGGAAAATTATGGAAAAAATGGTGAATGAAAGATTAATGTATTACATAGAAAATAACAAATGTATTTCTAAATACCAGAGTGGGTTTAGGAGGGGGAGAAATACAATGGATTCAGTTGTGTGTCTTGAACATGAAATTAGGAAAGCACAAATAAATAGGGAGAGTGTAGTGGCCGTTTTCTTTGATATAGAAAAAGCATACGACATGATGTGGAGAGAAGGATTATTAATTAAATTATGGAAGTTGGGTATAAAAGGACAAATGCATAAATGGATTAAGGAATTTTTAGTACAGAGAACAATAATAGTTAAAATAGGGAACAGTTTTTCAGAAAAATTCACAGTTGAAAATGGAACTCCTCAAGGAAGTATAATAAGCCCAATATTGTTTTCAATAATGATAAATGATGTGTTTGAAGAGATAGAGAGTGGGATGGGAATGTCACTATTTGCTGATGATGGGGCAGTTTGGAAAAGGGGAAGGAATATTGAATATATTGTTAAGAAGATACAGGAGGTTATAAATAAAGTAGAAAAATGGTCGTATAAATGGGGTTTTAAATTTTCAGTCGATAAGACAAAAATTATGTTTTTTACAAGGAAAAAAATTGGAGATGATATTAAAATAAAATTATACAATCAAGAACTGGAAAGAGTGAAACATTTTAAGTTTTTAGGAATTTGGTTTGATGAGAGAATTACATGGACAATACATATTCAGAAAATAATGAACAAGTGTAAGAAAATAATAAATATAATGAGGTGTTTAGTAGGTAGTGAATGGGGAGCAGATAGGGTAGCATTAAAGGCCATTTATATTGGGTTGATTAGATCGGTGTTAGATTATGGTTGTGTGGTATATGGGTCAGCAGCAGAGACAACTCTTAGAAAATTAGACAAAATACAACATGAGGTATTAAGATTATGTACAGGAGCAATTAAATCTACACCAATTGCAGTACTACAAATTGAAATGGGGGAAATGTCTTTAGAAATGAGAAGAGTCCAATTGTCAATAAGTTATTGGGTAAATCTGAAAGGTCATAGTCAAGAGCATCCAACATTAGAAACACTAAAACCATGCTGGGAAAAAGAGAGGAGGGAAAATAAAAGTTTTGGGTGGACAGTGCTAAAAAAGGCAACAGAACTAAGAGTGAGTGAATTAAATATTAGTCCTACTGTACCTTTACCAGTAGTTAAACCATGGTTACTACCAGACGCAACGGTAGATTTTACATTATTAGAAAAGAGAGAAAAGGATGAAGAATGTAATTTGTTTCATGTACAGAAATATATAAATGAATATTACAGTTATGTTAAAATATATACAGATGCCTCTAAGAGTTCAAATAGAGTAGGTGTGGCTTATACAGTTCCTGAATTTAAAATATCTGTAGGAAAAAGGATTAGTGATGAAGTCTCGGTGTACACAGGAGAAATGATTGCGCTGTTGTTAGCAATACAATGGGTAGAGGAGATAAGACCTTTGAAAACAATCATCTGTTCAGATTCAAGTTCTTCACTGGCAAGTTTACAATATAACAAATCAGAAAGTAGACCAGACATTTTAATAGAAATAATGCAAATTTTATATAGAATTCAAATGATGGGGATAACAGTAATATTTTTATGGGTACCTGCACATATTGGTGTTCAAGGAAATGAAATTGCAGACAAGGAAGCAAAACAAGCTGTTAAAAATAATGACATAAGTGTAAATGTAAGTATAAGTAAGAGTGAAATCAAGAGTATTATTAAGAATAGAATGAAGGAAAGGTGGCAAAAACAATGGGATAATGAAAAAAAGGGCCGGTGGTTTTACAGAATTCAAAAGAAAGTAGGAGAAATGAGAAGTGTAGGGAAAAACAGGAGAGAGGAGATAATAATATCCAGGATGAGATTTGGACACACAAAATTAAATAGTACACTTTTTAAAATGGGCAAACATGGTACAGGACAATGTGAGTATTGTGGACAAGAAGAGACAGTTGAACATGTGATAATGCACTGTAAAAAGTATGACGATGAAAGGAGGATATTGGGTAATAGTTTAGAAGAGTTAAAAGTTCAGTTTAAATTAGAAGACATTTTACAAAATAACTCGGGAAACAAATGCTTTACATTTTTATTGCAGTATCTTAAAAATACTCATTTGTGGGAGAGGATTTAATAAAGTATTATTTTTATTTATTTATTTATTTATTTATTTTTTAAAGTAGATAGATAGATAGATAAATAAATAAATAAAGGGGGGGGGGGGATAAGTCATACAGATCCACACTCCATACCAGTAGGTGGCGGAAATACACCATTCAGTTGTTTGTCAACCGCCAATAAATTGAAGAAGAAGAAGAAGAAGAAATGGTGACGCTGAGAAACCATGCAGTGTGTCCTGCATTAGTGTCTGACCATCGCTGACATTAGCGGTGTGTAAAGATCTTTCTAAAAGTATCATTGTAGGTTATTATATTTGGTTGTTTCGACGTGCTTTTGGTGAAGGACACTAAAGATTTGAGTATTTCGCTCTGTCATCTAGTTTCAGATTATTATATTAGTTTTTCCATGTCTTTTTTCGCTTAGACTGTAGATTGTACTGAATGTTGGTTGGATTTAGAGATTGCTATATTTTAGGATTTTGAATATATTTCTTTTTTGTGTATTGTTATCTTTTTTAATAGCCTATTTAAAATCATAGAATGCCATTTATTATGTTGTCAGGTTGGTAGACATAGATACTAATATTTTTGTTTGTTTGTATGCTTCATTTGTATATTGCTATCTTGTTTAACATTTGCAGAATGTTATTATATCATCAGATAAATTGATCTGTTATAATGTGTTTCCCCCGTTCCCATCTGTATTTGTGTGCTGTCAGCTTTAACACATATTGCATATTACTGTTGTGTTCTTTATTTGTAGTTTATGATCTCGACCTGTTCAACATTTGTAGCTTTTGATTGTTATTTGCTTTATTTACAGTTTTACTAATTATTGTAACACATTTATTTATTCTTCTATTTATTATTCTATAAGTTCATAGATTGTCATCTTGTAGAGTATTTAATTGTAGCTGTGAAATATTATTTGTTAGTGTTAGAACAGAACCAGACTGGAGACAATGGTAGATGATACTTCTAAAGAATGATAAATTAATGACTTGACATCTTTCTATTGTATTTTACAGGTAGGAATGGACCACATGGAGAAAAAGGGAATCACACACCTCAGCAGAGACTGGAAATTGATGGTCAGGAATTTCTTTTTTTAAAATCCGGATGGACTGGTGCACAGATGGACGTCTTTCCAAGATGAAGAGGTTGGTTTTTGGTATAGATCAGTGGTTCTCAAACTTTTTCACCTCAGAAAGAATTTGTCTCTCCAATTACCACGTAATGACTAGTATTGAAATATAGTAGCGTAGTAGACCTAATTAATCAGCTACAACTCTGCACAGTTCAAAAACAATACAGATTTATTCATAAAAATAATGTCAGCCACTTTAAACATTATAAAAAGTTTGAACATTAACACTGTACTGTGCTTTTGTTTAAATAAAAATGTGTTTAAAACTTAATTAAAATCGGTACTGTTCGTAAAAAGTAAAAAAAAAAATTGTTGTACTTAAAGGTAAAGTATTAGCATATAGTAGCCTATATTCATAAAAACCTGGAAATGTAGCTTGGACCTCATAAATTTATAAGTCATCATATTCATATCATATATAAACCATTTTTGATCCATTTTGAAATATATGCTGCATGTACATATGACATATTTGTATGGGGGAGACCAGGGATAGTTGTACTTCTATTATATTTCTCTATATATCTTTGAGATCTTGAGCTACAAGTGTCTGCTATTAAATGCTATAAGTTTTTTTCTGCAGCACAAACAGAAGATGTGAACACTTTTAGTTTCAGACAGGAGGTGTGAAATGTTACAATTCAGCCCACAGTGTAACTCACCCTGTGTAACATTATAAAATAAGAATTATGACCAACAAATGGATTTGAAAGCTTTATTCAACATTGAGCTTTCAGTATAAATTGTGTCTCTGGGTTACAAAGCTGAATCAAATATCTCCCCCTTAAAATCTAAACATTAACTTGTATTTTAAATATGATTCACAATTACATATTTAGAGATCAGATCTGCTTACAGCGCGTCATTTACAGTGTGTGTGTCAGAAAAGCCAGTGATTATAAATACACTGTTTGACCAATTCATACCTGATTTATCAGTTCATACGTGCAGCAACAATGACGGCCAACTGAATGTTTTGAATAAGAAGCTGTAATGTAGCCGTGGCGGGATGAATTCTGGTGCGGCGCCCCACCATGGAAGAAAGAATGTAGCGGAAACCAAGCACTATATATGGCAATACAACAATTTTTCTAAAAAAGAGGATTGTGCAGTAATTTTGATCGTCCATGAACAAATATCATGTTATCGCACAGCCCTAACATATAGAGCTATTTTTTTCTTTCTTGCAGCTCGGTAGAAACTCTCACAACCTGGTACAGGGCTGTGACCCCTGACCTACCCTACAAAAAAAAAAATCTTCATCCCTCTTTAGTTACAAAGTTTAAATCTTCAGGTGTTCAAAGGGTTTTATTTTCAGTAACATGATATGAATTCAAGAGTTCATACTTGTTTGGCATGCTGTCCTAGGAGAGAGCCCTAAGCCCTGCTGCACAAGGCCTCATTTTTGAGTATTCTGATCTCCATTGTGAAGCTTCAGGTGAGCGCTGAGGCTTCGTTTATGTCTGAAGCCTTTTCCACACTCACTACATCTAAAACGATCCTCTCCTGAGTGAATCTTCATGTGTTGCTTAATGGAGTTTTTGCGTGTGAGACTCTTTCCACACTGATCACATGTGAACACTATGGTTCCAGTGTGACCATCCATGTGGTTCATGAGGCTAGCTTTGGTTGTGAAGCTCTTTCCACACTGAGCACAAACAAACGGCTTCTCTCCAGCGTGACTTATCATGTGGTAATTGAGTGTGCTTTTATATGGGAAACTTTTACCACACTCTGTGCATGTGTAAGGTTTCTCTCCAGTGTGAATCCTCATGTGGATGTTAAGGTCTTGTTTTCGAGCAAAACTTTTCCCACACTGTGTGCAAGAAAATATTCTTCCTCCATTGTGAGTTCTCGTGTGGACTTTAAGAGTGCCATTTTGTTTAAAACTCTTTCCACACTCAGAGCAGGAGTAAGGCGTCTCCCCAGTGTGAATTCTCATGTGCACTGCCAAGTTTCCTGCATGATAGAAGCTTTTTCCACACTGTTGGCATGTGTATGGCCTCTCCCCAGTGTGAATTCTCATGTGCGCTGCAAAGTTTCCTGTAGTATTGAAGCTTTTTCCACACTGTTTGCAGGTGTACGGCCTCTCTCCAGTGTGATTTCTCATGTGCGCTGCAAAGTTTCCTGCGTGATAGAAGCTTTTTCCACACTGTTGGCATGTGTACGGCCTCTCTCCAGTGTGAATTCTCATATGGGTTGTAAAGCTTTGTTTTTGACCAAAACTCTTTCCACACTGTTCGCAGGTGTAAGGTTTCTCCCCATTGTGAATTGTCATGTGAACATCAAGGTTTGACTTTTGACTGAAACTCTTTCTACTCTGTTTACAGCTTAAATTACACCTAGATTTGGATTTCCGAGATCTTCCGTGTGATGAAGTCTTTTTAGTCAGTGTGGGTTTTTTATCAGTCGTTTTTTCTTGGGGTTTCTCAAACTGCTGTTTCTCTTCCATTTCATTCCATTGACGAGTCTCTTCTTTCAGCAGCATCAGGTCTTAAAAAAAAAGAAGAAAAGAAAAAAAAGTTAACTTTAGTATGAAGGCACAAAGCAAGAGGCATGAAATGGATGTTTCACCCACAAGTTAAAATGACAGTACCATCTCTGTCATGTAGTTTTAAACATTTCCTTTCTTCTGGAACACAATGAAAGCGTTTTTTCAAAATATCTTCTTTTGTGTTCCGCATTTGACACCACTGACCACAATATCCTCATAGATCACTTAAACTCTACAGGTGTCCAGGGAATGGCTTTACAATGGTTCAAGTCATACTTAATTAATCGTTACCAGTTTGTGAATATTAATGGACAACCTTCACAAGTCAGGCCAGTAAAGTATGGGGTGCCTCAAGGATCAGTTTTAGGCCCTTTACAATTTACATGCCCCTGGGAGACATTATTAGAAGACAAAGGATCAGCTTTCACTGCTATGCAGATGAAACTCAATTATATATTTCTACTAAACCTGACAAGACGTCTGAACTGTCTAAACTAACTGAGTGTATTAAAGATGTTAAAGACTGGATGACCAACAACTTTCTTCTCTTAAACTCAGACAAAACGGAACTATTACTTATAGGACCCAAATCGTGTACACAACAGATCTCACAACTCGACCTGCAACTAGAGGGATACAGAGATAGCATTAGCTCTACTGTTAAAGATCTGGGTGTCATATTATACAGCAATTTAACTTTTGAAAGCCATATCTCCCATATCACAAAAACTGCATTCTTTCATCTGAGAAATATTGCTAAGCTACGAAGTATGCTATCCATCTCAGATGCAGAAAGGCTAGTTCACGCTTTTATGACTTCTAGGTTGGATTACTGTAATGCTCTGTTCGCTGTTCAAAATTCAGCCAGTACAAAATGCAGCCGCCAGAGTTCTCACCAGGTCTAGAAAATATGATCATATCACCCCAATTTTATCCTCCTTACACTGGCTGCCTGTTAATTTTCGTATTGATTTTAAAATATTGCTTCTTACCTATAAAGCTTTAAATAATCTAGCTCCTGTTTATCTAACCAACCTTCTGTCTCGCTACAATCCAACCCGCTCTCTAAGATCTCAAAACTCAGGGCTTCTGGTAGTACCCAGAATAGCAAAGTCAAGTAAAGGGGGTCGAGCCTTGTCATTTATGGCTCCTAAACTCTGGAATAGCCTTCCTGATAATGTCCGAGGCTCAGACACACTCTCAAAGTTCAAAACTAGATTAAAGACCTATCTTTTTAGTAAAACATACACTCAATACATCACATAGCTGTATGATGCATGAATGTGCTCACGCATCTCGTTTATATACACTATGAACAGCAGCTACGCTAATTATTCTCTTTGTTCTCTATTTCCACCTAGGGATACTCATCCCGAGGCCCTCAGAGACTATGCAGCGCCACGGATGCGATCCAAGACCTGCGACAAGACGATTCCAAGGCTCCATAATCCTGGACCTCGCTGTATACTGAGCAGCTGCTTAGTGGAGTAGCAAGCATGACTCCTGATTCCTGTGACCCTCCAAGGACAGACGAGCCTCGAGTTCTCCTGCCTCCGGTGCCTAGACTGCAGCTAGAGCTGTGCACCGATGAATTACTCTTCAGTGTTTGAACTCTAAGTAGTGAATATTAAACAACACTGAACTGAACTCCAACACTAATAACTGGACTGACACTTTCAATTTACTATAACCTTCTATGTGAAGCTGCTTTGACACAATCTACATTGTAAAAGCACTATACAAATAAAGGTGAATTGAATTTAATTGAATTGTGTTCAGCAGGATCAAGAAACTCATAAAGGTTTAAAACCCCACAAGGGAAAGTAAAATGTGAGGCTATTTTCATTTCTGCTTTTGGGTTTCTATTATGAACCTTTTTTTTTTTTTACAAGATGTAAAAATAAGTCTTTGGTGTTCCCAGAATGTGTCTGAGGTTTCAGCTCAAAATCAGATCATATACCTTGCGGGCAAAAGTTTGACTATTCACGGTTTCGATTTCTTTTTTGTTTAAATAGTCAACTTAAAACATTATAACA
>CAIGQQ010024321.1:0-11653 GCA_903798035.1 Danio albolineatus
TATATATATATATATATATATATATATATATATATATATGTATGTATGTATGTATGTATGTATGTATGTATATATATATATATATATATATATATATATATATGCCTTTCTGTGAAATTGTAAAATTTGGCCTGGGACAACGTGTTGTTTTTTTGCATCTGGCCCTCGGCCAAAAAACTTTGGACACCCCTGATCTAAATACTTAAAGCCTACCTAATATAGAGCTTAAATTTATGTTAGACGTGATCACCGTGAAACCATGATTATTCTTCAGACTATAATCACACAACCAACATCTATAATTGTTGCATTCATAATTGTTTTGCAATTCTAAACATATGACTGTGTGTGAATGTAGCGCCTACTTAAACCAATACACTCCTTTAGTTGCGCTTTGAAATAAAACATTTGAATGTTTGTTAAATAAAGCCACATTGTATAATACACTGGTATTATGTAGTTTTAAAATACAACAACATATTAACATTTTAATTTAGAAGAAGCCAACGTGGGTGTCTTAAGGAGCAAAATCGCAACTTATGCAGTGGTGTCCTCACTCATATTGCAAGTCATACCTCTCCAGCCCTTCGTTTGGGATGGTGTTCATGAAGTGGCCCCCATGACAAACTAATTGAATAGCCCTGCTATAGGCCAATAAACATATTATATATATATATGGAAAATGAATGAATGAGAATGGGCATGATGGAAGATGGAAGCAGCCATAGACATCCATAGCAGGAGCAAAAAATACTATTGAAGGTCAATGGCTGTTTGCTCCATAACTCCTCAGTACATCGTCCTCCGTGTACAACAGAAGAAAGAAACTCAAACGGGTTTGGAACAAGAGAAGGATGAGTAAATGATAAAGTGTTTTTGACTGACCGGTGAAGCTGTCGTCGTCTCTCTGGCGGTCGCTGCGCTCACAGAAGGAGTTTGCGTCTCCAGTTCTCTCGGTGAGCAGAAGCCATCGCGGCGATTCTGGAAACACACCCGGGATCCTGAAGACCAACAAACACATGTAGAGGACAGAATCAGCAGCTATAGCTACAGCACAATTCATTGTGTTAGAAAGAAAAGTAAAGTCCAGTCGAGCATTAAGGAAGATCTGCTGAATCTGTGGTCCTCAGTGATAATATAATAGCAGTCAGTGTTGCCAGTTGTTTAGATCGAAAGTTAAAATACAAGTCCAATTCAATCCTCATTATACATTACTTATGACTAGGCCCACACAGTATCTGTGTGCGCAGAATTCTGCAGATTTTTAGCCCATCATTGATTCTGTTTATTTACTGGTGTAAATGTATATTTAAACAGTTTTCAAATTAATTTCAGTAATTATATTGACTAATTTTAAAAAAAAATTCATATGCTTTATTTACAATACTTTTTGTAAAATACTAGTTTCTGTCTTTTAGTAGAGATTTTATACGAGAGACTTGCTTTGTTTACCAAATAAAGTGGATCTAAAAGGATTTGCATTGTAAACATTAAATAAAAGTTTGAAAGGTATTAGTTTGTATTTCATATGTTAAGGTTTTAGTTATGATACTCCCAAAATCATTCCACAAAAATCTGCAGATTTTTAACAAAATACTCCACAGAAATAGCAAAAAATGTCTGCAGAGTCCGTCTGGCCCTACTCATGACTAGGGCCTAGGCATGGGATGAGAACCGTTTTTAAGGTATACCGCGGTAAGGTTTTATAACAACCAAAATTTACTGTAATACCGTTCCGGAGGTATGTGTGCGATTTTTTTTTTGTTTTGTTTTTTAGGACAAGATCTGCAGAGAAAGATCTCCAAAGATGCTGTTTTAAATAGTACATAAATCAGTGTTTTGGAAACTAATGAAGACAGCAGAAGTCAATGATTGATTTCCATTATTCAGCCTGACATGTTTACTGCTCCGAAATATTTCAAATCTTTTAAAAAACTAAATATATTGTGTTTAAAGGGGGAAAATTATATATTTTAGAGCAGAAATCACAATACCATGAAACTGTGATATTTTTATCCAAGGTTATCGTACCGTCAGAATCTTACACCGGCCCATGCCCAGACAGAATCTGCGGACATTTTTTGCTATTTCTGCGGAGTATTTTGTTATAAATCTGCAGATTTATGCGGAATGATTTTGGGAGTATCAGAATTAAACCTTAATATATGAAATAAAAACTAATACCTTTTTAACATTTATAATGCAAATCCAATTAGATCCACTTTATTTGGTAAACAAAGCAGGTCTCTCATATGAAATATCTACAAAAATATGACTTTACAAGCTGTACTGTAAATAAATCATATGAATATTTTCATATTAGTCAATATTATTACTGAAATTAATTTGAAAACTGAATAAATATAAATATACACACATTTACAGCAGTAAACAAACAGAATCAATGATGGGCTAAAAATCTGCGGAAATCTGCACGCGCAAGACTCCGTGTGGGCCTAATCATAACTAATAACTTAATACATGACATGAAAAATAAACATTTTTAACTTTTATTTAACGTTTACAATGCAAATCCAATTAGATCCGCTTATTTGGTGAACAAAGCGAGTCTCTTGACAGAAAATATGACTTAGAATAGGACAAACTGTAGTGTAAATAAATCATGTGAACATTTTAATATTACTGTTATTAAATCACACAATAAAATTAGTGAAATAAACTGAATAAATATTCATTTCCACAAGTAAAACACAGACTTCAGATCTCTGCACATGCAGATTCCGTGTGGGCCTGCTCATGGCTTAATATTATACATGTTAAGCTAAACAACAACAGTCCACTTCTCAATGTATGTGTTTTTAATATATTGTAATGTGTTACAGCTGAACAACTAAACTGTATTTTTATATTATCTTCATTTGTTTATTTTTATTATTATTATTATATTTATTTTTTCTTAAGTCGAGTGTTGCGGACATCTTGGCCTATTCATTCATTCATTTTCCTTTCACCCTAGTCCCTTTATTAATCTGGGGTCTCCACAGCAGAATGAACCACCAACTTATCCAGCATATGCTTTACACAGCGGATGCTCTTCCAGCTGCAACCCATCACTGGAAAACACTTATACATTCTGGTTAACACATACACTACGGCTCAATTAGTTAATCAATTCACCTGTACCGCATATCTTTGGACTGTGGGGGAAACCGGAGCACCCGGAGGAAACCCACGCAACCACTGGGAGAACATGCAAACTCCACACAGAAATGCCAACTGACCCAGCCGGGGATCGAACCAGCGACCTTCTTGCTGTGAGGTGATTGTGCTACCCACTGCGCCACCATGACGTCCATCTTTTAATATGCCATCAAATAATATTTGTTCTACATAAGCCAGAGCAGATTAATGAACTCTTCTTCAGCTAACTGTGATGTGTGTGTGCGTGTGTGTGTGTGTCTAACCCATAGCAGAGGAACAGAGAGAGCGGAGCAGCTCCAGTCCCAATCAGACCCCTCCAGGAGCCGCAGCCGAGGGCCACGGCCAGCAGCAGGAGCTCGCCGGAGAACATGGTCAAGCCGGACATCATGGTGACCAGCAGACGCAGAGACGGGTCACACAGCTCCAGACCTGCACACACACACACGCATATATATATATATATATATACTGTATATATTTGGTGAAATCTAAATATAGGAGGAATAATATAGTAATAATGGTCAGAATATAGATCAGAAAAGTCGAATAATGAGTGGAATAATCAGAATATAGATGTAAATATACATAAGAATAATCAGAATATAAAGAAATAAATAAATAAATGGAATATAGAGAGGGATAATCTAATATAGAAAGGAGTAAAGCTGTCGTGTGTGTGTGTGTGTGAGAGAGAGACTCACGTGTGATGTAGAGTGTGAGGTAGACTCCAGCGCTCGCAGCAGCCAGACAGAAGCGCATGGCGATGAAGAGCGGCGGTGACGGAGACACACACACACACACTCCAAACACCACAGCCAGAGTCAGAGACGCCAGCAGAGACCGGTGTCTGCCCAGCCTGAACACTCAGAGAGAGAGACACACACACACACACACACACACACACACAGAGGTCAGAGCCAAGCGGCAACCTCTCGCTCTCCCTCGGGAAGCCAATACAGAAGTAACTGAAACTGCAATACATCGACTCGCCATCGGGGGCTGCTCCATAAACTCCAGGGGGTTTCTGACTGCAATGCTAAATTGGCCATTTTTACAGCTGATAAAAACATGTTTACAGCCTGGTACAATCGATGGTTTTGATGCATACAGCAAATATTACCCTTCATGACAACTCTGAGGGGGGTGAATTTTTCCGTTCTCCTCCGTTTCCTTTATATTAAGCTAAATTAAGTTTGCATAATTAAGGGCGTGGCCACTTGAGTGACAGCTAGTCCCGCTGGTCGCCGTCACGTCACCTCAGCTGATTAGCTGCTGAACTCAGTATATAAATCTTATTTTTGTGTTGTTTTATGTGGCTTTACACAGTCAGTTGCCTTGTGGAATTATTTCCTACATTTATTAGATAACATGGCATGCTGTGTGCAGTTAATTGTGCTCACAAACCATTCACGGGGTCTCCATTTCCCAGGTGAGTGAAATTATACACTTAAATACCATCTCTATAAATGTACTTGCTTTATTTAGGATAATTTATGATTTATAATGTTCTTTAGAGCTCTAATGCACTCCAGAATCTGACAGATTGATCAGCTGTAGTCTATAAAATCGTCATCTGAAGCGTTGTCATACAGTGTTCTGCCTGGATTTCATCAATCGCCCTGCATTTACTAACACAGACTATATCTGAAGTATTTGGAAGTAGTTAGCATTTCCCCCCTGTAGAAAAACGTCATAAGAACGATGTTTAGTGGCTCAGTATATTACAGCAGTGTTTTCAACAGACTAAACACTTTATTGATATAGTGTACAACCAAGCACGTGTGGTCAGAACCAGGGGCGCCGCTAAGGGGGGGAAAGTTAGGACGATTCTAAGGGCCCATGCACTCTAGGGGCCCCCAGAGATCTGCTTTATAATTAATATCAATACTATAATGTAATATAAATTATTAATGTTTCTCTAAATTACAAGTAAAACAATTTATTAGAAAAAAAAACGGCTTATATCGGCCTCTCGTGTCTGTCACTGTCAAATTGCACCCCCCTCCTTTCACTGTATGGTTCAGTCCGTCAGTAGCGGGAAGAGAGTTGATGCTTTGAGAGCGATCGTCAGGTAAACTGTCAGAGCAGCGATGGTTAACACAGATTAAATCCGGTCATCAAAAACGAAAAGAGAGGCTACAAAAGCAGAGAGAGAGAAAAAGGGGACGGCAGTTGCTATCACAGTTTTTTGAAAAGAAAGGTAACGTTATGTCCATTCACAGAGCTTTCTGTGAATATTTTAAATATTTTAAATATTTCCCAATTTTCACATTATGTCTGATAATATTTTTTCTTCTGGAGAAAGTCTTATTTGTTGTATTTTGGCTTGAATAAAAGCAGTTTTTAATTTTTTAAAAACCATTTTAAGGTCAAAATTATTAGCCCCTTTAAGCATTTGTTTTTCTCGATAGTCTACAGAACAAACCACTGTTATACAATAACTTGCCTAATTACCCTAACCTGCCTAGTTAACCTAATTAACCTAGTTAAGCCTTTAAATGTCACTTTAAGCTGTATAGAAGTGTCTTGAAAATATCTAGTCAATGTTATTTACTGTCATCATGGCAAAGATAAAAGAAATCAGTTATTAGAGAAGAAAAACTATTATGTTTAGAAATGTGTTAAATTGGTGAAAAAATAAACAGGGCTAATAATTCTGACTTCAACTGTGTGTATATATACACATAAAAATGTAAAATTTTCAGTGAATATTTGATTACTGTTCCTTTTTTTGTACTACGTTTACATTTGAACAATAAATCATCTGCTAGCTACAGTCATGTAGTTTCTCTTACTAAATACCTATAAGTAGTGGACAAAATCAATAATAAACTGCATAGGTCAGTATAACTACATCGCGGACAAAGAGTTTAGATAGCTAGCTTTGTAGTAGGGGCCCATCCTCATATTTTTTCATGGGGCCCAAAATTGCTAGCGGCGCCCCTGGTCAGAACACAAACGAGTCGCAGGTAAGGAAATATTGTGTGTTTCTCCCAAACTAAGCAAAATGCTAGCAGCGTCTGTAGCTCCGTTCATGCTCTGCCTCTTTGCCCTTATTTGGAGACCCCCAGCTGGAGCAGTGATGCGAGAACAAAATGGCGCCGGTTGGCCACGCCCACTTGTGGCCACTTTTGCGCTCTTCAGAAACCTATGGGGGGACGTCACAGATACTACGTCCATATCTTTTACAGTCTATGGTCAGAGCCAGCATTTTTATTTGCGTTAACAACACTGTTCATTGTCCAGCAGTGTCAGTCTGAGATTGTAGCAGTGGAGTCTCTCACCGGTCAGACGTGTAGCCCAGACACAGACAGCCCGTCAGGGTCCCCAGAATGAAGCAAACCTCCTCTACTGGAACCAGCCAGTACCGCGAACACACCAGATCCCACTGACAGAGACAGGAAGTCAAACACAACACACAGGAAGTCACTCCAAGCTCTTCTCATGTTTATGAACACCTGATGATTACTGTGGAACAAACACACTATTTATACACGCATACACTTATCGGTAGGGCCAGACGGAATCTGCGGACATTTTTTACTCTTTCTGTGGAGTATTTTGTTAAAAATCTGTGGATTCATGCGGAATGACTTTGGGAGTATCAGAACTAAAATCTTAATATATGAAATAAAAAGTAATACCTTTTAAACATCTATTTAATGTTTACAATGTGAATCTAATTAGATCTACTTTATTTGGTAAACAAAGCAAGTCTCTCATTTAAAATATCTACTAAAACACCAAAAATAGTACATTACAAACTGTATTGTAAATAAATCACATGAATATTTTCATATTAGTCAATATTATTAGAGAAATTTATTTGAAAACTGATTCAATTTACATTTACACACATTTACAAAAGTAAATAAACAGAATCAGTGATGGGCTAAAAATCTGCGGAAATCTGCGGAATTCTGCGCGCGCAGATTCCGTGTGGCCCTACTTATCGGTCACACTTTACAGTAAGGTTCAATAGTTAATGTTAATTATTCCATGGTCTGTTGAAATTCTTGATTCTGATTGGCTGGAGGGTGTGGTATATTTCGTTAAAGCGCACAGGTAGTTCCAGTCAGTTTTGATCACAGTTCGAAATAAATGCGCTTCTCCCAAACGTTTACAGTTACTATAGCAACTCGCATGTGCTGCGCTTGAAATCAATGAGGGCTTTTAATGGCGGACGGGAAATTCTCAAAATTAGGAAAATACTCATCAACTATCCTACAAAATCAAGTTTTAAGAGTTTTTCAAGCGAGAATATAGTTATTTTAAAGTCAAATCGGCAGTTTGTGTGCATGGATAGCGCGTCTTTAAAAATTTGGAAGCTCCAGGCGGTCAGCGGCAGCTCCGCAAACGGCTCCCCCTGAGGAAAGCTTCACGTCGGTCAGACCATCTGAAGACCCGCGGCTGGATCTAATCTCCTGCATCTCTGTTTTTAAATCAGGATATATAATTAATCTTTTGGTGTATCTAAGGGTGCTTTCACACTTGGTTCAATTGCCTGGACCGTACCCAAGTTCGATTGTCCCCCCTTGCCACCTGCTTGGTTGGTTCGTGTTCACACTGTCTTTTTTCCTTCTGAACCCCGGTACGCTTGCGTCATCAAGCAGATGTTTTGTGTACGTCTGTTGCCAGGCGACGGAAACGAAAGCAAAGCGCCAAAAGGGAGAGACGTCCGCACATCGCGGTTGTTTCGCTTTAACTGAACCTTTTGGTTTAGAACGTACAGAAAACGACTCGCGTCTATCTGCCGCAAACATATTATACACGTTCAGAACATCACGTGATGTCCAAAGCTGTTTTTGGAGGAGACAAGCATTATCACTGTGTTTGCTCTGGCTCGGTCGCGCTTGTCAGCGCGTGATACTCAGACAGACAGACACACACACACACACACACACACACACACAAATGAACGTTATAAAAACTATAGTTGGCTGTACTGTTGACGGTTCACTTCTGGCTTTTGGTACGATTGCATTCATATTACAAGTGAACCGTTCCAGAGTTCACATGAACCGTACCCCAGACCACCTCTTTCAGGCGGACTCGGGTACGGTTCAGGGGTGCGCACCCGAGTTCAGAAGACGTGTTCACACTAGCTAAACGTACCGTACTATGACGTCAAACGAACCCGGGTGCGGACCAAAAGTGCTAGTGTGAAAGCACCCTAACAGTCAGTCTCTGGACATTTGAACATATATAATTTGTTCTCAGGTGTTTTTGACCGATTGCAAGTAAGTTTCATAATTAATTTATGACCGTAAATATCACACTGATCCTGCGTGTTTGGCTGATTGCTTTTGTTTTAAAAGAAGATCAATAAAGCAGAATGTTCTCCTACCTGTCCTTGTATGTTCTTTCATTATGCAAACTTTACCTATATTTAACAGCAGAGATTTTGGCTGCTTCAAAGACTCTAGAATACACTTTCTTGTCAAGCCAAAGCCAATATACAGATCCTCCCTCGTCAGAGAAGCGGTAGAAAGTAGACAAAAGAAACGTGTGTCTGAGAATGTGTTATTTATCCACCTGTGATCGGACTAATCTTATATTAGCAGATATAAAGAGCACGTGGGCTCTCTCTGTCTGCCTGCCTGTCAGCCTGTCACAGCTGATTCAGTGGAGGGACTAGAAAATCGATCATGTAAAAACGGACAAATATTGCGCTGCAAACAGCAACACTATTTTAAACTTATGCCCACCTTGGCAAATGACCATGGAATAAGCGGGATAATCAACGGCTTGCCGTGCGTTAAAGGATTTTAATGCACTTCGCGGAGGCGACCACGTCGTGCATTAAAATCCTTTAACGCACGGCAACCCGTTGATTATCCCTTACTTAATGCATTTACTGACATGAACAAACCATAAACAATACATTCACTACAGTATTCGTTCATGTTAGTTTACGTCAGTTAATGAAATACAGTTTAAATTTGTTAGTTCATGTTAACTCACGGTGCATTAATGTGCATGGACTTGGATGTTAGTAAAGCATTAGTAAATGTTCAATTATGATTAATAAATGCTGTACAAGTGTTGATCATGATTAGTTCATGTTAGTAAATGCATTAACTAATGAACCTTTTTGTAAAGTGTGACCCACTTATTTAACCAAACACCAACGTTACATTCCAAATTGCACATAATGTATTGCAGCGTAGTGTAATCCGAACTAGAGATTTGTGCGGTGGCCGGGAAGAGCAGAACAACATTACAAAGTGTAAAACAGTTTTACGAAGCTCGAGACAAATTTACATTTTGGAAAACATTTTTACATATCATAAGACGGTGCCACGGTGGCGTAGGGAGTAGCACATTCGCCTCACAGCAAGAAGGTCGCTGGTTCAAGTCTCGGCTGGGTCAGTTGGCATTTCTGTGTGGAGTTTGCATGTTCTCCCCGTGTTGGTGTGGGTTTCCTCCGGGTGCTCCGGTTTCCCCCACAGTCCAAACACATGCGGTATAGGGGAACTGGGTAAGCTAAAGACGGTGGAGGTGAGCTTCCCTCCCTCCAGGACATCTACACCAGGCGGTGCATGAGGAAAGCCAAGAGAATCATCAGTGACTCCAGCCACCCAAGCCATAGACTTTTCTCTCTGCTACCCTCAGGCAGACGGTTCCGCAGCATCCGGTCACGCACCAGCCGACTGAAGGAAAGCTTCTTCCCACAGACTATCAGGCTGATGAACACTTAACACACCTCACACAAACTCTTTCATACCACTCACTACACACCATCAACATGTAGCATGCACTGCACTTTAATCAACCCTTACTTAAAACAATACTGCCTACAACTACGGGTATACCTATTCACATATTCATCGTCTTACTTATTGCTGTCAACATTGCAATTGTACATTGTTGTGTTTCCCTTTGGGAGTATTTTGTTGCATGTTGTATTTTTACACTGTGTATTTTGCGCTGTCTGTATTTTTGCACTGTCGTTGTATCCGCACTGTCGTTGTATTTGCACTGTCGTTGTATCTGCACTGTCGTTGTATTGCACTGTCTGTATTTTGCACTGTCTGGAGCCAGCACCTAAGCTTTTCACTCATCATAGCACACGTGCTGCTGCTGATGTGACAATAAAAGTGATTTGATTTGATTTGATAAGTTGTCCGTAGAGTATGAGTGCGAATGAGTGTGTATGGATGTTTCCCAGAGATGGGTTGCAGCTGGAAAGGCATCCGCTGCGTAAAACAAATGCTGGATAAGTTGGTGGTCGTGAAAATGAATGAATGAATATCATAAGACACAATTACAGAGGAAAAACGGTTTTACCAAGAACAAAACAAGTTTACATTTCAGAAAACAAATAAACAAGACGCAAAACACTTTTACCAGTGCCGAAACACATTTACAATCACAGATTCTTTACGGAAAGGGAATGTAGCAAACACTGGAAGTGACGCAGCAAAGGGCGTTGTTGTTGGTGAGCGCGGTAAATTCGTGTTGTGGAGTAAATGGTGTAAATAAAGTTTATGGTGATGAACATGGCCTGCGGCTGAGGGATGTTTTGTGGCAAACACATGAGCAGCTTGACGTGGTTTTGCTTTACGTGTGGTCGGTGTTTGGAGTTTCTAAAAGACGCGGACCAGACGTAAACACCAGACTGCATCAGTGTGTTCAATGTGTTAGCGAGGGCCACTCGTACGCTGTACTCATGAACATCATGTTAAGTCTACACGGTGTAAACATCTGCTTGAGGACTCTTAAGAGTAAACTGAATGAAGCCGGTGTTAGGAGTGGTTATTACTCTGCTGCGTGATCAAACTGTGTACATCTGCCCAAAGTCTATGTCAAACTCTAGTTTAGAATGGCTGTTTATTCCTCTTCAGATCATAAATGCTTACCTTCTCGCCCACAATACGTGTTGTATATATTAATATATATTATCATATTAATAACACATATATATATATATACTAATACCTATTATTATTATTATATCGATCACATGTTGGTTACATGTACAGCAAATGTACATCAGTCCGTGTTAAGGTTTTTAGTTCGCAGCTCGCACTTTGCCGCGTCACCTCCGGTGTTTGCTACATTCCCTTTCCGTAAAGAATCTGTGATTGTAAATGTGTTTTGGGACTGGTAAAAGTGTTTTGCGTCTTGTTTATTTGTTTTCTGAAATGTAAACTTGTTTCGTCCTTGGTAAAACCGTTTTTCCTCTGTAATTGTGTCTTATGATCGGTAAAAATGTTTTCCAAAATGTAAATTTGTCTCGAGCTTCGTAAAAGTGTTTCACACTTTGTAATGTTGTTTTGCACTTCCTGGCCACCGTAGAAATGAAAGTATTTTTTTTTATATTCACACCAAATTTAAGATTTCAGAAGTTGAAATCTCGTTTGGCAAGCACGTTTGAACAACACATCCTGCATTGTTTAAGAATAAGGTCTGCAGTTCAGAATGGATTGTTTGACATTGGTTGGATAAATGTATCACCAACCTGATTTCATCAAGTAGGACATGTTCC
>CAIGQQ010024329.1:0-10835 GCA_903798035.1 Danio albolineatus
ATATGCAATGTCCAGTCTGAATTATAGTTGACCAGGAGCTACATGTAACAAGTACAGTTTATTATTTCCCACTAGTGTATTTTTTCGGTGTGGGCCAATTGATCAGAATTGCAGGAACGGCTACTGAAGAGAATATTTAATTTTTTTATTTATTTATTATTAATATTATTTTTTTATATATAGTCTATGGATGAAACATACGGCGAGCCACCAAAGGAAGCGATTCACCTGCTAGACTCTCATTAAGGCTGCACTTTTACTATGTATCGTTTCAGGAGCAACATTGCAATGTGTGCGTTTGCAACGGACACATTGCAAATAATGCAATGTGGTGGTAATTAGCAATGAAGTGTTATTTTACATAACATACGATTATTCAATAAAAGGGATGAGACAAAATATCGATATGATGTATGCTATACAATATTGATGTAGCCAAGTGTCGATATTTGTTTGAAAGGTACAAAATATCTGAATTCAACTGCGACACCAACCCGAACACCCAAACCCTTCTGTACTTTTGATCGTGACAACTTTCCCTCCTCGGGTAACATGCCAGATACATTACCCCTATCTGTTCTAGGACACATTTACAAATTAAGCAATTAATCTGACGGTATAATAAACTTGGATAAAAATAATAATTTAAAATTAGTTCTTTTATTAGTGTCTAGATAGAAAACGAAACATTTCCCCCTTGAACAAGCCATTTTTGGATATATTTTGTGTTGGAGATACTGTTGTCCTAAAAATATATATATATATATTAAAAAAAACGTGTTAAAAATCTTACATGTGCTGTAGGAACGGTACTGTATAACTGAATTGTTTTTTTTTTTTGTATTTTGACTTACTTGACTTGACTTACACCTTGAAATTAGTTATCATCCCATGCCTGTTGCTTTAACAGCAGTACATAAGGCATCGCTTCTCGTAACGGAGGATCGAAAACTCAGAAATGTTGCAAATCTACAAAAATATATGTACTGTTAATAACAGAAATGCAGAACTTAGAACTTTTTCATGCATTTCTCACCTTCATTTTCAAATATCATGATATATAGTGGATCGGTTTCTTGTGACATTATGCTGATATTGTGATCTATCATTATTTGTGGGCAAAGTATTGTGATAAAATCATATCGTGTGTTAACCTGTCATTCTCACCTCCTTCAATTACTGCACCTAATTATCTGACTACTTAGATCACTTTTATTTTTTTCTCTACCTCATTTATTTATGCTTGCAATTTGTTTGATTATTCCTATTCAATAATAAATAGAGCTATTCAAAATTGTGCCAATATTGTATTTATATCTCAATTGCAGAAAAAAAAAATCGCTATGTCAGATTTTTCCAATATCATGTAGCCCTAATTCTCATATCATTCAGGACTGTAACACAAGCTGGTTGGCACTTGGCATAGTTGTGGGGCTGTCGGGGCTGATTAAAACATTTGGAGCAGATGAGGACAGCTCCTTTGTTTGATCTGATCAATCAAAACACATTTATTTATTTTGTCTTGTGCAATTGGGGCCTTAATCATCTATTTATTTTCTCCTGTTTCCCCTTCTTTAGATTCTCCCTATTCTGCACTTTAACCAATTTGAAAGACCAGATTCGAAGGCGAAGATGTATTCAATCCCTGGTTTGCCTCAAGTTGGATCAAATACAACTGTTCATATTACAAGGGTAAATTTAACACCACACACTGTATTGGTGGAATTTGGAGGGAATTTAAATCATGAGCAAGAGACCAGGGAAGTATGGCAACAACTTAAAGACATTGACGTCCCTAGGAAGTGGCAGCATGCTTTTGAAGGCAGACCTGGAGAAATTTGCTTGGTATATGAAGACAGAACTTGGCACAGAGCAAGAATAATTTCAAAAACTGAATATGAATATAACGTGTTCCTAATTGATGATGGCAAATCACTTTGGACGACAAGCGAAGTTTTGAAGACATGTCCACGCAACCTTTGCGGTCTTGCTCCCAAAGTAGAGCTTTGTATATTGACCAATGTATCAGCACTGTGTCTGGAGAGTGCATGGTCTGCAGCTGCTTCAAAGTTCATCAGATCTTTGTGTGGGAAAAACCTCTCTGGATGCGTTCAGGACGTGATAATGCCATCCAGGATCATTCTTCTAGATGTTCCGAGCATATCCAAACAAATGTATGAATTCGGATTTGCAAGAAATATGCCTAGTAAAAATTTCAAAATCCTTGTTATGCATTCACTGCATTTGCCTAGAATTCCTTCTGTACAAACAGACCTTTTGACAACAAATGGTCAGCAGGAGAATGTCAGTAGTTTAGATAAGCTGTGCCAGTACTTGTATCCAGAGTTGTCACCTGGAACAATTGAGATTGTAACTGTAACACAAGTTGTTCATCCACTGAAGATCTATTGCAAACTGCGTGTCTTTTCACAAGAGCTCAAGAAATTAAGTGATCAGCTTTATGAATACTATGAAGATGCATTCTCTGCACAAATCCCAGTACCACTGTGTGATGGGTCACCGTGTGCAACAAAAGGTAGTGATGGGAAATGGTACCGATCGTTTCTTCAGCAGAATGACATCTCCGATGTTGTCAAGGTCTTTCATGTTGATTATGGAATTGGAGATTTTGTTAAACTCTGCAACATCAGACCCTTATCAGCAAGATTCTTCCATCTGCCTGTTGTCACCTATGGATGCTCTCTGCACGGTGTCATTGACAAAGGTGTTGGATGGAGGACAGATCAGATAGATTATCTGAAATCTGTCATGCTGGATCAAATCCTTGTCGGAAAGTTTGAGCGCTACAGCGTGAATGAGGGTGTCTATTATGTAACACTGTATGGAAATGACAATGTAAATGTGAACCACATGTTTGGTCACAAAGAGCATTGTTTGTCTTTGCACGAGAAGGTTTGTGGTGATCAGACACTTGACACTCTAAACAAAGTGACACATGGCAATATGCATGGCGGAAATGAGTCTGTACAATCTCTCCATTCAGCCTATTTAACCGAGTGCTCCAGTTCTGTTGAAGATGTTAATGTAGTCAGACCTTCCAAAGCTGACGGAAACCTACAGTCCACAAAGGGAGGCTGCACACTGAATGCTGCAGCAACTTCATGTCTTCAGACTGATGCATATGTTGATTCACCACCCAAAATTAAAGTGGGTGCCAAGATGAAGGTACACATAACCTGTGTCCAAAGCGTGAACCAGTTTTATGGTCATTTTGCACAAAATACTGATGCCGTAACAAAAATGACCAAGGATATTCAACAGCTGTGCCGCAAACGTCCACAAGCCAAGTTTTCAATTTCCCCGAAGATGATGTGCCTTGCTAAATTTTCAGATGGGCAGTGGCACAGAGGACAAATTGAATCTGTGCATCCAAAAATACTTGTCCATTTTGTAGACTACGGTGACCTGGTGGTTGTGGATAAATCTGATATTCTACCACTTCCTCCAAATGCTAGTGCAATTTCATCTCTTCCCATTCAGGCTGTTCAGTTTGAACTTTTCAATGTAACTTTACCTGAGCCATGTGAGCTTAATGAGTGGTTCAAAAACTATGTCACCGACTGCGCGTTCAATGTGGTTGTGAAGCTAAATTCTTCAGGAAAGCTGTCAGTGGAGCTGTATGATGACAAAACAAACCTCAACTTAAAAATTAAAGACATGTGGAGCAAGACCAAAAGAATAGACTCAAACAACGCCAAAGGAACCGTTAAGACTCGTGGTTTTAAAGAGCCTTTAGAGGGCATGGAGTTTAGAGAGGTAAGAAATAATTTTAGCACTACATCACAACCACACGCGAGGACCTCAAAGCAAGTAGTTGCTCCAGCCAGATTGGAAAAAAACTTCCTGCCCACTTCTGGATACAGCAATACAACTGGACACAATAGAGCTAGGCCTAAAGTTTTACAGCATCAAGTAATGTCTTATCCAAAGCTCACCGAACTTCCCTTGAGAACCTTCAATGTGGGACATGCTTCAGATGTCTATGTTTCACATTGTAATAGTCCTTCGAATTTCTTCGTACAATTGACAACTGATGAAGATGAAATATTTTCCCTTCTTGACAAACTCAACTCTTCTCCGATAAGTGATGCACAAGTTGAACTAAATCTCTTGCAGTCAGGTGATCTGGTGAAAGCTGAATATCCAGCTGACGGTGCCTGGTATCGTGCTGTTGTTCAAAACAAAAGAGATGGCATGGTTCAAGTGCAGTTTATTGATTTTGGGAATGAAGTGACACTCCCGCCCCCTAAAATAAAGCAGCTTGACAAGCAGTTCCTTAGCACTCCCAGGCTCAGCATTCAATGCATGCTTGAGGATAGTAAGAGAAGAGGAAAAAGAGACTGGACCCAGGAGGAGATAATGACTTTCAAAGAGGCAGCAGGTGAAAATGGTGAGAAGAAAATTCAATGCAAGTTCATTCGAGAAGATGCAACTTGTTGGCTTGTAAGTTTAGAACATCAGGAAGGACCTTTGTTTACTGTCAGATCAGATGCTCAAAGTGAATCCCAAATGTACTGCAATAAAAATACCCAGCCATCAACTTTCAAGAAACCAGCTGTAACTCAAGGCCAAACTGTAGAGGCGTATGCTTCATCTATTGTCGGACCAAATTACTTCTGGTGCCAGTTCAAAAGCTCTGAGATTCTTGACAAAATCTCCCTGCTTGCACAAGAAATTGGAAACAGTAGTCAAACGAAAGCAATCCAGCCAGATCAGCTACGCCAAGGTGGAATTTGTTTAGCTCGCTTTTCTGACCAGCTCTGGTATCGAGCACAGGTTATCAACACGCATGAAAGGGTCTCTGTTCTTTTTATAGATTATGGAAATGAGTCTGAAACTGACTTTAACTGCATAAAGACCCTGCCAACAAAACTCCTGGAAAGCCCACCACAAGCATTTCTATGTCAGTTGCAAGTTTCGGGGTCTGTAGATGGCACTTGGAGTAACACTGCAGCTGATAAATTCTTTGAGCTTCTTGTGGATGAGCCTTTAAAAGTGACCATACAGAATATGGTAATGACCTCTGAACCTCCAATGTGTCCTCGGTTTAGTGTCCTTGTTGAATGCAAGGGACAGATCGTTAATGATCTTATGAAAGATTACTTGTCTGATCCCAAACCTCAAGTCTCTAGTAAGGTGATCACGGCAAAAACCACTGCAGGTACAGGCAATTTTGGTGTAACCAACTCTGAAGCTCTCCAGAAAAATAAAACACCCAACATTAACTCTAGTACAATACCATCAAGTGATAATGTCAGCAATTCAGCAACATTAACCACAGTTGTAAACATGATGGATCCTGAACTATCAATGCAGTGTTTACCTCAATCGGTAGATCTTCCCCTACGTGTGATAGAATCAGGTACAGTGTCTGAAGCGTATATTTCACACGTCAACAACCTGAAAAGTTTTTACGTGCAACTCAAAGAGGATGAGAATACGCTCTTCTCTCTCACTGAGCTATTGAATTCCTCTCAGCCATCGGAGAAAGATGAAACGCATGGATTAAATGTTCAGCAGGGAAGTTTGGTGAAAGCCATGTTTCCTGAAGATAATTCCTGGTATCGTGCTGTAGTGAAAGGCTCTCCTGAAAATGACATGGTACTTGTGGAGTTCATAGATTTTGGCAATGAGGCAATGGTTTCTACACTTAAAGTTTGCAGACTTGATGAACATCTGTTGTCGTACCCAAGGTTCAGCATTCACTGCAGCTATAGTTTAAATGATCAAGTCAAGGCAATGAAGGAGCGGGAACTTCTCTTCAAACAAGTACTTGATGAAGCTGGGGAGAACATGTTCTCTTGCAATTTTATCCAAAAAGATGACATCACTTGGGAAGTTACAATGACTCCTTGTGGTGGCACATCTGATTCGTTGAGTGAGAAATGGGTCACCAAACCAGTGAAGGAGACATTCAATTTTCTCTTCAAGAAACCAGATGTTTCTTTGGGACAATCCATAGAAGCTTTTGCGTCATGCATTGTTGGACCAGATTATTTCTGGTGCCAGTTTTCAAACTCTGAAGTACTTGACCACATCACACATGTTGCTCAAGAATGTGGAAATTCCAGTGAGATTCAGTCAATTCTGCTGGATAATTTGGATCCTGGAAGCTCATGCCTGGCTCTCTTTTGTGATGACCAGATGTGGTACCGTGCACAAGTTATTAAGAAGTGCTCAAACACAGTATCTGTCCTTTTTGTTGACTTCGGAAATGAGTCTGAAACCAGTGAAGGTTCAGTAAAAGCACTACCTTGTGACTTGCTGGAAAGTCCACCTCAAGCTTTCCTGTGTCGGTTGGAAGGATTCGATCCATCTGGAGGATCGTGGGATAGTGAAGCTACTGATAACTTTTACGAGCTCCTGGTGGATAAACCTCTGAAAGTGAGTGTGCAGTGTATTGATAATTCAGCGGACCACAACAGTCCTCCATATTATGTTAAAGTTGAGTCTTCACAATGTCTTGTAAATGAGCTCATGACAAAGTTTTGGAGAAATTGCACACAACAGGATGAGAACTCTGCTGAGGTAATTGAATCCTGTGAAAAAGACGTGGGATCAGCACCTGTTGATCAGTCTGTTTCAGATGATAAAACAAGTGAGTGTCTTGCGATCTCTACTGAGGATAATCACACAAGTGAACCTCCCTGTCCTGAACTACACGGAGCTAATCCAATAGATTCATTGGTGGAAAAGGGTAACGTGCATAATGTACCTGAAAACGAAGTGGATGAAAAGCTTGTTGAAGCAGATGTGGTTGCTGCTACAACAAATTCTGATGTTGCTGCTAATGATCCTGCAAATTCAGAATTGGAAGTTCAAGAAGTCTGTCATGAACCTGATGGAGATTCTGTTGTATCTGCTGAGCAAGTCCAGCTATACACAGAAGAAAGTAAAGAAGATGGGGAGGATGCCAGATGCCAAAATGGTATGTACATTTTTGCAACTTGTGTAAGATATTATTTATCTTTTCAATGGGATAGACATATATTTTTTTAGTCTGATGTGCATTTGCTCACGCACTAGTTTGTTATTGCTAAAACGCTTTCTGATTCCTTTGCAAATTTTTAGCAATTTCAAGGAGTAGGTTGTTGAAAGTGAGAGTAAAGGCCTTCTCGCACTGTGAGATTTCAGCCACGATTTTGTCATTTGAGACAAACTTGGGAAATAGTAAAAGATTCTTGAAATCCTAGGCTAAAATCTGTGATCTTAGATTGTTGGTTTGACATGTTCACAGACAGCCGCTTGAAGCCCGTTGTAATCAGATTTTTCCTCCAGTGAAGTTCTGGCAGTGTCAGAAGATTTCAGACACTTTCCTGCAGTGTGACAACATCTGCAATGAGCGTCAATCCAAGAACCAATAGGAGCACTGAATCTGATGACTCAATCCATGCGACAATTGAAATGACCGCAGGGAAATGTCAGAACAGTTTTATTATTGAGGCATGCTGTGTGTGAAATTCCTGCTACAGTTTGTTTACACTTGCAGTGAGGAATCATTTCAGAATGCGGGATAGTGAAAGTGTCACGGGTGGATGACGTCAAACTCCGGGCGCGTTTTCTTTCGTGTTTCGCATTAGGAGTTGAAAAAATCACAGTGTGAGCCAGCCTTAAGATTGCTTTTGACTTTGACCTGTCAGAATATCTTGACTGGTAGAGTTGATGGGTAGCAGTTGTTTTATCTGCGGAAGTATGGTATCCTAAACACAATTCTACCAAATGTAAAAAAATATATTTATAATTTACACATTATCAACGGGATTCGAACTCGTGTAGTCAAAAGGGTCAGAACACGTATCAATCAACCTATCTAGCTGAGCTATTCACGACTTCAGATGAAAGGGTCTGTTTTGATCATGTACAGTAAATTATAAATATTTTTAGGTTAATTTTGGTTATATACTGTTACAGAAATGTTAAAATCAATAATGTTTACAATGACATTGACACCAAGAAATAAGTATCTTTGTTTGTTACGGGCATGTTTTGTTGCTGTGAAAAAGTGATGAATCTGCAAAAGTGAATAGCTTTCATCTGGAAAGGGACACCAGTTAAGACGGTCACCAGTTAAACATCGGCTTCATTCAGTTTACTTTTTAAGAGTCCTCAAGCAGATGTTTACACCGTGTAGACTTGCCATCATGTCCACGATTACAGCGTACGAGTATAAAATATTGAACACATTGATGCAGTACGTCTGGTCTTTACGTCTGGTCCGCGTCTTTTAGAAACTCCAAACACCGACCACACGTAAAGCAAAACCACGTCAAGCTGCACATGTGTTTGGCACAAAACATCCCTCAGCCGCAGTCCATGTTCGGTCACCATAAACTTTATTTACTCCACAACACTAATTTACCGCGCTCACCACCAGCAACAACAACACCCCTTTCGTCACATAACTTCCGGTGTTTGGTACATTCTCTTTCCATCAAGAATCTGTCTTTGTAAATTTGTTTCAGGACTGGTAAAAGTGTTTTGCATCTTGTTAATTTGTTTTCTAAAATGTAAACTTGTTTCGTCCTTGGTAAAATTGTTTTTCCTCTGTAATTGTGTTTTATGATTGGTAAAAATGTTTTCCAAAATGTAAATTTGTCTCTAGCTGCGTAAATGTATTTCACACTTTGTAATGTTGTTTTGCACCTCCCGGCCACCGTAGCTTTTCAGTGCTTGTAATGTAATTTAGCACAGAGCATGGTTTGCATGGAAAAACTGATTCTCACAGAGACCCATGAGCATACTGGGGGTATTGAACCTGAGACTACCTGACAGAAGTGGACTGAATTCGGTTGCACTGAAACTGTGGCTCTATTAGCATGGAAGTCTACACCAGCTTGGGTTTGCTTTTTTTATTTTAAGTTAATAATTATAATGGTTGAACTAATGAGTGCTTGGATGACAGTTTAAAGATTTACCACATTTCCCTGAGTGAGCGAGCATGCGGTGTATTCAGGCAAAAGAGACCAGTGACAAAAGGTGAATACAAAATGATTTGATGGAATCAAGTGAGCATGAAAAGACGAGTGTTGCAGGGCCATTAATGTAACAAGCTTTGCTCAGTGTGAAGGCGGGAGTGTGTAAACATCAGTAGTTTGATGCAACAGTTTTTAATTTTTTTACAGTCAATAATATTTACAGTGGGTGGCTCAGTGGTTAGCACTGTGGTCTCTCAGCAAGCAGGTCGCTGGTTCGAGTCCTGGCTGGGCTAGTTAGCATTTCTGTGGAGAGTTTGCATGTTCTTCCCGTGTTGGCATGGGTTTCCTGCAGTTTCCCCCCCACAGTCCAATCACATGTGCTATAGATGAATTGAATAAACTAAACTGGCCATAGTGCATATGTGTGAATGAGTGTATGGGTGTTTCCCTCTAATGAAAGGTTATTCATTCATTCATTTTCTTGTCGGTTTAGTCCCTTTATTAATCTGAGGTCGCCACAGCGGACTGAACCGCCAACTTATCCAGCATATGTTTTACGCAGCGGATGCCCTTCCAGCTGCAACCCATCTCTGGGAAACATCCATACACACTTACACTCATACACTATGGACAATTTAGCTTACCCAATTCACCTATACCACATGTCTTTGGACTGTGGGGGAAACCGGAGCATCCGGAGGAAACCCACAAAAACACGGGGAGAACATGCAAACTCCACACAGAAATGCCAACTGACCCAGCCGAGGCTCGAACCAGCAAGCTTCTTGCTGTGAGGCGAACGTGCTACTCACCACGCCACCGTGGCGCCATGAAAGGTTATCCCCTGCATAAAACAACATATGCTGGAATAGTTGGCAGTTCTTTGCACTGTGATGACCTCTGAAATAAAGACTAAGCTGAAGGAAAATGAATGATGATTTACCGTCAATACATTTGTTTTGTTCAGATTTCAATGGTTGTGTGTTATCCAGCTTTAATTGGTCATTTTATGCTAAATAAATACTTGTTTTGCTTATTTATGGTTCTTTTTCCCCCTTGCAGACATCCCATCGACGCCAAGCAGCAGTACAGATTGGGTTGCTCGTTTAGAAAAACAAATGTTACCCATGGTATTCCTTTTTGTTTTAGCCTCTGTGATTTTTATTTTTAGTTTTTTTCTTTTAACATGCAGTAATCCTTTTTTAAATTAACAGCTGTGCTTTTTCTTTTTGTTACCTTGTAGGTTTGCACTGAAGACTCATGTGACTCTAAGTGCGTCTTCAAATGAGTCGAATTTTAAAGTTTTATTTATTGTTGAACAGTGTAAACTATGTTCCGTTAGGGGAAATTAACGCACAACTGAGAAATGCATTAAACCAACGACTCGGCCTGTGAAAGTTTGGAGGTTTTATTTGCTTGATTTGTTTCTTGTCATTTTAAAACACAACTTGAACCTGATTGCATTGTGTTAGGCTTTGTTAGCCTTTACCTTTTTCTTGTTGCATATGTCATTTTTTCTTTACTGATTAAAAAAAAAAACAAGATTACACAAGCACTTAAATAATAATAAATAGAAAAAATCACACACAAAACTTAAAATTAAGTAACTGTACATGAAGCATTTTGCACAACAAACCTGCACACGCTATAGTCCGTTTACACCAGGTATGTGTGTTATTGTTTTTTCCTGTTGCAGTGTGTATTTGTTCATTTTTTTTCCCCTTGTTCAAAAGAATTGTTGAAATAAAACTTCATAACTTTAGTCTTTTTGTTGCTGCGTTTTAATCATTTAAAAATAGAAAAGCCAAATTGTTAATTCTGAAAACTTTATCTTAAATTCTAGGGGTGTAAGGGATCACAACCTATGGTTCGGAACACACAGGGCCCACGGATTAATAT
>CAIGQQ010024343.1:0-11684 GCA_903798035.1 Danio albolineatus
TCATAATCATAACAACAAACACACACAAAATCAACAGAAAAACCCTCACTGTGAGAGATCTATGATATGAAAAATAATTATAAAAAAATAAAAATACACACACACACATACCAAAGTAATAATTGTGTATATATAGTCTATTTTTATTTACTTTTTTTGTGCTCTTTGAATTGGATGACGGTGGTGATTTTTGTGTTGATTTTGTGTGTGTTTGTTGTTATGATTATGAGTTAAGAATCATGTTTCATATCATGGATCTCCCACAGTGAGGGATACTTATTATTGTGAATTTTTACGGTTGTAAACTTTATTTTGCACTATTAATATTCTGTTGTCAAATTCATACTCAAGTTTTTCTTTCTGGTTTGTACTCACGAATAAGCCACATGTACTGCATTTTTACTTTATCATGTTAACTGTAAATGATTTGATGGACTTTTGTCATCAAAGCCTGTACTTATAAGTGATAGGTTATAGGTTTAAATGCCCATTTGGACAATTGAGACTGTCTCACCATTTGCAGGACCTGTAATGGGTGTTTATTTAGATGATTGTTGCTGTTTTTATCTCTTATGCGTTTTTATCTCCAACTAGTCTTGAATTGCACATTTGATTCGGTTTGTCTCTTTGCTGGATCTTTATAATTGGCTGAAAATTTAGCAAAATAAGCAGTCAGTTTCTACAGTCAGGCATTGTAGCACATGCTGGTTTTCTCTCTCAGGTGTTCATTTAGACACAGGTTATGAAGGTGTCATGTTCAATCAGCTTCAGCGGTTGTTCAACACAGACTGTAAACAAGGCCTTGTGACCTGACTTGTGCAAACCCAGTTTTTAATAAGTCTACGCAGAAACCGAGTGGATTTGCAGTCTGTTTGTTTGATCGATGCTGCTGGGCATAACATGCCAACACTGACTCAACCAATGGCCTTTTTTGGCATTAATTATGCAATTTTGAGCCCAAGCTGGGCTCTGTTTAAATGTCAGACCTTTACACTAAGTTTTTAATTTTACTTTTTAATGTTAACATTTTCATTCTTATGTAAAATGCATAATGTGTGTGTGTGTGTGTTATATAAATTATTTAACATAATATACTCATGTGATGGTTTTATAATATATACAGAACTGTGCAAAACTCTTATAGGACACTTGTTTCATCAACCAATTTAAAAGGTGGATTTATGTCAGTTATTTCTATCATTTGGTTTGTGTCTGTCAGTAAATTTGTGCCAGGAAATTTCCAAGTGTTATGTTTGCTATTAATTGTTACAACCAGTGGTATTTTGTTAGCAAGGAGTCTTTGTGAAGTGACTTGTTGAGGTCACTTGGAGAGGCTGCAGTGTTTTCAAAATGCTTAAATGTCTTGTTAAAGTGTCTTGGAAACGTTGAAGTGTCCTGGGGATGCTGAAGTGTCTCATTAAAGTGTCTTGGAAATGCTAAAGTGTTTTGGAGATGCTGAAGTGTCTTATAAAAGTGTCTTGGAAATGCTAAAGTGTTTTGGAGATGCTGAAGTGTTGTTAAAGTGTCTTGGAAACGTTGAAGTGTCTTGGAGATGCTGAAGTGTCTTGTTAAAGTGTATTGGAAATACTAAAGTGTCTTGTTAAAGTATCCTGGAAACACTTAAGTGTCTTGTTGAAATGTCTTGGAGACGACAAAGTGTCTTGTAGAAGCTAAAGTCTCTTTGGGAGGCTGTAGTGTCCTGGAGACGCTGAAGTGTATTGATGTGTCTTGGAGATGCTAAAGTGTCTTGTTAAAGTGCCTTGGAGATGCTGAAGTGTCTTGTTAAAGTGTCTTGGAGATGCCGAAGTGTCTTGTTAAAGTGTCTTGGAAATGCTAAATTGTCTTGTTGAAGTATCCTGGAAACACTGAAGTGTCTTGTTGAAATGTCTTATAGACGACAAAGTGTCTTGGAGAGGCTTAAGTCTCTTTGGGAGGCTGAAGTGTCCTGGAGATGCTCAAGTGTATTGACGTGTCTTGGAGATGCTGAAGTGTCTTGTTAAAGTGTCTTAAAAATGCTAAAGTGTCTTGTTGATGTGAATTGGAGAGGCTGAAGTGTCTTGTTAAAGTGTCTTGGAATGCTAAAGTGTCTTGTTGATTTATCTTGGAAACACTTAAGTGTCTTGTTGAAATGTCTTGGAGAAGACAAAGTGTCTTTGAGTGGCTTAAGTCTCTTTGGAAGGCTGAAATGTATTGATGTGTCTTGGAGATGCTGAAGTGTCTTGTTAAAGTGTCTTGGAAATGCTAAAGTGTCTTGTTGAAATATCTTGGAGACGACAAAGTGTCTTGGACAGGCTGAAGTGTCTTGGAGACGCTGAAGTGTATTGACGTGTCTTGGAGATGCTGAAGTGTTTCAGAAATGCTAGTGTCTTGTTTAAGTGTCTTGGAGACGCTGAATTATCTTGGATACACTGAAGTGTCTTAGGCTACGTTCACACTGCGAGGCTTAGTGCTCAAATCTGATTTTTTCTCAGATCTGATATTTTTGCATAGCTGTTCACACTGCTGTTACAAATGTGGCCAATATCAGATTTGCAATGTGAACAGATCTGGTCCTAAACTGACCCGCATGCGCAAAAGTGCAGGTACGGACAGCACATAATGTCTAATTATCCACACAATGTGTATACTGAAGCACGTTGTCATGCTTAATGTAATTATTGCCCCTTTCACAGACAACCGTGGTGTATTTCATAACTGTAAAGGGTTGTTCTGCTACTGCTAATGTGTATTTGAAACCTAAAATAAGTCTCTTGTGATGGAAAACACTGATCATTTGTGATTTATGACAGCAGCGGTGCGCGTCTATCTGACCACCGCTGTAGTGAACTCATCAAGGGTTAATGAGCAGCCGCAGACGGAACTGTGGAGGGGGAGTTGGTTTATCTCTGTTTGCAGAGTTATTTCATTTTACGTCGTTATAAACAACAGACATGTGCAGAAAGGGGGTTTGGTTTGGGTGTTAGAGCACCTGCACTTTATTCTCTCAGAAAGTTCGTCCTTAAAATGAAAGTGCCGCCTCCTTTGAGCACGGATCCCCGCAACACGCCCCGACACAGCTTCGCCATCAACCCGTGCCCCAATCGTTAACCAGATTGCTTAACAAGCTCCAGTTTTGCCTTCAAAATCTTTTTTTTAAAATGAACAACTAAAGTTTCTGTGGTAAAATAATCGCCCTGTGTGCCGATCTGCTGCTGCTGAGGGGTAGATGACGTCTGCAGCACAGAATGATGACGCATGTCGCTCAAAGATGATGTAAAAGTCACATGAAATCCAGCATAACCGTTTACACTGCGGTCGCATCGCAGAATATCAGATCTGTGTCAGATTTAAGACTACATATGAAAGTGGCACAATTCTGACATGAAAAGATCAGATTCCATGCGGTTTGGGCTGTTCACACTGTCAAGACCCGAGTCACATGAGGGCAAAAAAATCAGATTCGGGCCACATTTGCCTGCAGTGTGAACGTAGCCTTAGAGACACCAAAGTGTCTTGAAGTGTCCTGGAGATGCTGAACTGTCTTGGAGATTCTGAAATGTCTGGAAGAAGTGTCTTGAAGTCTTTTAGAGATGCTGAATTGAAGTGACTTGGAGTTGTTGAAGTGTCTTGAAGTGCCTTGTCTTGGAGATGTTGAAGTGTCTTGAAGCGGCTTGCTTGGAGATGTTGAATTCCCTTGAAGTATCAAGATTGAAATGTCTCGAAGTGTCTTGAGATGTTGAAGGTCCTGAAGTGTCTCAGAGATTTCTAGGACTTTGTTTCCACACAGAATAGATATATTGAAGTGTGTGAGTAACCGACAGTAGATTCTAGACTGTTTTTCCTACTACAAAAACTATATTATTTTTACTTAAGCATGCCTGCAGAGTTTACCCACAACATGTCACCATGCTAGGTTGTTTTAGGGTTTTTCAGTGAGTATCTAAGGTGTTCTGGGTACTTTCCAGGGCACTGTTGTTTAAAGAAGGGAATCTCCAAGCTTCAGAGTTTCTAGTTTAGTGGATCCTCTGAAAGTGACCCATAAATCACTTGACACTTTCAGCATTTTGATTTGACAATTTGTATTTGTGCATCCAAACCTGCTGGCGAGGAGTTCATGATAAATGCTCATTCCGTCAGATGCGTCTCTATCTCCCTTTAGATCTGCATTGGCCGTGTCTGCAGGGCAGTGGAGGGTCTGCAGACGCGAGATAAGCGTGTTTCAGTCACATGATACTGACAGTCGTGTCTGTCAGCTACAGCTGCACTCACAACTGATCTACAGTCCGTCAGAGACACACTCACTGCTGCGTCATGCTGCATGCATGTTGTTTACAGCAGTGCTTGTCCTGACCCAAAAACACGCACACACAGACAGCAGGGAACAACAATGCCGAATGCAAATACAAAAAAATCATGACATAAAGGAAAAACCCCAATGCAAATCAGTCAACTTTATGCTGAGCAAAATGAACATGTAAGTGTTCCCTTGATTAGGATTGTGTTAACTTCTGTCATTGTGTTTTATTTAAGCATTTTGCTAGGCCTGTTTATAATTACAATACATTTAGATTAATGTAATTCAGCATTGCTTCAAACCTAAGCCAATTGCATTGCGAGGTATGCAGTTTATTCATAATTTTTTTTCTGTCATACGTCCAATATTTGTGTATGCATAAAATTTACAAAAGTGATCCCTTATCATTCTGAGTTTTTATGTGAATTTAATAATATATTTAATTATTTTTATGTAGAATGTATTCTGACATTTGCACATACACACACGCACACACACACACTAACCTGAATCTCTTCAGGTTACACACCACGGCTCCACATTCACTATGGGTGACATGTCTTCTATATGTACAGATGACTTTAACCCGCGCTGTTCAATATACTGATGACATGGAATTATTGCAAATATTGCGCACACACACATACTAACACAAACAAATACATACACACAAACACTCCTACACACATGGTCATTCTGAATGAATGAATGAAATACGCTGTTTTCCACCAAGGCAACCCAGGTGCTGGAATATAATTGGCTAAACTGGCATTGGGCGGGTTAAAATTACCAAAACAAAGAAAGCGTTCCGGCACAGAAAACACATTTTCAAAGCAGAATATCTGACTTCAGCAGTGTTTCTCAGATAAACAAGAGTGTTCACTGAGCATGTTTCTGAATATCTGCAAATATATGATGGTATTTTTATGCTTTAGAAGAGTCAAAAACAGCACATGCAGCACCCTTAAATCATAAAGTTAATTATCAGTGTCCGTTTAGTTTTTATTGCTTTTGGGTGTTCACATCATTTAAAATTCATCATGAATTATTTTTAAAAGTCTGAATCAGTGCTTTGGCTTTAATAATCTCATCTGCTGCTTCTTGTTTGTGTGTTAAATATTTCAGATACATTAATTATGTCTTTGGCATTAAATAAGACTGCTGTCAAGTTCATTAATGTTTTCCCCTCGTTTTTATACTTATTCATTTAGCGAATAATGTTATCCAAGCAGGGTGGCATTTGGCTCTAAAATAGCAAACCTGTATTATGTATAAAAGTATACTTTAAGTCAAAATCTGTATAAATTAATCGAATTTCTTGTTGTTAGTGATTTCAGCTGTGCTTTTGCATCTGCCTGGCTCTTATTTTTGCTAGACGAGCTCTGCATGCGTTTACGTCAGAGATGTGAGAATCTAGATGCTGTTTTGGTCTGAGCTATTTTTATTTTCATTTTGCCTTTCATTTTCTCTTGATAGATGCGAGTTATGACATATCAACTGGTGCTTGGGGAATTTTGTTAAGCTTTGTAAAGTGACATGGCATCATTTAACTTTCCAGTGTGACGCAGAGATGCATGTCTCATTAACACTCATTTCAGTGGCAGTATTTAAAAGGCATGGTTTAATGTAACCATCAAAAGGATATTTGGCAATCATTCATTCATTTATTTTCGGCTTAGTCCCTTTATTAATCTGGGGTCGCCACATCGGAATGAACCGCCAACTTATCCAGCATATGTTTTACGCAGCGGATGCCCTTTCAGCTGCAACCCATCTCTGGGAAACATCCATACACACTCGTACACTACGGACAATTTAGCCTACCCAATTCACCAATACCACATGTCTTTGTACTTGTGGGGGAAACCGGAGCACCCGGAGTAAACCCACTCAACCACAGGGAGAACATGCAAACTCCACACAGAAATGCCAACTGACCCAGCCGAGGCTCGAACCAGCAACCTTCTTGCTGTGAGGCGATCGTGCTACCTACTACGCCACCATGGCGCCCTATTTGGCAAACATGCTTGGTAAATAAAAGAGAACTAGAACACAGGCTCTACTCGTCAGCACAATGATAACTTTACAAATTTCAACATTGCAGATTTACAGCTTGACGTTAAAGGGTCATGAAACACCAAAACATGTTTTCAGGACACATATAATTGAATACAAAGTGAAAATTGGTTGTTTTTGTGTTATTTCAAGCAAATTCGTTCTTCCGGTTTAAAAAGGAATTTTTGAGGCTGCGTCACGCCGATGAGATCCATGCGTGTACGTCTGTCCCGGCGAGTACATCCTGACGTCTCTGAGCGTGCGCCATTAAGTCATGACAAGGACGTTGTTCAAACCAATCAGTGTGCACTACTTCATTAATATGCATGACAGCTTCGAAGAATGTAGCTGTTACAGTGTTTAGATGGCAGAGTGACGCCAGGTTGACAAAACAAGTGGAAGAATAAGGATTGTTTGGAGACACAGGTCTTTAGTGTTGCGTTTATAAATGTGCTCCAACAAAGGTTTTGCTTTTATTTCCCCCTATGAGAGCGCAGCTGGACTCACGGTGGATTACAGCGCAGGCGACAGAAATACGTTTGTAAGAAACATTTTTACCCGAGAGCTTTCCGCATCTGGAAATGGTGAAACCGGATTTGCCGCTCGTCTCCTTATAAAAAATACACTACTCCAGTTGGTGTTCATTGTCCTGTCACCTGATTGGTAAGTAGGCGACCAGTGGTGTTTATTTATTAAGATGGCAAGGTTAGTTGGTTTCGTCAGCAATACTCTTTGAGTGTTTACAGACAGACCTGAGTCAGATGATTTGAAGTGTTGCTGAGTTTACAGCAGGTTTACATCTACAGTATTATAGACTGAAAGATCTGTGTAAAGTGTAAACATCTTAATCAAACGATTACTGTCGTGTAGAATTTTCACCGCATTTTGTGACAGAATAGTGTATACACACAGGACTTTCTGACGCTACCTACTGAGTGCATCTAGTTACCGAGAAATGCGGAGGATTTTTTTTCCCTGAAATACGCCGTGCGATTCAAATACTCCATTGAATCTGCACTCCTTCAGCAGTTACTAACATTTAATATCTCGTTTGTCACGGGGGACACGCAGGAAATGTTTCTGGATAAAAGTGAAAGTGCCAAACTGCAGTTAAAGTCGACAAATTAATAATTTGACAAATAATGACGTTATTTTATATATTACAAATTTGACGTCCATCTAAACACAGTCACTGTCTTTCTCCCCTGCGTCTGTGTGCTTGTTTGAAAGTCAGCGCGTGTACAAATGGAAACTCCCATTTTTATGCAAAACCTTCCCTCTTTCCCTCCCCCAACACTCCCACCTAAACCGAGCTGGACACACCCACTTTCCTGAGCTTTTCCAAACTAGAGGTGTGAAAACACCCCGCCGAGATCGGGGGGGTTCATGGTCCTTTTTAGTCAATTATATGTGTCCTAATAGTGTTTATAGCAGCATGGGACACATATATTACTGTCAACAGCTCAAAAAATGTGTTTTGGTGTTTCATGGCCCTTTAAGAACGTGTTCAAATGCTAGCGAGAAATCGACGTCTTTAAAATTTCGATTGGTCCCAAATTCTAGTATCGTGACAACACTAATCCAAGTTCTCTATACATTTCACGAGTTCACCCTGTTCCTGAGCATTGAACTCAAGCTGTTGACGTCACTCTGGCCTGGTTTATGAGGACATTGCTGACTTCATGACAGAAACTCCCAGATCAGCAGTTCTGGATGAGGAATTGCGTCTCCTCACGGAATTCTCCTTCTCACAGGCATCTAGACGGTCAGCCCGGGTCACGGTCATCCTCAACACACATATTTAACCTAATGTCTGTCCGCACGCATGCCTGTGATAAACTGCGAGAAGCTTCTGTGTATTGATAATGCAATAAAAAGCACTCGCTATCATGTGGTCTTGGCAGACCGCAGGGAAAGTGTTTCCTGCTCCCAGAAGGCGGATGAGCGTTTAATGTCCGGAGAGAGAAAGAGCCTTGATGAAATGTTTTTGATTTAATTTCATTACTTTAATGCATGGGCACTACAGCCAAGAGATGATGGTTTAGATTTCATACGGACCATGTGATTCTGGATAACTGGATTGAACGTGTCTTTAATAAGTGCAGCAGTGCTGGACATTACTGTATGATTCAATTATTGCCAGCACAGCAGTCTAGTTTTGACCAAATGCTAAATTATTGTAGTGAAATTTGTTTCTAGCATTACTTAAAGAGACAGTTCACCCAAAATAATGAATGATTTCAAAACTTTAGGAGTTTCTTTATTTTGTTGAACATAAATGGAGATGTTTTGAAGAATGTTGGAAATTTGTAATCCTTGACATGCTTGGTACACTGTTAAAAATATCTGGTAATTAACAGTTTTCATATTTTGTGATTCACTTTTTGTTCATTTGTGGTTGTGAGTTGCATTATGGGATGTTGATTTCTGCTCTGTCCACTTGTTCTACAGCAGTGTTTCCCCTACCATAGGATTAGGGGGGCGCCCCGCCCTCCCAACGGCTTTCCCCGCCCCCCCCTGTAAAGCCAAGTTAATGTTTTTTTTCTATATAGTGCCAGATCACAACTTCTTTTAATAAACAAGCTAAATAGCCTATGCAGGGCTTAATTTGTGCCGAAACACGCCGGATCCGAATCCGGCATCTCTGAAATCTGATCCGGCACCTCATTTTACCTATCCCCCTCCTCAACCGCCCTCCTCCCCCGTCCGCTGTTCACTTTCACTTTTTTCCCGCGATCTCCCCGAGTCCCAAATTCTCCTCAGTTTCGTCTGCAACACCCCTCCAGCATCCAACGCCCCGCCATCCACCCACTTACACAACGGAAAGTCTTTTCTGTCTCTACTCTGTTGCGCGTTTACAAATTTCTGCTCTCTGAATCGCGCACGGTCGAGTCCCACACAGCCACTTTCTGAATGTCAGAATGTCGTCTGACAGCAATAACAACGTTGTTTTGAAGGGAAATTTTGCTTTATCAGTTGTAATTAGATGTACTGCATGTCCACTGCATTTCCGGCCATAGAATATTAAATAAATGATTTGTATTGCTAACTTTTAACTAAACTTTTAATCCATTACGTGTCATAAGATGTCATAACATAACCATATAGAATTTAAATAGGCTATTTTTATTATATGCATATGGTTCAAAAACACTATAGTATTCCTATAAGTTACTATAGTTTTTTTTTAATGTGGGAGTGGATGCAATTGAAATATCAAAAAGATGGCCAAAATCACAGAAGATGAACAGCTCATTACTTAAAAGAGTGAACAGTATTTAAAATATACATCTGTATATTCAACAGTGGTAAACATTAAAAGAATGAACAAATAAACAGCTTACAGCAAGAAACCTTTTAAGAAATCTAATTTGGCTACATTATAAATGAAGTAACTATAGCAAGATGCTTTTGAGTGACATATATATAGACAGGTCATGACAAATGTTTGTTTGTTTGTTTGTTTTGCTAGAAATGTCCCTAGAATTTGCCATTTTATTAAGCAAGTTGTCCATTTCTATAGTAATTTCAGAGGGCATTAGAATGTATAAAGGGAAATACTACTGAAGACAAAATTAATAACCCTCTTGTGAAGTTTAAAGAAAAAATGTATTGCATCAAATATGTAAAAATGCTGTATAACAGATTTAGTTTTCAACAGTTTCTACTAACTCATTTGTCCAGTCTTTGCCATGATGACAATATTATATTATATATTTTACATAATATTTTACTAGTTTTTTTGCAAGATACTATTTAGCCTAAAGTTCAAGTTAAACGGCACGCCACACCTCCCCCCCCCCCCAAACCTGTAAACCTAGGGAAAACACTGTACAGTGTACCAAAGTGACTTATTTATTGAAACACTTTTTTTTTTTAAAGACAGTGGAAATAATGAATGAAATCCACTATTTGTTGTACTTTAATTGTATTGTGGATCCATGTGCTCCCACTGACAGGTAAAATCTGCTGCTGACATTTTAATAATAATAATAATAATACATTTTTATTTGTATAACACTTTTCCTACATACGTGCAACTCAATTATTGTTTTGGTAAAATGAAAATCTCTCCTGTAAAAAAAAAAGTAGCCTTGTTACCTGTAGTCAATCAGTCTGGCCATTTACTGGAATCATCTAAAAATACCTTTTTCTTTTTTATGTTACTGTGCGTTTTGGTTCTGTCCATGTGATTTTGAATAAAGTTCTGTCCAGGTTGACGTTGAAAATGAAAACTGAAATAAAAGGAAAACATACATTTACGCTTTAATTTGAATTGTGTCACTATTATAGCGTGAACATTAATAACAGGCTTTGTAAAAAATGTGTTTGCATTTTATTTTTCAGTTTGGCTTTTCATTTTAGTTTTGGCAGTCTTGATGCGGAAATGCAGTGAAAATGAAATGTTAAATCAGCAACTTCCAGTTTGGCATGTAGGGGTGGGCGAATATTTTTTTTTATTTTTTTTATTTTTTTTTCTGGGGAAATCCCGATTCACGATTTTTATCCCGATTTTTTTTCAAGTTGTTTTTAAAACTATTTTGCAAATTACAAAGGTACAATACAACTAAACTAATGTCCCCATGTAAAAATATACTCTTACCGTGTATGTTTAAGAATATTTTAATCAAGTGAAGATTTAATGCAAGTGCTATTGTGCAAAAAAAAAACATTCAACAAAACTTGCATTACAATTACTGTACCATCAAAATGATCATTTAACAAATCTTCAAATCAGAGAGCTTATTAGACAGATCCTCAGCAAAACCTTTAAACAAAGTTAACAAAACTAGTAGTCTTTTGAATTTAATAAATGCATAATAATCATGATAACCATGATTATTCTCCAGACTATATAATCATACAACCAAAATCTATAATCGCTGCATCCCTAATTGTTACGCAGTTCAAAACAATATATGAATTTATGTGATATGAGCATGCGGGCCTCTTTGCTTGCGCGCCGATTTCCTCTGTTCGTGCACACAACTTTTTGCGCGTCCTCAAATAAACGCGACTGAAGTGTGATTTAGTGCGTTTCTGTAACGCGTATATCTCTAACATTTATAAGGTTTGCTGGGAATATTTACGAATGTCTCCAATAGACCTACAGAGCAGCATTGATGCGTCCTGAAGTAAAGTGAAGCGACTATAAACTCCAGCAGGAGAAAGTCATTGTATGCAAAACCACAGACCTTTATCTGTAAAGTATTTTTATAGAAACTGATCATCTTAACTGAAAGCTGCGCCTGTATGCTCTCCTCGTGCATCGCTCAGCCCGTCTGTCAGTCAGCATGTCACCCTAAAGGGTTAAACAAATGACGCACGGCGGTTACAGAAAAGTTCCCGCTGATAT
>CAIGQQ010024345.1:0-10029 GCA_903798035.1 Danio albolineatus
GAAATATCATTTCGCATGACTTTACTAAAACAACATAGGGAAAAAGTTTTACCAATTTTATATATATATATTTTGTCATCCAAGGCTGTTTTAATAAAAGGAGAAAAAAAAAAAAAAAAAAAAAGTATAACTACTGGTCAAAAACAATTTCCTTAATTGAAATCAACTGAACAATTCACAATATATAAGTATAAAAAAGTCACTGAAAAACTAACTGAAATTAAATAAAACAACACTCCAAATGACTTGCTCAAACTACTTAAAATGAGTTGAAATAACAATTAAATTGTCCCGAAAAAAACTTGAATTGTTTCATGCTCAATCCACTTAAATTGTCAACTTAAAGTTAACTTAATTGATTTGTGTCGGGACAACATGAAGGAATTGTATGGAACCCAGCTTTTTTAGAATTTATTTAGTTTTCAGAAATAATAAACGCTCATTCTGTGGTGGAAAATCGAACCTTTAGAAAAACACCTGATGGCGCTTTTACAAAAACACATTTTCTTCATTTGCCCAAAAATAATCTAGAAATTTTTAAGATATTAAATAAATTTTTAAAAAAGTTTTCATGACTGTGACAAAAAAAAACAATAATTTCCTGACTTTCAACATCTGGAATAAACCTTTCCAAATTCCATGTCATTCCAGAAATGTCATGACTCGTGGGAACCCTGGACATAAAAATAGACCTTTGTTTCACCTGAACAGGCCAAGCGGCTCCGTCTCCTAAAGCGCAGATGGTGTGTCCCTCAATCTGCTTGCTGATCTCCCAGATCATGTCGATCTCTGCTGACCGCGCGTCACCTTTCACAAAGCGCCACATCATCTTGTTCATCCAGTCCACTCCTGAGTATCACACAACACATGGACTGACATGTAGCAGATCGTGCATGTGAACATGTATTCAGATCTAGTTCAAGTCAAAATTATTCGCCCTCCTGTGAATTTTTTTCCTTTTCAAATATTTCCCAAACAATGTTTAACAGAGCAGAGAATTTTTCAACAGTATTTCCTATAATATTTTTTCTTCTGGAGAAAGTCTTATTATTTTTATTTCAGCTAGAATAAAAGCAGTTTTTAAATTAAGGATTTTAAACATTTTAACACCTCAACCAATTTTATTTCCGATGTTCTACAGAACAAACCATCATCACACAATGACTTGCCTAATTATTCTAACAAACCTAGCTAAGCCTTTAAATGTCACTGTAAGCTGAATACTAGTATTTAAAAAAAATATATATAGTAAAATATTATGTACTGTCAATTAGTTAAGTCATTCATTCATCCATCAATTTTCTTTTCAGCTTAGTCTCTTTATTAATCTGGGGTCACCACTGTGGAATGAACCACCAACTTATCTAGCATATGTTTTACGCACCGGAATGTTTAGAAATGTGTTGAAAATATATAGTTTCTGTTAGACAGAAATTAAAAACATATATACAGGAGGATAATAATTCATGACGGCTTATAACTCTGACTTCAGCAGTAAATGTTGATTTATTTTTACCCTCTCTGCAGGGAGTGCACTGCCCACAGCTCTCGTGCTTGTAGAATTCAATCAAACGGGCGATAGCTCTGATAACGTCAGTCTGAGAAGTGGAAAAAAAAAAAAAAAAAAAAAAACACATGAAATGATCAGATACTGTATTATAAAAAATATTATTAAAAAAGTAAGTCTAGCAGAGATTGAAATGTAGCCGGACATCCATTTAGCAAGCACATTGTTAAGACATTTTGCATCAGTAGCCTGTTTACATCTAGAGATGCGAAAAACTCAAACTTGAATAGCGCATACATTTTTCACACATTTTTTCTTTTCAGATTAACAGCCTGTTCTACTCAGTTGTGCACATGTAATGTATTGTATTGTAATGTAATGTGTATTTATATAGCGCATTTACTGTGTATGGCCGTACACCCAAAGTGCTTAACAATCATGGGCGGGGTCTCTCCACACCACCACCACTTGGATGATGCGGCGGCAGCCACAGGACAACGACGCCAATGCGCTCACCACACACCAGCTAAAGGTGGAGCGGAGAGACAGAGATACAGCCAATTCGGTTGATAGGGATGATTGGGAGGCCATGATGGTTAAGTGGAAATTTGGGCAGGACAGCGGGGTTACACCCCTACTCTTTATTCAATTCAATTCAATTCACCTTTATTTGTATAGCGCTTTTACAATGTAGATTGTGTCAAAGCAGCTTCACATAGAAGGTTATAGTAAATTGAAAATGTCAGTTTAGTTATTAGCTAGTATATTATTAGCTAGTATATAGCTGAGTTCAGTTCAGTGTTGTTTAATATTCACTACTTAGAGTTAAAACACTGAAGAGTAATCCGTCGATGCGCAGCTCTAGCTGCAGTCTAGTCGCCGGACGCTGGGGAACTCTTTATGAGAAGTGCCATGGGATTTTTAATCATTAAAGAGAGTCAGGACCTCGGTTTACGTCTCATTCGAATAACATTGACAGTCTCTGCTCATTTTCACAATTTATGTGCATCTTGGCGTTTCCATTAACCATTTTTCTATGCGATACTCCAAAATGCGCTTAAAATGGGTGGATGGAAACAGTTCGACTAAACAACTTCAGTTTTTAAATCAAGGAAGACAAAAAAAATGTTTTTAAATTAAATGTTAAAATGTTTATGAGAGAAAATGATGTCATAAAGGTAAAAATGAGTGATCTCACATAAGCTGGTGTTACTAACGGGACTGATTGTTTTTTTTCTATGGTTAATTTTTTTTGGAAAAAAAAGAAACACACTTTTTAACCATACATTAAAAACGATTACAATGATGTTGTATAATTTGGTTTATAAGCACTATTACAACAAAATCTAGTAATGCTGTATCAACTAGACAACCGGTAGAGATGGATTAACAGTTTCACGTGTGAGCTGCACGATTAAATCATAAAAAAATATCGCAATCTCGATTCGACCCCCTAGACCAGTGGTGCTCAATCCTGGTCCTGGAGATCTACCTTCCTACAGAGTTCAGCTCCAACCCTGATCAAACACACCTGAACCAATTAAATAGGACCTGAACAACTTGATAATTACAGGCAGGTGTGTTTGATATGGGTTGCAACTGAAATCTGCAGGAAGGTAGATCTCCAGGACCAGGGTTGAGCACCCCTGCCCTAGACCATGGGTGTCCAAACTCAGTCCTGGAGGGCCGGTGTCCTGGAAAGTTTATCTCCAACTTGCTTCAACACACCTGCCAGCAAGTTTATTATATAGAAATATATAATATCTAGAAAGAGCTTGATTAGCTGGTTCAGGTGGTTGCAGCTAAACTCTCCTGGACATTTAGGACCGAGTTTGGACACCCCTGATCTAGACGATTTTAATCCAGCATTTCCACGATTCTGCCATTTTCACATTCAGGAGAGAAGCAAAGTCTTCACGTTGTTTTACATACATTGCTCAGCACCGTGGACATCTCCATATGATGTTGAAAGAGTCACATACTGTTTTTATAAGGTATAATTCACCCAAATACGCAATTTCTGTCTTCATGTAATGATGTATTTGTGGCCACAAAAATCACACGTGACGTGAGCTGCCGACCATGAGCTGTTACTAAAGAGGGTGGGCAGGCGCACGCCTGTGAATGTGTGACAGAACTAATGAACAGAACTTGCATAGGCTGTACATAACAGATAATAAAGTTGTAAATAACATTCAGTTTGTGGCACAGAGCGGTCGTTTGGGAGCCACGCGGGAAGTATGAACCACACAGGGAAAATGAAACCCAAAGCGTCCATCATTTAAATGACCATATCGCTTTTTTCTGTCATGATTGCGACAAGCATGTAAAATGTTTTTCTTTGATAGCGAACACAGCGTGTTCTGCATGAGAATAAATGTTTAACAGTGTCAGTATTAGGGCTGTAACGATACACCAAACCCACGATTCGGTTCGTATCACGATTTTTGACCCACGATTCGATTCGTATCACGATTTTTTTTCGTGAGGGGTGGGAATTTTTTTTTTTAAACAATATTTTTTATCAAATAACATTTGAAAAATCTTTATAAACTGAACACCAAAGAACAAGATTAACCATGCAAATTATTAACTATATAAATAGCCAAATATAAAATAAATAAATAGACAAAGCTATAACACTTCTGTTTTTTTGTAACAAAATACTGTTGAAAAACAAACAGAACTAAACTCCATTGTGGAGATGATTCGAGCATGTTGAAAATTCTTTTTCAATCAAGTTCTCTTACATTTAAGAGATGTAAACTTTGCCTGACAAATGTGGCAGCATGTGGAGGAAACACAACTCATTTATACAAAGCGCACAAGAATGAGGCTGCCAAAATGGGCAATCGACCGCAGAAGTCAGACGAACAGGTGCAGCCATCAATTAGTGATGCATTTAAGCGATGCACAAAATATAGGAGGGACAATGTGAGGTGGAACAAATGCACTGATGCAGTAACCAAGAATCTCTGCGAAAAAAATAGTGTCTTTCAATACTTTTTTCTTTTCTTTCGGAGACCTCGTAACCACACCCGACAGCTATAATGAGTTGTCCGGACGTACATATTTCTCCAAAACAGCTATTCTACGAGCCTACAAACGTATCCGTGGTGAGCTGCAACAGGCCAATTCCACCACACTCGAGTATTTTTCACTCACAACAGATGTGGTCGAGTACAGAAATGACACTTTACATGTCGCTAACTTTCCATTTCATTGACACGGAATGGACACTGGCGTCAAAATGCCTCCAAACTGAACCTAGCTGTGCCCAACACAATTGAGAAGATGGAGAAAGCCCGCACGGACCGTGCCCTTTCTGCTGTGAACTATTAAATTCTTATTTTCCCCGGAGCGGAACACATTTTCACCGCACAGTTGGACAGGCACAAACAAAAATATAATTCATACATTTTTCTTGGAAAAAAATATCTTTTTGAAACGAATTTCGTTAGGTATAATTTTTATCTTAATTGTTATGTAATTTTGGTTGGTCATTTAACTACTAGATAAAAAAGAATAACGAGTAACCTTTGCGGTGATGCGCTTCAAAACAAGCGCGCTATATGCTTCAGCGCCAAAACACAAGTTGCCGTGAGATTGTGTTGGTTTGGTAAATACAATAGCCTAAATAAAATTAAAGTTAAATATTCATAGTTTCAGAGAACCCCATATTAAAGTCAGGACATCTGGTGAACGCCCATCCCTCTCTGTGCAGCCAGATTAACAGTGTGAGCAAAGCATCTTATATGCGGGGAAAAAAAACCCGGCCGCTTCGACAGCATTGGCAATGTTTCGTTGTCTGTTGTCACGGGAACTTTTGATATGCTGATCTTTCAATCTATCACAGCCTCTTTACGTATTCTGTGTGTACTTTACGTATCATCTGTATGTTGGTTGTGTTGCCTGTCACTAAAGCACTTACGGCATATTGTGTGGGGCTTGTCGATCCTGGGCAATTGCCATCCTTTATCTCCACTGGGTAGCTGAAATGTTGCTATACTGCTGACTTATATGAAAAGGGAGGGTCTGCAATCTCTGGGTTATTTGCCTTGTTTCCTCACGTTCTTCTTCAACTAGTTTAACTTTTGCAGGAAGGCGAACATGATTGAAAAGTTAGTCACGGGTGTGTCGTGATTCTTCCTTATCAAATCGCGACACAGGATCGTGGATCTTAGTGTCGCGATTTCGGTTTCATATCGCGTATCGTTACAGCCCTAGTCAGTATAACTATAGCCTATATAATGTTGAATATAATGCAAGAGGGAATCTGATAATAACAAATGTCGGATTTTGCCAGCAGAACAAAATGGTCTAATAATGTTGTCAATGACAGATTGCAAGCATATGTCTCAAACACAATAATTCTACATCAGAATTATGAATAGTTGTGTTCTGATGTCATCACTTTACTTTGCATTTATGACCAGGACAAATTTAGTCTGTTCAAATTTAGTCTGAAAATGTAGCATTTTAAACAACAGTAGACCTGCACATAATGATATTAGTGTTGTTTTACCATATGTTGAGAATAACAATAATAAAAGTCTCCTTATATTAACCTTTATTTAACATCTACAGAATCGTGAGAAAATCCTGATCTTTATATTAGCAAAAAAAAAAAAAAAAAAAAAAATTGCGATTCTAATTTTAGCCAGAATCGTGCAGGTCTATTTCACGTGTGAGATATTTTTAGATATACGTGCGTTCACAGTCTTCTTGTGTTTATGTCTGTACTAAATGCAGTGATTTTAGTCTGTCACCTGCAGTTCGGTTTGTTTGTTTACAGCACATATATGCAAAGCATACGTATTATACAGTTTGAACCTGGTTGTCCAGTTTCCGTCTGGGTGCAGCAGCTTTCTTTAAAGTGTGTGAGCATGTAACTTGAAGGAAAAAAAAAAACACACAGCCTAAACACAACCTATAGTCATTAAACATACTGACCAATACATTATCCAATCAGTGCATCTCAAAACAAATTCTAATTTCAAGAGTAGAGAAAAGTAAAACCACAAAGTGCGTCTTAAACAAAAGCGCAAGTGTGTTATTTTACAAATCTACTTACTGATTTATCCATGACGATAAGAGCTGCAGTGCCGAGACCAGTCTGAGCCTGAATGAGGGCATCGAAATCCATGAGAACGGTGTCGCACACATGTTGAGGGATGAGCGGTGTGGAGGATCCTCCGGGAATGACACACAGGAGATTATCCCAACCGCCCCGAACTCCACCTACACAAAAACCATCAGTTAAGGCTCCATAATCACCTCAGTAATGACCATTTTCATGTCAAATTTATATTTGATTTCATATTTGATTGAGTCATAAACAGTATGATATGCAGTGAAATGATGACACAACCACTCATGTCCTCAAAAATAAATAACAAAAATAACAACAATAACCATAAGAATAGAAATTATGAATAAATAGAAGTTATGCAATAGAAAATAAAAGCAAATCTAAAATATTGAAAGACATTAGACATTGGATTATGTGGCTGTAGGTAAAAAGTACAAAGTATCAACATATAAAAGAGCTGAGCTGTACAAACAGAAACATAGAAGTGTTTCGAACAAAGTGCCTGTTGCATTATGGCCCGTTTCCACTGAGTGGTACAGTGCGGTACACTTTTAGGCTGTTTCTACTGTCTAAAAGCGTACCGAACCGAACTGTACCCTACCACTTTTTGGTCACCCTTTGCAAAGGGTACCAAGGGTACCAAAGGGTGACCAAAAGGCAGAGCTAGACGCACAGCTGAACGCTATTGATTTACAGAGATACGTCATTCGCGCAACAAGCAGGAATGAAAACAAAGGACCCGCCTAGTTTAATACACAGCCGAGAGACAATACACCAAAATAATATAAACATATAATAATGAGCCATGGTCGACCAAAGCTCAATCAAACCTTGTCGTCGTCTTGATGAACAGCCACAAAGCCAAGAGAAGAACAGATTCTCCCCTTGTGCCTCGTAGTTTTTTTACGAGCCAGTCTAAAGCGCGAGCGGTTTCGCTTTCTCATTTGCGCTCGCATGCATGTCAATATTTGAAATAACAAACTTCATGAGCTGATGATAATAATGTGCGCTTGATTATTGAGGTGCTTTTGAAACCCGATCCTTTCAGAAACAGACAAACGCGAGACTGACGCATGCAAAAACAAAGAAGAAGCTGAAAAAAACAAAGGAGCAAATTATTTTTTCAGCAAACATGAAGAAACTGCTACGTTTAACTATCATCGTCACCTTCTGGACTATTATAAACTCGGAAAGACGAAATGACTTTCTAACAAGAGGTTACATGTGCTGGTGAAGATTAAAGACACAGATGAGAGGTTTGCACTGACTGGGGGCTCTATTTCATGTTGTTTTTGAACCTAGATAAGGACTAAATGTCTGCGGTGTGTAGTTTTTCTGTAATTGGTAACATATCAGAGACTGTATGTGTTCATATATGCTGCATATACTTGTTTATTTTATATAATTGCGGACAGTAGGCTATTTCCCATCATTGATCTAGTTATAATCAGATCATGTTCAGTCAGTAATGAACATTTATACAGCAGTATTCATGTGTATAATAAAGCCTCTGTTTTGTGAGAAGTGCTACTCATATGATATGTGAACGACCTGTACAGCTTTATTGTAAACATTTCCTCGAGCGAGAATGACGTCGACTGAAACTTTCTGTTGTACATCACGCCCACCAAAAGAGTACCCTTTAGCAGTGGAAACGTAAGCCTGATGAAGGTGACCCGTACCGACCTGTACCGTACCACTCAGTGGAAATGGGCCATAAGAGAGTAAAGGCTGGTTTATACTTCTGCGTCAAACGCACTCATAAGTGTGGCGTAGCCTGCGCTCGGTTGCACGCCATCGCACACCTCTCAAAAAATGTAACTACACGTCGCAACGACGCTTGGCTCAAGCTCTGTGAATGATTGGCTTGGTAGCGCTGACGAGAATGGTCGGGGATGAGAGCCGTGTGAGCCCGTTGGAGTGAGTGTTTACAAGTGTCGAGTCCCATGAAGAAGCTCCAGGTGGAAACTGTTGTTTTGTGTTTATCTTTGCACTTCCGCCGGTTCCCGCCTCAAAATGAGCGAGTTTTAGCTACATGTACATTCAGCGAAGAAACTCGACACAGAGGACATTACTGCCAGCTAGCGTTTTGAAAGTGTTATTGCAGAGCAACACAAACAGCACGCAGAAGTATAAATGCAAGGCTACGAGCAGGGAAGGCGCTGTGGGTCACACTTGACGCAGAGGTATAAACCAGCCTTAAGGAGTGTATCCTATAGGTCGTATCCCATGTGTGGATGGCATGAGGTGTACCTGCATGTCTTTCAATCAGCTCTTTAAGAGGAATGGACATCTCTTCTTCCACTGTACAGGGGTTGTTGACGTGGCCTGAAATGTTGAAGAGCTTGGTGCCGGAGTTTCTTTCTCGTCCGAAACCTGCAAACCATGTGCCACCGCGACGGCAGATGGTTGGTGCCACCGCTACGGTCTCAACATTGGCAACAGTCGTGGGACAACCAAACACACCTGCGACAAGAACGTCACATTAATAACCATAAGTAAAATACACATTTATATCAGGTCACTTGAACAAAATAAGAAACTAAAAAATAAAGAAGTAATTAAGTGAAATATAAGCATTACTGTATAAATATATATAATATATTGAGGGGCAATTATTAAAATAAATGCACAAAATAGCAATACAGTAAAATTACAGCACATTTCTCAGTGACTTGTACAAAATAAACAATGAAACAACACTAAAAACATTCAACATTAAAAAAAAACATCAAAAATCTAATAAAAAAAAATCACCTGTAAAATAAAATAATGTGTAGTTTACTAAGTGTAAGTTATTAATATATATAAAAATCCATTAAATCCATTAAAAACACGCATCCCATTATGCCCCATTCACACAGGGCGTCAGCGTCAACGCTTCCCATTCACTTTGAATGGGGGACGTCAGGCGTTGGCGAACTGCATTGTGGATCCGTCGGCGCCGCTTCAGTGGCGTTGTCCGCTGCAGAAGTTGGGACTTTCTCAATTTTTCAACCGCCAACGGAAGCGTCAATCAATCAGAGCTGTATGCAAATACACCAGCCCAGACAGTAGCCGATTGTTGACTAATTTCATTGGCTGACGCTGCTATGACAGTCGCGTCAGCCCCAACTTCAGACACGCCCTCTGTCAAGGGTTGACGCTGAAGCCTCGTGTGAATGGGGCGTTAGTGTTATCAAAAACATTGATATATCGCTAAATATCGATACTGAAATATTTAAAATGGCGCAATCTTGGTTTTGGTTTAGTATACTGGCTTTGTTCTTTCACACTCTCTTCTCACCAGAAGGGAGATTAATAATTAATAATAATAATAATAATTAATTTAGTTTTGTTTTGCATTTTATTGCCTTTTGGACTGCTGATGTACTTGGTATAAGCCACTGGTGCTCAACCCTGTTCCTGGAGATCTACCTTCCTGCAGATT
>CAIGQQ010024356.1:591-3091 GCA_903798035.1 Danio albolineatus
ATATATATATATATATAAATTCCTGCACTGCTAAAACCTTGCAGTTGGTTGTAAAATAACTGATTTACACACATATATGCACGCATACATCCAGTACATATTTATTTATTTGCTTTAATTAGATTTTTCTTTCATTAAATTATAAATTTCAATTTCAATTACTTTAATATAAATATATTACATCATATTTTATTATAATTTTTATAGCCCTAACATATTGCTGTGACTGATTTGGTATTATAGTTTTATATGTTTATATCTAAATCTAAATAACTAATAAAAAATTCTAAATTAAAAAGGAAATACAACAGTTATTAGAAACATATTTAAAGATACTTAGTTTAAGCTAATAATAGATTTCTTTGTTTTAATTTGACGGAAAACTGTATTATTATACATAAAACACCCATCCATTACATTTAATTGCACTTAATAGTAATGGTAGTAGTAGTAGTAGTAGTAATAGTAATAGTAGTAGTAGTAATAATACTAGTAATAATTTTAATTTCTACTTTCATTTCGATTTATTTAATAGTAGTAATATTTTTTTAATCTCTTGTATTTCCTTTTTAATTTAGAATTTTTTATTAGTTATTTATTTAGATTTAGATATAAACATATAAAACTATAATTGTATATATACTGTATATATATATAAGGGTCAGATATACAAATATATGTAATATTTATTGTATTAGGATACATTTTACAGCAATATTTCAAGAAATGCCAATGTTGTCCACATAACGATTATTGGGGTAGAAACTGTATATAACGATTGGATATAATTTTGTGAAATATGTCAGTTTTGGACAGCTGAGCTTCACTCATCTCCAGCCCATTACCTGACCCTGTTGACCTCATTGGGTTGGACAGAAGCGCCGGTTCCAGAACTTCAGGTCATTACCAAGCAAATCCATCCCCAGTCTGAGCCCGAAATAACCAAGCTAAGGTCATAAATATTTTGCAGAGGTTGTAAATAATGTCAGTGCATATGATCCAAATAAAATATTGATGCACAGGCTGAATAACGTAGCGCTAACAAACCGTTCAGGTTGTCCGCTAATGAAGGCGGTCGGTCCCCAATCAGAGCGAATCCAGCTTAAAGAACGTGACAGCTAATCAATGCCAAGCGCTTCCTTCACTCATTTCTTTCATCATTCCCTCTCTGCCATTCAGCCCTCTTCTTCCCCTTTAAACTGGAAAAGCAGTGTTTGTTAGCTAGCTTTAGCCACGCCGCCACGTTTCATCCACCTGACAGGGTTGTGACCAGGAGAGCCGACAGTGCTAAGATAATGGCCAATTAGACCCAGTGCATCTCGATGAGCCTGGCAGACTGTGGCACTGCAGACCTTTATGGCAAATGGGGAACTAGGCAAAAAAAAAAAAAAGCCATAACAGTGTAGCCCACAAACCAGCCGTGTGACCAGGACACAGAACAGAGACCAGAGAACAGAGAACAAAAATGCTATGTGGAGATTGATAGAAGTACCTACAGGTTTCATATTGATTGATAATACTTTAATTTTTATTTTTTTGCATTGCTTTATTTTAGCAATCCACCCACCCATCCATTCGTCCAATAATCATTTAATATATTTTTTTACTTGCATTAATATTTTTATTCATGATTATAATTAAATCTTTATTTGAAATGAATTCATCTATTTCTTTTTACAGACAATAACTGCAGCCAAACATCCACTTTCAACTTTTTTTGTTTTATTTTATTGTATTTGTCCATCAGTTCATCTATCAATCTATTATTCAAATTAATTTATTTAAATATTTATTTTAGTTGCCGATACATCTATTTATTTTTATTTTATTTTACCCAGCCATCCATAATTTTAATGTTAATATATATTTATACTTACATCCATACTTTTATTCTTCAATAAATATAATTTTATTATTTTTATTTAAATATAATTAAACTATTTTTTAAATAATCAATGCATTTATTTATTTTTCATCCATCAATCCATTATTCAAAATATGTTTTATTTTACTATCATTCATCTATCTATATATGATTCAGCTATCTATATCAGGAGTCACCAAACTTGTTCCTGGAGGTCCGGTGTCCTGCAGTTTTGAGCTCCAACCCTAATCAAATACACCTGAACGAGCTAATCAAGCTCTCACTAGGTATACTTGAAACATTCAGGCAGGTGTTTTGAGACAAGTTGGAGCTAAACCCTGCAGGGACACCGGACCTCCAGGACCGAGATTGGTGATCCCTGATCTATATTGACTATCTATATCAGGGGTGTCCAAACTTGATGCTGGAGGGCCGGTGTCCTGCACAGTTTAGCTCCAACTTTAATCAAACACACCTGCTTATAGATTTCTAGTGATCTTGAAGACACTAATTAGCATGTTCAGGTGTGTTTCATTAAGTTGGCGCTAAACTATGCCCTCCAGGACCGAGTTTGGACACCCCTGATTTATACAGTATCTATATTTTTATAATCTATATTTAATTCTTCTTATTTTT
>CAIGQQ010024356.1:8091-12024 GCA_903798035.1 Danio albolineatus
TATTTAATATAAATATGTTCATATCATGACCAGTTATAAAGAAATATTTAGCAAAAATCTAGTTTTATAATATACATACACATAAGCACTATTAAATCAATTAGATAAAGTCATTTTTAAATTGTAAACAAAGCTTATACATATAAAATAGCGGGTGACACGGTAGCGCAAATGTTAGCACTGTTAGCCCATAGCAAGGTCACTGGTTCAAGTCCCGGCTGGCCCAGTTGGCATTTCTGTGTGGAGTTTGCATGTTATCTCTCTGCTGGCGTGGGTTTCCTCTGGGTGCTCTGGTTTACCCAACAGTCCAAAGACATGCGCTATAGATGAACTGAATAAACTAAATTGGCCATAGTGTATGTGTGTGTGAATAAGTGTGTATAGATCTTTCCCAGTACTTGGTTGTAGCTGGAAGGGTATCCATTGCGTAAAACATATGCTGGATAAGTTGGCGGTTCCGCTGTGGCGACCCTCTGATGAATAAAGGGACTAAAAACTGGTTCACACTGTGAGATTTTTTAGAATCCTGAATGATTGTAGCATGTCAGACTGCACGAACATGGCTCTCATGTCACACTGTATGATCTCAGCCGTCATAATGTCAGACTGAACGACAATGAAGATGCACCAAAACACGGAAGAAAACGCTCCCGGAGTTTGACGTCATCCACCCACGACACTTTCACTATCCCGTGATGTGAAATGATTCCTCACAGCAAAGGCAAACAAACTGTAGAAGCACTTTTGCACACAGCACGCCTTAATAATAAAACCAGTTAATAAAATAAACCAATAATAAAACTCATCGCAGCTGCTGTAACACTGCAGGAAAGTGTCTGAAATGTTCTGACACTGACAGAACTTCATCAGAAAAATCTGATCGCAAGGGGCACTAATGCCGAGTTCAGACTGCATGATTTTCAAAGTAGCCGTGTCACAGACGTGTTCACACTGCATGATTATCTGAGCAGGCGTTTGGTTGTTGCTTTGTTTACACTGCAAGTTGGATCGGCGACAAGGAGTTTCACACTGCATGACTTCAAAATAGGAAGAATTGCCGACAACTTTGTCTAAACTACGTCTCACACCCAAAAACACGTAGTATATCATTTGTTATTAACTACATAACAGGAAAGAAGCCTTTAATGGGGTAGAAAATGCATATTTGCTCACCTGGCTTTGAAGGGAATTAGCAATTTCTCCTCAACTTTTAAATTTTTTGACCGGGTTGGGTTGTGATATTGCTCACATGACACGTCAAACAGACACGGGAGCTCATGCCAAATTTACACTAATTTCCCCCCTATTTCTTGTGTCCGAATAAACTGAAAATGAGCGCTTTTAACTTCTCCCTCAACCTCCCGCTGGCCTGCAGGTACCCACACTAGTGAATGCTGCTCTCTCATTGGCTGTAGGCGATCACCGATGTTATGTTCAGTCAAAACACATTTCACACGGCATGATTTGAGTCGCCGACAGCTCCAGATATTCAGCACGCCAAATATCTCCCGGGCATCGGCGACTCATCGGCGATTCTCTCAGATCACGTCTTAGATAGTTTATATTGTGTGATTGTCACTCGCGTGCACGAGCACCGATTTGCTTGTGATTTGTCGGCGATTTCTCAAAACCTTTCGGCGAGTCAAAATCGGGGCTAAAATCATGCAGTCTGAACTCGGCATAAGCGGCTGTCTGTGAACATGTCAAACCAACAATCAAAGACCACAGATTTTAGCCCACACAGCAAAAATTCCAGTGTTAAATATACAGTGTGATTTTTATTTATTTTTTTGGTGTTGTTCAGTGTTAAAACCGGAGTACATTTTAATCCACGAGTGTGAAAGAGCGTATATTTAAGAGGGTTTTTTTTTTCAGTGTTTAACTTTTAACCCAATATGCAGTGTATTTCCCACTATAGTGATGGGAAGTCCAGTTTTTTTACTCGAACTGGTTCTTTCGGACAAACAGTGATCAAACCAGTGTGTTTTACTTAAACTTGAAACATGTCTTGTTGCTTTTTAAAATGCAAAGAGTTGAATGTATCGAAGTTATTTCTGAAAAGATTAATGAACATTTAATAAATTAAAACTATTTTCAACATATTTGATCACTGTTATCTGTCACACCAATTAATAATATAGAAAAAAGATAATAAATTAACACTTTGAAGGGTAACACACACACTCCAGTTCGATGTAAGAATAAACTCTCATTGTGTTAAAGTGAACTCTGTGAGTAATGTTCAAATTTCACACTTTAGAAAGTGTTATTTTAACTCCAAAATAGAGGGAGTCATATGTACACCCAAGGAGTGTTAAGTTAAACTCAAATTGAGTTAAATGTACACAGATTTTCTTTGCTGTGCAGGATTTCAGGAATCTTTTCGCATTTCCCAAATTTGTCTCAGATAACAAAATTGTGGCTGAAATCTCACAGTGTGAGACAGTCTCACAGGGCTTTAGCCGAGTGAAAATGAACGAATGACATAAAATTCTAAACAGAAATTCACATTTTTTTGTAGAGTGAACACTGAAGATACTTGCAGGAAAAAAAAAAAAACGCTTTAAAGGTTTTCAAGATAACACCAATGGCTGTTTTTGTTGAAGCTAAATTTAGCATCACACAACCTTGCACATGTAAAGGTCATGCAGATATTGATTTAAAAAAGAAAAAGAAAACCCTAGAGGGCTGAAAAGATATGAACATATCCTGTGACTGATCTCCTCAATGGAGATAAACAGCAAGGGAAATACACTGCGTCCACATGGACAGAAGGGACTGAGAAATGTTGACGAACAACAGCAAAGCATCAACATCCCCCTCCATCCTGAGGTTCAGCAAGGCCACGGCACAACGCTCTTTAATGCAAATTCTGCTCATCTCATCCGCGCCGCCAAGCCCAGATCAAATTAGATGAGAAATTAATTGCGTGGAGAATGTGATGCATCTCCAGAATATCCCTGATTATTTCACCAAATTGCATTTTCGCATTTTCCTTCGCTTTGCTAATGCACCGGGTTGTTTTCTCTCTCCCCCCTTCCCTGAATAAGCCAGGCGGGGGATCGGGCATTAAGTAAAAAGGTTTCGTTAATAAATTTCCATTTAACAAAGAAATATCACCCGACATGCTTCAACTCTCACCTCAGTTGGTTTAAAGAAAAGAGGAGCTTTCATTAAAGGAGAAACTAGTCGGTGTCTGTGATCAGCATGTTTAAAAACAAAGAGATGAAGAAGTAGTTGTTTGTATACAGCAGGAAAAAAACATCTAAACAAAGAAAATAAAACATGCGAACATGTAACATTCCCCCAACATTCTTGTTGGGTTTCCATCTATTTACTATTATTTTTCAAAGATCCAAATAATAACATTATTTTTGGTTATTATTATTCTGATGATGAATATTATTATTATTATTATTATTATTATTATCATTACACTGCAGTAGACATGGGACGATAACCGTTTTCAAGGTATACCGTGGTATGGAATAGTCAAGGTTTTCATACCACCAACATTATCTGCAATACCGCTCCTAACGTATGTGTAAGATTTTTTATTTACATTTTTTTGTTGTTTTTTAGGTGTAAATTGTCAAGAAATCTGTAAATAATAAATAGAAAGATAAAACATTATTTTTTGTAATTATTTTAGGTTTCTAGAACATTACATGATGGTTATTTTTAAATAACCTAAAATAATCTAAACACAACATACTGTCAGTGTTAGTTTTATGTTATAATTTTGCAACAATAAAATAACTAGGATGTTGTAAAGTGGTTATTTTTAAATAATCTAAAAAAAGAAAAAATAACCAATACAGTTTATTGCCATCATTATTTATTTTTGGATATTTTACAACCTAAAAATAACCAGAATGTTCTCTGCTATTATATTATATTATATTATATTATATTATATTATATTATATTATA
>CAIGQQ010024396.1:0-11326 GCA_903798035.1 Danio albolineatus
AGGATGGAAAAGTTATTTGGATTGTGATTTGATTTCAGCAGACTGTGACAAAGAAATTATTTCAAAGCACACACACAAACACAGCTTTAGTGTGTGTTGTTGTGTTATAAATGTGTCTCTTCTTGTGTTCAGATGCCTGTTTTATCACACTGGATCCAAACACAGCAAACACTGAACTCAGTCTGGGAGAATCACTCGTATCCTGATCATCCAGACAGATTTGATTATCATCTTCAGGTGCTGTGCAGAGAGAGTGTGTGTAGACGCTGTTACTGGGAGATTGACTGGAGAGCAGATGTTGGTGTGTTTATATCAGTGTTATATAAGAGCATCAGGAGGAAGGGAGGAGGTTATGAGTGTGTGTTTGGATGTAATGCTCAGTCCTGGAGTTTGATCTGCTCACCCTCCAGTTTCTCATTCAGACACAATAACAGATGCACTGAACTCCCTGTACAGTTGATCAGCAGTAGAATAGGAGTGTTTGTGGATCACAGTGCAGGAACTCTGATCTTCTACAACATCTATAGAGACACAATGAGCTCCATCCACTCAGTTCAGACCACATTCACTGAGCCGCTCTGTGCTGGGTTTAGGGTTTATCCTGGATCATCAGTGAAACTGTGCTGAAGACTGAGAGACTGAGTTTACTGTTCTTGTATTTTGAAATGCCGTGTACATGTGCAATAATGAAAGCAAGGGACATTTGTAACTTCCTGTTTGGACATCAGTGGAAGACACCTGTGAAGTGAACATCTGAAGACAACTGTATAATGAAAGGTACGCTTTACTGCTTATCAGTAGTGTAAAGTACCTGAGTAAATGGACTTTAAGTTTTTTTAGGCTACTTGTACCTGTACTGAGTATCATAAGCAACTTTTACTCTCTACTTGACCACATTTTTTGCTGAATATATAAACTCTTTACTCCACTACATTTGAACAGACTCTTACCGGTACTCATTACATTGTGACTGTGCGCAACAAGTTGGCATCTTATCTACCATGGCTAATTTGTTAAGCAGACGAGGCGATATGCAGGGTGCTGAAGGACGTGAACGTGCATAAGCAGCTTGCTTAATACCAGGTGTTTAATTAGCGACATGGCTGCAGCCAGTGATGAAGCTGAGGCCGGCACATCAAGCATTGCCAGCACTGATGACCATCCATGGCCTTGTCTGAAAGAAATGTTTTCATATACTGATATACAGACTGGCTCTTACAGGATGCAGTGTCTACTTTGTTTGCCACAAACCATGAAAATACGTGCTTTTAAGAATTTATCATCAAATTTGAGAAAACACATTGAGGTAAGAGTCTATTTAACCCCTTCAGACCCTGCGTCCATTACAATGGACGTCACATGACATCCCATGTTTTTTTCACTTTCGGAGCATTTCACCAAATTTTAAGCCTACAGTCTATGAGAGTGGACATTTTTCATCCAATCAAATGGCAGTAAGGCTCTGCATGACGTAATTTGAAAAAAATCCACTGAACTAAAAAGCAGCAAGGCAGCACTTCATTCCAAACACAGAAGTAAGCCACATTTACATGGTTTTATTCAGATGTATTGATATTTTTGCAGATATTTCATTGATTGTATGTAAAAAAGAGGGATTTAACTTACTAATTAAAGTTACAAATCGATTGTAGAATTGCAAGCTTTAGATCAGGATTTTTTCAAATATCTTTGTCCATTACGATGGACAGTGGGTTCAAAGGTCTGTTATTAAAATTAAATCTCCAGCTATGCTGAATGAGCTTTTTTATATTCAAAATGTAAATCAATGCACTAATTTTTTGTTAAAACAATTTCATATGCAGAGTACACAGTTCTTGAAGTCCTTGAATGTATAGCAGATGGAAATGTCTCAGATGTGGACAATATGTTGAGTGATGAGGAAGATGGAGATACAGTTGATACATGTAGATCTCCAACAGTTGGTAAGTGTAGGATTAGGGATAGCTAGTTAATTATTTGTTGAGGCTTGTATTACAATTAAATGCTCCTCAATTAATTGAATACTGCTATACCATATATCTGCATATGCGGTTTTAAAATATTTTATCAATATGAATTAGAATATAAAACATTTATGTTGTTTTGTAAGGGGCAGTTTCTGCTAACAATTTCAGGGCAAGACAGAGATGAGCCACTGTTACCAGAGGTAGGGGGAGAAATTGAAGTTGAGGCAGAGGACAGTCAGGATCAAGAAGACAGAGAAGATCATGACCATGACGCAGATGTAGAACCATTACTTTGTAATGTCACAAAGAAAAGTGATATTCATTGGCGTCACACCCCCTTTACCCCAGTACAGACTACATGGGAAAGTCCTTCCACTGACCCTCCTGAGCCACTAACACCATATGGCTACTTCAAGCAGTATGTTCCAAGTGAGATGTTTGAGCTGATGAGCACAATGACCAATATCTATGCGGAACAAAAGGCAGTCAAGGGTTACAAACATGCCTCAGCTTCTGAGATTGAAGTCCTTGTTGGCCTACATATGGCGATGGGCGTGCTTGGTATTCCTAGAGTGAGAATGTACTGGTCCTCCAGAATCAATATTGGAATTTTCAAGGATACCATGTCTCGAGATCGTTTTTTTCAACTGCGCTCCAACCTGCATGTTGTGAACAACTATGAGAGGCCTCCGGAAGACACTGATGTGTTCTTTAAGGTCAGACCACTCTATGAGTCCATAAGGAAACGCTGTCTGCAGCTACAACTGGAGGAAGAGCTTTGTGTTGATGAGCAGATTGTGCCTTTCAGGGGAAAACTCTCTGTGCTTCAGTATGTCAAAGGGAAACCTACACCATGGGGAGTGAAGTTGTATTTCCTTTGTGGCAAAAGTGGGCTCGCTTATGATTTCCTCATCTACCAAGGTGCCACAACAGAGCTTTCTTTGCAAAGCAAAAAGGTTTTAGGCCATGGAGCTTCTGTTGTCACCCACTTGTGCCAGAGAATCAAGGCTCCCAACCATAAGATCTATTTTGACAATTACTTCACCACTTACAATGCCCTTGAAGTTCTTGCAGAAAAGAAAATTCATGCTGCTGGAACAGCAAGGATTTGTCGTTTTGCAAATCCTCCACTGAAGACAGACAAGGAAATGTCAAAGAAAGAGCGGGGAAACCATGATCAAGTTCAAAGTAGAGATGGAAAGGTTGTTCTGGTGAAGTGGTTTGATAATCGCTCTGTTGTGCTGGCTTCCAACTTTGTTGGTGTTGGAGAAGAAGATGAAGTTCAGAGGTGGGATCAAAAAGAGAAGCAGTATCTGAAGGTCAAGCGCCCAGAGGTTGTGAAGAAATACAACAAGGCCATGGGAGGGGTGGACAAGCTTGATCAACTAATCAGCCTTTACAGGATTGACATCAAATCTCGCAAATGGCCACTGCGCATGATTTCTCATGCCTTTGATTTTGCGGTGGTGAACAGTTGGCTTGAGTATCGCAGAGACCATGAAAGCAAGGGAACTCAGCCACAGAAAATCATGGATCTTCTTGATTTCAAAATGAATGTGGCTGAAGTGCTTGTGTGTGCTAAGAAGCCGCATGTTTCAAGAAAACGAGGAAGACCAAGCAATTCTGACACCACCAGTACCGACCCTACTCCCCATAATGCAACTAGAGAAAAAAGAGGTGCAATGGAACGTCGGCCAGTTCCTGAAGTCCAGAAAGATATGGTGGACCACATGCCAAATTATGATGGGAAAAATGAAGCAACAAGATGCAAACTGCCAGGTTGTTTTGGAAAAACACATGTCTTCTGTGATAAGTGCAAGGTGCACTATTGCTTTGTGTCACAGAGAAATTGTTTCAAAGAGGCACACCGAAAATGACTCTAACATGACCACTTGATTTAATTGTAAGGTGTTCAGTTCGTAAACAAATGTGCAATTTAGGAAGTAAAAACCCTAAAATTGAAGTTGAAATGTTATACAGTTTAGTTTGTGACATAAAAAGAGAAAATGGGTGCATGTCTAACATGACTGAATTGATTGATTCTAAAGAAGTTTAGTTTGTTATGAACAATGTGCAATCTAAAAATAAAAACCAAGAAATTAAAGTGAAAATGTTACATTGTTGATGTTTGTGACCTTGAAAATAAACTTCAAGTGTATACTTACTTTTTTGTGTGTGTTTTTTAAAATTTTATGATGATATAATTTCAGGGAAGTACAACTGTTTGGACCTGATGTCCACTACAATGGACAAAAAAAAATACACCTAAAGAGTGATGAATTTTTTAAAATAATAATTTGATTTCATTAATGGGAGCCTCAAGAACTGTGAAAATGTACTTTTACATTTTTCTGAAATTTGGAACATAATTCAGGTCTGAAGGGGTTAATGTTAATTTAATGTGATTTTAGTCTAATTATGTCTGACTCCACAATGGTATTGTAAGCATAATGTTACCAAAAGTTAATACAGTTACTGACATGGCAAAAACCACTGCGACATGACCTAATTTTTTTTTGTGCAACGTAAATAAATGTATCCCTGAAATATACATTTTGCTTCAGGAGCATTTAGCTGTGAGAAAAACTTGATCCTAATCAAGTGAAAAACTACTCAAGCCTGACCTCGATCGCTCAGAAGAGGAAGAATGTGAGCAAAAATATTGAGCCCCTAACGAAACAACTCAAAATTGGAGGGACCAAGATCATTTCTCAAGCAACCGTTGATAAAGCTGTACTGTGATTCATTGTATACGGTCTCCAAACTTTTAGCGTGGTTAAAAAAGATGAATTTAAGGACCTGATTCATGACTTGCAGCCTAACTCTACTGTACGATCAAGATCAACCATCTGTACCAAGACAGAGGAAGCTGCCGGAGGAATGAAGAGAAGTGTAATAGAAGCCATGAGAAGGGTGGAATACATCTGTACAACTACTGATTGCTGGAGTTCAAGGTGGCACAGCTTTATAGGTATGACAGCGCAACCGAGACAATCTACTGTGATGTTCTGACAATTAAAGGGGTCGCACACGTTTGATGTACTTGCAGCTGCGATACATGACATACATTCTGAATTTGAGATCCATGAAAAAGTTGTCTGTATAACAACAGACAATGGATCAAATTTTTTGAAGCCTTTCGTGTCTATGGAGGTGAGAACATACACAGCCACAACACAGAAGATGCAACAGAAACCCCATCAGAAGATGAGGATGAATCTGACACTGAAGATGAGGAGAAATGTGAGGAGATTGAATATGTTGAGGTTGCTGAAATTCTAGACAAGGATGATCTTGAATTTAATTCGCCCAAGAATCAACGTTGTGCTTGCCATCTTCTGAACTTGGTTTCCACTGTGAATGTTGACCCTGCTCAATCAGATGAAACATACAAAAGGTTATCAAGAGTGGCCGGTCCAAAAAAGCTGCAGAAATGATGGAATGGGAATGTAGTATGCAGTTTATTTGTCCAAATTGCCACGCTCCCTTGCAGGGAGAAACCAATGTACATATGGTGCCAAGATATCCATGAAACTTTGCAAGAGCCTGGTAGATGCAATCCTTGAAGGTCTGAACAAGCGCTTCGGTGACATGCTCAATAATCCTGAGCTGACTGCGGCTGCAATCCTGCTTCCAAAGTTTAAAACTTATTGGACAACTGATGCTGCCGTCATGTTTAACAGTGACATGCTAATTAGTGTATGTATGTATGTATATATATATATATATATATATATATATATATATTATTAAATCGCAAACTGACTTTAGAAATAACATTTAGATTAAAAAATGGGTAATCTTGTATTTGTATATAATTTGGGATACTAGGCAATGTTCTATATACTTTTATCAGTTATGTGTGAATATTTTGGAAACTTTGTGGAATGCTGAGATAATATATTTGAAAATGAATAAGTGTGCATATGCTTAACCTTCAAAGCACTAAAGATGCTATTGAATTAATTTAAATTGTTGCTGAAACATTTCCAAATGTGTATTGTATTGTAGGCCTTGACTTCATAAAGGGAAATATGGAGGAGAACGCTCCACTTACAAGTGATTCTACTTTAGAGGAAGAGGATTTCTTCAAGCCACTGAAGACATCTCAGGCACAACAATGCCCAGCAGCTATCTGACATACGCTGGTGATGACATGGGTGTCCTGAAAACCTTACTACCTCTACTGAAATTGTCATCAAGGCTCAACACTCCCCTACCTGCATCTGCTGCTTGCGAGCGTCTTTTTAGCAGTGCTGGCCTCATTTTCAGGCCAAAAAGAGCTAGAATAATTTCCAAGAACTTTGAGAACCAGCTTTTGTTGAAGCTGAATAAAAATATTGCCACCCTCTGAGACTGAGAGGTGAATCACATCAAAGTCAGCTCTGGATTTGATTTTACTACATTTTAGTATTTATTTTAATTTATTTACTTTTTTGTTTGTGCCTTTTTTGAACATTATTAAATCTGTTTTGTTCTGTCATTTCGAAACATTGAGGTGTTAAATTTAATTTCTATATTAGGAAATAAAACCTCTGTACTTTGAGCCTACATTCAGTATGAGTAAAATACTCAAGTTCTTTTTTAAATCGGATACTTTAATACTTTTACTCAAGTCTAATTGGAATTGGTGACTTGTAACTTTTAATGGAGTAATTTTTACAGTAAGGTATCTGTACTTTTACTCAACTATAGTTTTCAGGTACTCTTTACACCTCTGGTGACCTGCTCAGCAAGAGCTTCTTGAGCTTCCATGCGTGAGTTAGTATGTGTGAGAAAATCTAGATCTCATTTAAATTTATATTTTCAATAGGATGCTTTACAATATTATATTTGTGCATATACATTAGTTTAGTCATTACTGAAGCCAAATCTGGAGCTAATCTAACAAAAATAACTTACAATAATGGTTCAAAAATCAGTAGCCCAAATGTATATGTTAGGGAAAAATATTAAATAGCATTTTCAAAAATGTGTTTGCCCATCCCTGACTCACACTAACCTGCAAAACAGTCACTGCCAATGGAATAAATGACCTTTTATACACTCTCAGAAATAAAGGTACAGGAGCTGTCACTGGGGCAGTAGCTTTTTAAAAGGTACATATTTGTACCTGAAGGGTCTATAATGGTACCTCAAAGGTACGTTTTAGGTACATTTGGGCACCAATATGCACATTTGAGGTACCACTGTGGACTCTTTGGGTAAATCCTTTCCTGTACCTTTATTTCTGAGAGTGTATGTTCCTTTTAGCCAATGATGTACGCAATGGTGTATTTGTATTATTTATATTTGAATTAAAGTTATGATGAGCACACACATACTATTTCATATTCTATTTGCTATTATTAATTCATATTTTCAGATATGATCTATTATTTTATTCTACATTATTTTATATAATTTCTACTATTATAATAATGTGTGATTCATTACTTTTTTCTGAACTATATTTATTTTTTTAGAGATTACATACAGGTAAGATACAGATTAATTTACTATATGCCTGAAAAATAAGACTTTAGATGAATAAAACAAAGAATATAAACATACAAGAGTTAGTCAAACTGAGAATCAAAGTTGCTATTATTTATACACTCAAAAGATGCGTTACAGGGACCCAAATCCTTAACAGAATTATTATTATTATTATTATCTTCTACAGCGCTTCACGGAAATCGCGCACTGCAGCTTTAAGGTGATTGAATATGGCGGCGCGGTGGCGTTGCTGCTAGTGGCGTTCTAAAAAAAGAATGTATTCGATGACGTTGAGTGGAACCCGCATTAGACCCTGGCTGACATTAGCGGTATGTAAAGATCTTTCTAAAAGTATCATTTTAGGTTATTATATTTGGTTGTTTCGACGTGCTTTTGCTGAAGGACACTAAAGATTTGAGTATTTCTCTCTGTCATCTCGTTTCAGATTATTATATTAGTTTCCCACGTCTTTTTTGTTGTTGTTGTTGCTTAGACTGTAGATTTTACTGAATGTTGGTTGGAATTGGAGATTGTTATATTATTAATTTTAGAATTTTATATATACATATTTTGTAGTTTGTGTATTCTGTTGTATTCTGCAGTAGCCTTTTATAATCATAGAATGTCATTTTGTCATTTGTTATGTTGTCAGGTCGGTACTGAAAGCTACTAATGTTGTTTGTATGTTTCATTCATTTGGATATTACTATCTAATAATAATTCTTGTAGCACATTTATCTATTCTAAGTTTATAGATTGTCATCTTGTAGAGTATTTATTTATAGCTGTGAAATATTATTTGTTAGTGTTAGAAGAAAACCAGACTGGAATGGTAGATCAAACTTCCAAAGAATGATCAATTAATGACTTGACATCTTTCTATTGTATTTTACAGGTAGGAATGGACCACATGGAGAAAAAGTACATATGACATATTTGTATGGGGGAGACCGGGGATAGTTGTACTTCTATTATATTTCTCTATATATCCTTGAGATCTTGAGGTACAAGTGTCTGCTATTAAATGACAGAAATTACAATATAGTTTTAACATTATAAAATAATAATTATGAGCAACAAATGATTTGAAAGCTTTTTATTCCACATTGAGCTTTCAGTATAATTTGCGTGTCTCTGGGTTACAAAGCTGAATCAAATGTGCAAATGTACATCAGCTTCAACAGTTGAAGGCTTCATGAGCCCACAGAGGTCAAACACTGAAGTCAAACTACTTTGACTTGTTTCTCTTTCAAGAGCTATAGGAATACTGACATTAAATCAGAGAAATACAGTTTTAAATCTGCTTGGGGTTGGTGGAAACATTTCAGTGATGTTACTAGCAAGAGTTTTGTTGTTACAACTGACCCAGCGTTATGTGGCCATGAATCTGTTCTCCTTACAGCTCACAGCTAAAACATCATCACCAACAATGTGGATTAAATATATCCACACACAGACACACACATTTTTTCCTGTCTAATATCTGCTGTGTCTGTGAATCAACTGATTTGTAACTAGTTCCTAGTTGTAAAGATTGGAAGTGTTTCAACTATCCCTGTCTCCTCTTGAAATATAAATCTAAACATTAACTTGTATTTTAAATATATGATTCACAATTACATATTTAAATGAGAGATTAGATCTGCTTACAGCGCGTCATTTATAGTGTGTGTCAGTAAAGCCAGTAATTATCAATACACTGTTTGACAAATTCATACGTGATTTATCAGTTCACACGTGCAGCATTTCCATCATTTGGTGGAGTTGAGATCATATCTTAAGTAAACCGTGGAGATTACGTAAACTGTGCACCCGACCACCGTTTTCAGGCTGACTCCGGTAATGTTCACGGGTGCTCCGTCTGTGCACACAGAGACTAACTTTAATTTTTGTGTTTCTCCAAGCGTCAAACATGGAAAATTTGCATTTGAATCACATGCAGATTCATTTAAATCTGAGATAACAAACTAAACCGAAAGCCACACCACTAGGCTATTTACAAAACAAATAACTTAAGGCCATATATTGAAAACACACATTATTTTACACAAATATGAACACACTAACATGTTTGTGGTCATTATTTTACCAATGATGCAGCATGGGGAAATTCCTGAGTTTGCAGTAACTTAAATGCCAACAGGACTGGTCTACAGAAGCACTTCTCTAGCGCGGATCTGCTCAAGAGCTCCACAGTATTTTAGATTCTTAGCATCTGATGACATGATGCACTAAACATACTATTAACAACAGTGTGATCATACAGTACAGGGAACAGCCACTGCTGATCACATCAGTGTTATCGTACTCGTCAAAGTGTAAAAGAGTACATTCATATATATTTTTAATTATTATTCAGTGATTCTTCCATGTACCAGTAGAAGCAAGCAAGTGTATCACAATTTGAGAACCACTGGTATAGATAGTTAGATAGGCCTTGTCTGTTTCAGGTTTTTCCTTGTTCAGCTAATGGAGAGCAGGCAGGAGAGGGAGACTCACAAGAGCATCAGTGGACATTTGTCTAAAATTCTGAAGAACAGCCGGTAGGGTTTTGTTGGGGCTGCCTTTGTCTTTTGCAGATTGGAGTGGAGCAGAAGAAGAAGACTCAAAGGGAACAGTGGAGATATACTCGAAGATCTGGAGCTTAGGAAGCAGGTAGAATGGCTTGAACTGACTGAGCAAGTTAGTTAGTTTCCAAAGAAATGTACCGAGGATAATTAAAGACCTGATGTCTTTCTCTTTGACAGATTGGCATGGAGCATGTGAAGGTACAGGGAAACACCAGTAATAACAAGTGCATAAAAATTATGCACTTGTTTATTTCATTTATTTCATTATTCATTTCTTTAATTTGAATCAAATCAACTTTGTAAAAATTAAATTGTATAATTTTAAAATGTTTCATAGAGTGTCACAGAAGGGATTCAGGTGAATAATATAAACTATGTTTTCAGGATGGCACTGAGTATAAGCAGGGGAGTATATTGATGCAGATGATAAGTCCATGAACATAAACTGGATATTTGACTGTGCAGGCTTGGAGACTGGAGACGGATACCACAGATGGCAAACAGGATGAAGACCAGACGAGGAACCAGGAGACATGGGAGGAGAGACATGGAAGACACAGGAGACGTACGTAAACTGATATCTAAGAATAAACACTGATGTGTATAGCAGGGCTATTCAATTGGCGGCCTGCGGGCTGAACGCAGCCCCAGAGGCAATTTGTTCCGCCCCACAAAATAGTGTAATCAAGACATCAGAAATAAATTTAGTTCAGTCGAAAAATGACCACTATAATATGACGTGACGTGCGCCTGTTCAATACAGCACGAGCTGCAGTTGAAGGCTGCACAGAGCGTGAGTGACATTAAGTGAGGGGTGCGGGCAGCGGAAAACATTTGGATATGTTTGTAGAAAAGGCCTTTCGTACAATGCACTGATATCGTTTATAGGGATGCAATGATTAGACGATTTCACTATTAACTGCACTTCAATTTGTCATGGTTAGTTAATCGTAAAGGCTTCTCAACGCAGCGTTTCTGTTGCACGGAACAAAACTGCTGCAACTGAACAAAGTTATGCCACCTGTGTGCTAGTTTAATGTTCTGAGCTTGTACACCGAGGTTAATACCCACGCTCACTGGATTAACTATAGCAGTGAGCCGTTCAAATGTCGCATCTTTCCACGTGCAAGTTCGTTATTTCTAATGTAAGAATATATGCCAATAGGGCTGTGCGATAATACGATATTTAATCGTATCACGATCCACAACCTGCACGATCCACTTTTTCAGAAAAATCGTTGTATCGCCATACAGCATATAGTGCAGTGCTTCCGCGACATTCATTCTTCCATGACGGGCGCCTCACCTTAA
>CAIGQQ010024400.1:0-10828 GCA_903798035.1 Danio albolineatus
ATATATATATATATATATATATATATATATATATATATATATTCCAGGTAACAAAAAAATAAATAAAATAACTATATATAGCCTGTTGTGTTTTTAAATATATAGGTGAGTCATTACGCAACATGCGCGTGTCTCAGTGACAAGCGTCAGCACCCTACTTTCTTCAGGACCATCCCCAGCGATCACCATCAAGCGGCCGCGCTGGCGCGGATGGTCAAGCGCTTCGGGTGGACGTGGATCGGGGCTGTGCACAGTGATTCAGACTACGGGAACAATGGCATGGCATCATTCCTGAAAGCCGCGGAGAAAGAGGGAATTTGTGTGGAATATTCAGAGGCCTACTACAGGACATACCCGCTCAGTAAACTGAAAAGGGTTGCGGATGTCATTCGCAGATCAACGGCTCGTGTTATTGTTGCCTTTGTGGCTGCAGGTGATATGAGATTTCTCCTAGAAGAGCTGAGCAAACAGCCTCTACCTCCGATGCAGTGGATTGGCAGTGAAGCGTGGGTTACAGACCCACAGATGCTACGGTTTAATTTATGTATAGGAACTATGGGCGTTGCGGTCCCGCGGTCTGTTATCCCGGGCTTTCGTAAATTTCTACTTGATCTGTCCCCAAACAAGGTCTTGAAATTTCCCTTGCTGACAGAATTCTGGGAAAGCTCATTTAGTTGTAGTCTAAAACAGCAGACAGGTCCTTCAACTGGCATGCCCGCATGTGATGGCACAGAGGACATTGGCACATTGAAGAACCCGTACACAGACACGTCCCAGTTGCGCGTCTCTAACATGGTGTACAAAGCCACATATGCTATAGCTCATGCACTCCATGGCATTGTCTGTAACGAAACGCAGTGCAACAAAAACATCAAAGTTAGGCCCCGACTGGTAAGCTTCAAAACGAATAATCAAACCCGATTACAACACAAATATGTCTATGTGTGTGTGTGTGTGTTTCCTCTTTTTGTGATTTGTTTTAAATTCGCTGTTATGAATACAGTTTTATTTTATTTCTCTACTTTTTTTTAAATTCCAAGGTCAATATTATTAGCCCCATTATTGTTCTTTCCCTTTTGGCTAACCACTGTTATAGCTTGTCTAATTAACCGACTTAATTAACCGCGATTGTTCACCTAAAACTGACATTTCTGTCATCATTTACTCACCCCTTACATGTTCAAACTTGTCTGCTTTTCTTCTCTTTAAAATGAACACTAGTATCTTGCAAAATGAAACTAGTAAAATATCATGTACTGTAATCATTTCAAAGAGAAAAGAAATTAGTTTCTATTTTCATTTTTATATTTTCTACAAAATCTATTTAGTTTAAAATGTGTTTTAAATACAATTAATTACAGATCATTTGGCAAATATTGGTAAAAAAAATGAATTCTTCACAGCAGGACTAGTCATTTTGTCTTCAACTATATATAGCATTTGTAATATACTATTAAAATAGGCTACCATATTTCTTTGTGTGTGAAGGTCTACTTATAATGCATATTTAACCATAACCATTATGTTCATTATGCAGGTTTATGATCAACTCAAGCAAGCACATTTTTCTAAAAATAATTATTCTGTTTCGTTTGATGCTGATGGAGACCCTGTGGCTGTGTATGAACTTGTGAACTGGCAGCTTCAGGGAGATGGTTCAATTGATTTTATAACAGTGGGTAAATATGATGCATCCCAGCCTGTTGGCCAAGAATTCAGCCTGAACAGCGCTATCACTTGGTATGATGGCAGTGAAAAGGTATTTAATATTGTTAAATATTATTATTTTAATGATGAGAGGAACAATACAAACATAAAAAAATGATAATAATTGGATCGGATTCTGACGTTATGTACATCTGTCATCTGCAGGTGCCTGTGTCTGTGTGCAGTGAAAGCTGTCCTCCAGGTACCCGGAAGGCTGTAAAAAAAGGAAGACCCGTTTGCTGTTATGACTGCATTCCATGCGCAGAAGGAGAAATCAGCAATGACACAGGTAGGCTGCTTGTCTGAACAGTCTCATGAGTAACATCTTTTTATTTATACTTTTATTACTGCTTGAGTACATTTACCAATTATTTGCTAAACACCTTAGTTTTATGTTTCTAACCATACTTTGTAAACATATGTCGTCTGCTAGTCATTAGAGTATTTGTAGATTTGCAGGGGTGGATTTAGTCATTTTGGGGCCCTAAGATATTCCAGCCATGAGGCCCAAAAGTTCTAGAATGTTCTAAAAGATTTTTTCATTTTATAAAATCATTATTTTAGCAGTTTTTTTTTCTTATATCATTCGATCTACACTTTATCTTAATGTAAAATAATAATAACATGTAAGGCACCTTGTTAACTTTTGAAACTATTTGTTTTCTTAAAATGAATTCACAACTAAAACAATAAATGAACTATTTAAGTTTTAAAACTAAATCTTTACTGATTTGACTGCTGGACTGGTCCATGGTTGAAGAAGGGGGACACATTTGAACAGATGTAATAATTACATTTAAATAAAAAATTTTAGACCCTCACTATACAAAATATGATATAAAACAATGTTATATATAATTTATAGCTATTATTTATATTTCTAGGTATTTATTTGGGGGCCCTGAGCTGCCGCTTACCTTGCTTATTGGTTAAATCCGCCCCTGTATACTGTAAAAAAAAAAAAAAAAAAAAATATTTACGGCCATAATTTTACGGTTTATTTCCGGCACCCCAGCTGCCGAAAGTAAACCGTAAAATTATGGCCGTAAATTACAGAAATTTACTGTAAAATAACAGAGGTTGAGTTGCAGAAATTTACCTGAAATTTTAATGTAAGGAAATTTCTGTAATTTAATGTCCGCTATTTTGCAGTAAATTTCTGTAATTTAATGGTCGTTTTTTTATTTATTTTATTTTTATTTTAATAACAGATATTTATTTTATTTTAATTACAGATTTTTTTTACAGTGTGCTTAAACACTTCATTTGAATATAAGTAACTTTGTAAGTATGATTCTACTATGCATAATGCAAAGCTGACAGTCAACAGTAACGTCGGCACACAGTTATATTTCTGTTTCTAATTGTCATTTGGAGTACATTTCAGCAGATTATGAACAATTTTTTTCAAAAAAATTTATCCACTTTTATAATAAAGAATTCTTGTCAAGACAACCTTTATTATAATGAAGAATTTTGCATGAATATAAATTTCAAATATTTATTTCATATGGAACAAACTATTAAGGTATGGCAGTTTGAACATCTCTGTTTTGTTCTTGTGGTTCACAAATGGCTGTTATGCAGTGATATATTAATCTTCTAGATTCTCCAGACTGTGACAAATGCCCACCTGAATACTGGCCTAGTACTGAGAAGGACAAGTGTCTTCCTAAACCAGTGGAGTTTCTGTCTTGGGATGAGATCCTTGGGATTATCCTAGCTGCTCTCTCTGTGTCTGGCTCATTATTGGCCTTAAGCATGGCTTTCGTGTTTTATAAAAACAGGGCTTCTCCAATAGTGAGAGCCAACAACTCTGAGCTGAGCTTCCTGCTGCTCTTCTCCCTGACTCTGTGTTTCCTCTGTTCACTCACTTTCATTGGTCAGCCCACTGAGTGGTCCTGCATGTTGCGTCACTCAGCGTTTGGGATCACTTTCGTCCTCTGTATCTCCTGTGTTCTGGGGAAAACAATAGTGGTGTTAATGGCCTTTAAAGCTACACTTCCAGGAAGTAATGTCATGAAATGGTTTGGGCCTCCTCAACAGAGACTTAGCGTTTTTGGTTTTACTCTTGTACAGATTATTATATGTGTGCTTTGGTTAACATTATCCCCACCATTTCCTTACAAGAATATGCAGTACTACAAAGACAAGATCATTCTAGAATGCAGCTTAGGATCAGCTGTTGGTTTCTGGGCTGTGCTGGGTTACATAGGCCTTTTAGCTTTCCTATGTTTTGTTTTAGCTTTTCTGGCTCGGAAGCTGCCTGATAACTTCAATGAGGCTAAATTCATCACCTTCAGTATGCTCATATTCTGTGCTGTATGGATCACGTTTGTTCCAGCTTATGTCAGTTCTCCAGGGAAATTTACTGTGGCTGTGGAGATTTTTGCCATTTTAGCTTCAAGCTTTGGTTTGATTCTCTGTGTTTTTGCTCCTAAGTTGTTCATTATAATATTTCGACCAGAGCAGAATACCAAAAAACACATAATGGGTAAAGTACCATCAAAAGCCCTTTGAGTCACTCATTGCTTCAGAGCTGCACACATATTGACTAATTTTGAACATTGTGTTCTGGGAATTCAGAGAATATGTGGCTAGCTGGATTTTTTGTGCTGTATGTGAAAATCAATTAAATACTTGCAGAAAATGAAAATCTTACAGTTTTCCCCTATTGTTTACACACATTTTCGTGCCTTATATTGTCATAACACAAAAATCAAAAAACACACACATGGGGCAAAACCCTTCAATTCTCCTGCAAAATGAAACCTTACATTCAAAACAATGTAATTTGTTCTCAAAATGCTGTTTTGTTATCAAATGACACACACAAACTATCACATGAATAGACATTTACAAGAACCAGTTGATCACTGATGTGCTTAATGTAAAACACTATGACCACTTCTTCAGCATTTATCATAATGACTTACTTAAAGCCTTTTTTTTGTTCAGTGTTACACTACAGGCAGTACATAGGCCTACATAGGTGCATTGTAAAATATTTCAGAATATTGTTTTTTTATACAAAACACTCAAATACACGGTACAAAATATGTTTTACTGTATTTTTCCAACAAAAACAGTGTACACAGTGTTCATCCCAACCAACACAAAGTTGCACGTTACGTGGTCTACATATACCATCAACAGAAGTATTTACTGAATACAGTTACATGTGTGACTTTATAATTTTGAATGACAGTGTGTTCCTTGTGAAAATGAGATTTTCTTCATTAAAATTGTGCCAAATGCAGAAAATTGTAGTTTTTTGAAAAAAGTGTGTTTTAAACCTGCAATTTGAGTGTAAAGCAGGAATTGTGCTTGTATTTTAGCAGAATTGGTTGAGGGGGTTAGTGCATCAGTTAAATGTTGTAGTCAATGTGTAAAGCAATTGTGTGTAAACAACTAAGAAAAAACTGTAAAAGACAGTTATTTTCTGAATTGTGTGAGTGTGTGGAGTGACCTCTAGTGTAGCTGTGAAAACTCCATCTGATAATTGTGAAAGCATTCATTCATTTTCTTGTCGGCTTAGTCCCTTTTATTAATCCGAGGTCACAGCAGAATGATTCGCCAACTTATCCAGCATTTGTTTTACGCAGCGGATGCCCTTCCAGCCGCAACCCATCTCTGGGAAACATTCATACACATACAACATACACTATGGACAATTTAGCTTACCCAATTCACCTGTACCCCATATATATGGACTTGTGGGGGAAACCGGAGCAAATCCACGCAACCATGGGGAGAACATGCAAACTCCACACAGAAATGCTAACTGACCCAGCGGAGGCTTGAACCAGTGACCATTTTGCTGTGAGGCGAACGTGCTACTCACTACGCCACCATGACGCCCCATAATTGTAAAAGCAACATAGTTAAATCCATGTTGTTGTTTTTTTTGTTTTGTTTTATGAGGTAATTTGTCTTGTCTTCATATATTAATGTGCAAAATCCACAACAATTTGTTTTTGTCATTTACATCAGCTGTATTTGTGCTACATATATTTTCATGTTAGTATATTAGTTTTTACAATCATTTTGCCACAAATTTCAGAACCCTGGTGTCAATTTTCATAACTCTAGACACAAAATTCACAACCATTGTCAAAATTTAATTTTTTTTTTGCAAAACTTAACTCTTTTTTTTAAATGCATGGATACAATACACATAAGTCAAAGATACTTTGTTCATTGAACTAAAATCACCCTTTCAATATAACACAATACAATATCAAATTAATCCCATTTCGAATATAATAACTGTGCATTCATTTAAATAACATGATGTACAGTAACTGTCAACTGATACAAGCACTCAAAATAATAAATGCCTGTTGCATTACTGGGGCGCCACGATGGTGTAGTGAGTAGCACGTTCGCCTCACAGCGAGAAGGTCGGAGTTTGCATGGTCTCCCCGTGGTTGCGTGGGTTTCCTCCGGGTGCTCCGGTTTCCCCCACAAGTCCAAAGACATGTGGTATAGGTGAATTGGGTAGGCTAAATTGTCCGTAGTGTATGAGTGTGAATGGATGTTTCCCAGGCATGGGTTGCAGCTGGAAGGGCATCCGCTGCATAAAACAGGTGCTGGATAAGTTGGCGGTTCATTCTGTTATGGCGACCCCGGATTAATAAAGGGACTAAGCCAAAAAGAAAATGAATGAATGAATTACTCTAGATTCATGGAAACTGATGTACAATATTACATTTTTAGATGATGAAAGTTTCAGGATAGATCAAATGACACTGAAGATGACCAAACTGAACTATCTATAGATTTCATCTTTATTCATCCGGATTCCATATTTATGATTTCTATGTGCCATGTTCCAGTTTTACAGACAACGTTTTCATACTTGGCATTACTGTATCTTCACATTCACCTTTATTTGTATAGCGCTTTTACAATGTGGATTGTGTCAAAGCAGCTTCACATAGAAGGTTATAGTAAATTGAAAATGTCCGTTTAGTTATTAGCTAGTACAGGGGCGCCGCTAGCAATTTTGGGCCCCATGAAAAAATATGAGGATGGGCCCCCTACTACCAACCTAGCTATCCAAACTCTTTGTCTGCAATGTAGTTATACTAACGTATGCATTTTATTATTGATTTTGTCCACTACTTATCAGTATTTAGCAAGAGAACGGCCATGACTGTAGCTAGCAGATGATCTATTGTTCAAATGTAAATGTAGTACAAAAAAAGGAACAGTAATCAAATATTCACTGAAAATTTTACATTTCTAAACACAAAACACCAATGTGTCACTATTTAAATAACTGTACTGCAATAGTGTCTCATACGATGTGCAATACACTTTGATTGAGGATTTTGCAAGCAAGAAGGCCAGGCGTTTGGCACTTGGAATTTAAGTTACTGTCAGGTTAATCAACAGACCGTTTCAAATGTATTTATGTTGTGTTTATTTGGTTTGCAGTGTGCTGGATTTTGCACTCTGTTAATAAAAATTAGTTTTATTTTTTATTATTATTTGCCGGCATAAAGGCCAGGGTTTTGCCATTTAAGTAATGGTCAGTTTAAACAAAAGAACATTTCTTATTTATGGATCTCATTGTAGTATAATTTTGTGTCTTATTGGTTTAGTGTATAGTGTGTCATTTGGGATGCAACTAATGAAATAAATTACCAAATTACCAAATAGCCTATACCTGGCATGTGTGTAAACGCATTCACCATCGGGAGGCGCTATAATCACTCTCACAGGAGAATACTGCTCTTACAATCCAAAATAAATAAAGTAATCCAACATGTGCGTGTGATAGCTCCGCCCCTTCTGTTACATGCTCAAAGCTGCGGTCGTTGAGTGTGTGAAGTGTCCATCATTACACACTTCTGTTTACCGGCTGAATGAGTGCATCATCCGGGTAAATAAAGTGCATTATTGTTAGAGTTTTCAGTGTGAACGCACTACTTACACTATTTATACTAAAAAAATGGTGTAGAATAGTGCATAAGTATGTGATTTGGGACGCAGCTGATGTTAACCTCGAGGACATACTGTAGCTGCTTTGACAGTTTACCTGACGATTGCACTCAAAGCATCAACTCTCTTCCCGCTACTGATGGACTGAACCATTCAGCGAAAGGAGGGGGGTGCAACAGACACGAGGGGCAGATATAAGCCGTATTTTTATTTTTTATTTCGAATAAAGTGTTTTACTTGTAATTTAGAGATACATTCATAGTTATATTGCATTATAGTACTGTTATTAATTATAAAGCATATCTCTGTGGGCCCCCTAGAGTGCACGGGCCCTTAGAATCGTCCTAACTTTCCCCCCCTTAGCGGCGCCCCTGAGCTAGTATATTATTAGCTAGTATATAGCTGAGTTCAGTTCAGTACAGTGTTGTTTAATATTCACTACTTAGAGTCCAAACACTGAAGAGTAATCCATCGGTGCGCAGCTCTAGCTGCAGTCTAGTCGCCGGAGGCTGGAGAACTCGAGGCTCGTCTGTCCTTGGAGGGTCACAGGAATCCGTCTCTTGCATGCTACTCTGCAAAGCAGCTGCTCAGGATACAGCGAGGTCCAGGGTTAAGGAGCCTTGGAATCATCTCGTCACGGGTCTTGGATCGCATCCGTGGCACTGCATAGTCTTTGGGGCCTCGGGATGAGTATGCCTAGTTGGAATAGAGAACAAAGAAAATAATTAGCATAGCTGCAGTTCATAGTGTATATAAAGGAGATGCGTGGAGCACATTCATGCATCATACAGCTAAGTGACGTATTGAGTGTATGCTTTACTAAAAAGATAGGTCTTTAATCTAGTTTTGAACTGTGAGAGTGTGTCTGAGCCTCGGACATTATCAGGAAGGCTATTTCAGAGTTTAGGAGCCATAAATGAGAAGGCTCGACCCCCTTTACTTGATTTTGCTATTCTGGGTACTACTAGAAGCCCTGAGTTTTGAGATCTTAAAGAGCGAGTTGGATTGTAGCAAGACAGAAGGTTGGTTAGATAAACAGGAGCTAGATTATTTAATGCTTTATATGTAAGAAGTAATATTTTAAACTCAATACGAAAATTAACAGGCAGCCAGTGTAAGGAGGATAAAATTGGGGTGACATGATCATATTTTCTAGACCTGGTAAGAACTCTGGCGGCTGCATTTTGTACTAGCTGAAGTTTGTTAATAGAGGAGGCTGGGCAACCAGCGAGCAGAGCATTACAGTAATCCAGCCTGGAAGTCATAAAAGCATGAACTAGCTTTTCTGCATCTGAGATGGATAGCATACTTCGTAGCTTAGCAATATTTCTCAGATGAAAGAATGCAGTTTTTGTGATATGGGAGATATGGCTTTCAAAAGTTAAATTGCTGTCTAATATGACACCCAGATCTTTAACAGTAGAGCTAATGCTAACTCTGCATCCCTCTAGTTGCAGGTCGAGTTGTGCGATCTGCTGTGTACAGGATTTAGGTCCTATAAGTAATAGTTCAGTTTTGTCTGAGTTTAAGAGAAGGAAGTTGTTGGTCATCCAGTTTTTAACATCTTTAATACACTCAGTTAGTTTTGATAGTTTAGACGTCTCGTCAGGTTTAGTAGAAATATATAATTGAGTATCATCAGCATAACAGTGAAAGCTGATACCGTGTCTTCTAATAATGTCTCCCAGGGGCAGCATGTAAATTGTAAACAACAAAGGTCCTAAAACTGATCCTTGAGGCACCCCATACTTTACTGGCCTGACTTGTGAAGGTTGTCCATTAATATTCACAAACTGGTAACGATTAGTTAAGTATGACTTGAACCATTGTAAAGCCGTTCCCTGGACACCTGTAGAGTTTAAGCGATTTATGAGGATATTGTGGTCAATTGTGTCAAATGCGGCACTAAGATCTAGCAGGACTAACAGCGAGATGCACCCTTGGTCAGCAGCTAATAGTAAATCGTTGGTTATTTTCACTAATGCGGTTTCTGTACTGTGATGAGGCCTGAAACCTGACTGGAACACCTCAAAAGCATTGTTCATCTGCAGAAAGGAGCATAATTGGGCAGAAACAACTTTTTCTAGTATTTTAGACATAAATGGAAGATTTGAAATAGGCCTATAATTAGCTAAGTTGCAGGGGTCCAGTTGTGGTTTCTTAATAATAGGCTTAATAACAGCGAGCTTGAAAGAGTTTGGAACATGTCCTAATGACAAAGAAGAGTTGATAACGTTAAGAAGAGGTTCTCCTATTACAGGTAGCAATTCTTTCAGTAATTTTGTTGGAATTGGGTCTAGCATACTCGTAGCTGGTTTAGAACTATTTATAATTTTGTCTAGCTCTTCCTGTTCTATGTTCTCGAAGCACTGTAGGCTAATTTGGTTCAGTGGAATGTTTACTGGATCTGAAGTATAAGGCTGTACAGAGATTTTAACATCTATTTTTTGTCTAAAGCCTTCTATTTTATCACTGAAAAAATTCATAAAGTCTTCGCTACTCATTTGCGGTGTGATATTTTGTTCCAGCGATGACCGATTGTTTGTTAATTTAGCAATGGTGTTAAATAGAAATCTAGGATTGTTATGGTTATTTTCTATCAGTTTACGGAGGTGCTCAGCCCTGGCGGATTTGAGGGCCCTCCTATAGCTGGACATACTGTCTTTGTACGCAATTCTAAAGACCTCTAAATTAGTTTTTTTCCATTTACGTTCCAAGGCACGGGTTGCTGTTTTGAGAGCGCGCGTATGACTGTTATACCATGATGTAGTTTTATCTTCTCTAGTCTTTTTTAATTTGATGGTTGCCACAGTATTTAGTGTGCTAGTAAAGATGGCATCCATGCTGCTAGTTATTACATCGAGGTCATTTGCATTTGCAGGTGCATTTCGAAATAAAGAAAGATTAGGCAAGTTATTTGCGAATTCCTCTTTGGTAGACGGAACGATAGATCTACTAAGGCGATGTATTGGTGCGGATCTGCTAATGTCAGGTAAACATAGCTTGTAAAGTAAGAGGTAGTGGTCCGTAATATCGTCGCTTTGTGGTATAATCTCTACATCCATGACCTCAATTCCATAAGAGAGAATTAGATCTAAAGTATGCTTTAGACGATGGGTGGGACCAACTTTATTGACCTTATTCCTGACGTACATGTACGAGCAGGTGCAGC
>CAIGQQ010024412.1:0-10302 GCA_903798035.1 Danio albolineatus
ATATTAATAACAATTCACAAAACTCAGATTAACACAGATATATACAGAAATCTGATAGTGAAATTAATTTAAGACCTTTTTAAAAACTCTTTCCATACATTTATTGCCACTATAGGATTCCACAAGTAACACTGATTGGTGAGATTTTAACTTAAAGTTTAATTTGACCAAATACAGATTGCAAGAAAGCACATAATTCCTTGTGATGACTCATTTTTAATGTAATATAATTCAGTATTATATTAATTTAAGGGGAAAAAAGTCATTCTATTAATAGTTAGTCTCACCTCCAGATGTGTCACCTCCATATATATATATAAATAAATAAATATATATATATATAAATAAATAAATATATATATATATATATATATATATATATATATATATATATATATATATAGGAAATATTCCAAAACAACAACAACAGCACAGCATTTCCTCTTCAAGCAAAAGTCTGTGTTTAATGTGGCTTCCCTTGGCACCAAGCACAGCTAGAACTGTTTTGTTCTAGTTGTCCTGAATTTTCAGGCTTCTTTTAGCACTTTCCAGAGTTCCTCTTTAAGTTTAGAGAGTCATATCTTTCTTTTTTGGTCCAGATGACCTCTATGATATTCAGGTCTGGAGCTGGTGGAGGCCATTTCATGACTGTCTTAGTTTCATCAGCTTTTTTCTTTCTCCAAATAGGATTTTACTACTATTAGCGGATCATTATCATGCTGAAAATGAAAACGATTACCACTGTTATGTTTAAATAGTGATTTTTCTATGCGAATATATTTTAAAATGTTATTTATATCTTGTTGACAAAAAAGCAAAGAGTTTTCAGCATCATCACTCTAGTCTTCAATGTCACGCGATACTTCAGAAATCATTATAATTTGTTATATTGCTGCTCGGGATATATGTGTTATATCAGATTTCTTTGATGAAAAAATCTGAATTTATAGCATTTTTGTAATATAATACATCTTTCTGACACTTTCGGTCAATTCAATGTGAACTTGCTCGATTCTTAAATTAAGGGAATGCTTTTATGATCCAGGTCTCTTGCTGAATACTCGTGGAAGCAAGTAGGAGCCCAGTGGGAAAAGGAAAATGAGGATGATCTGAAGGATAAGATGGACTTCCAGCTGCCGGCACCGGCTCTCTACACATCTGGAGGTGAGACTAACTATTAATAGAATTACTTTTTTTTTCATCACAAGGAGTTATGTGCTTTCTTGCAATCTGTATTTGGTCAAATTAAAATTAAAAAGTTTAAATCTCATTAATCAGTGTTACCTGTGGAAACCTAAAGTGGCAATAAATGTATGGAAAGAGTTTTAAAAAAGGTCTTAAATTAATTTCACTCTCTGATTTCTGTATATATCTGTGTTAATCTGAGTTTTGTTAATTTTAATTAATAAATAATTACTTAATAGTTTAAAAATATGTATTTAAAGCGTCTATCCAGTTTGCACTTTTTTTGTATTCGTTTGAAGTTACTTTATTTATATGGTATGACCTGTAGTGCATGTATTAGTCAATATTTGAAGTGGATCAACAAAGCTAATCAAAAGACAAAAGTTATCCTAAGAAAAGAATGAGTGTTTTGATTAAAGGTTTTGATCCACTTCAAACTTTGACTACTTCATACCAGCTGGAATACTATACATATCATAATTTAGGTTTTCAGAGGGGTTTAAATTGACCCAAATCAAGTAAAATGACTTAAAATGAAGTAAATTTATGATGTCAAATTGAAATATAAGCATATTAAATGTATTTTCTTAACAATAAAAATGTGGCTAGTGAAAATGCTGAGTGGCTAATGCCGAGTTCAGACTGCATGGCTTTAGGTTCGATTTTGACTCGCCGACAGGTTTTGAGAAATTGGAAGTCAGAACACGTGCCTGTCTTTGAAACCTGGATTAAGAGCTTAAGTTATTTGTTGCCCTTGGAAGAAATGCGATATGGAATGGCAAACAAACTAAACATATTTCTTAAAATCTGGAACCCAATATTGTTTTATATCAGTAATGCTGACTTGTAACTCTTTATAGGTGAAAATGGTTTGGCATATGTCGATTTTATTTATTTATTTTTTTCCTTTTATGCTTTCTGTACCCCCCCTTTTTTTGTTCTGTTTATGATATTGTTTATTTTCTTATAATAAAAACAATGAAAAGATTATTGGAAAAAAAAAGATATACTACGTGACCTCTCGTCGTTTCCGTGTCACTTCTCGCGTGTGTTTGGTTGTGAGACGTAGTTTGAACAAAGTTGTCGGCGACTCTTCTTATTTTAAAGTCATGCAGTGTGAAACCCCCTGTCGACGATCCATCTTGCAGTGTAAACACATCAACGACAGAGCGCTACCCCAGATAGTCATGCAGTCTGAAAACATCTGTGACACGACTACATTGAAAATCATGCAGTCTGAACTCAGCATAAGTAACTCTGGAAAACTACTAGCCACTGTGGCTGGTAAGCAAAAAAGTTAGTCAAGTCCTGTATCCTCTTAAGACCCAAGCTGTTTTATTGCATGCATTATTTATTTCTCTTTGCTATTTGGGCTTATTAGAACCTAATTAGAATACAACCTAAGGATCATCTATTGATATGATGTACTTTTAGAGAAAAATAATGTCCATATATGTGGACTCGTGGTTAATAACACATACACACATATTTTTTGAACATGTTTTGACTATCAGAGAGTAAAAACTAAATTTTTTGCCCATTTTGGACAATTTAAATAGTGTTAGAATAGTTAAAAACAGTTGCAGGATGACACTGTATGTCTGGAACAAAATATAAAACATTCAAAGTATTCAATTGTGGACATAAGAGCTAAAATGTGCCGTCCACGCATGTGGCCACTAAGCCCTAGGAAGGTATACAAGGTCTACTAAATCTGTAGAGCAGACTCTCAAATAACATGTAACGTATAAAATATTTAAGATACTGACATCCTCAACAGATACTGATGCTCAGTCATCTTGTCCCAGAGTAAAGCCCCACAGGCCTGATCTAGTTTATGTTTGTTTCATCTCTGAGTGAAACTAGGAAGAAGCTTTCTGGGTTTCATAGATGATAGATGAAGAGTCAGATAACTAAAACTCTCTATTTATAAGTATATCAATTATGTATCAAAATAAAAGTCTTTTCATTAGCAAGAACACATTAAATTAACCAAAAAAGATTTACACTTATCAAAAATGCTGTGTGCTTTCCCAGAGATGGGTTGTGGCTGGAAGGGCATCCGCTGCGTAAAACAAATGCCGGATAAGTTGGTGGTTAATTCCGCTGTGGCGACCCCGGATTAATAAAGGGACTAAGCCGAAAAGAAAATGAATGAATGAATGAAAAATGCTGTGCTTTAAGAAAAATTGAAAGTGAAGTTTATTTATATGTTAATTTTTTTATTGCGAAAAAACAAACACTATTTCAGTACAAATAGTTGTAAAATTATCTTTGTTGTTGCTTTTTTTTTACAAGAGAAGAGAGAAACTTTTTTTTTATTAATACAAAAATAAATTTATAATATTAATAATAATAATAGGTGACACGGTGGCGCAGTAGGTAGTGCTGTCACCTCACAGCAAGAAGGTCGCTGGTTCGAGCCTCGGCTGGGTCAGTTGGCATTTCTGTGTGGAGTTTGCATGTTCTCCACGTGTTGGCGTGGGTTTCCTCCGGGTGCTCCGGTTTCCCCCACAGTCCAAAACCATGTGGTATAGGTGACTTGGTAAATTGTCCGTAGTGTATGTGTGTGAATGAGTGTGTATGGATGTTTCCCAGAGATAGGTTGCAGCTGGAAGGGCATCCGCTGTGTAAAACAGATGCTGGATAAGCTGGCTGTTCATTCCACTGTGTGAATGAGTGTGTATGAGTGTGTATATAGGTGAATTGGTAAATTGTCCGTGGTGTATGTGTGTGAATCAGTGTGCATGGATGTTTCCCAGAGATGGGTTGCTGCTGGAAGGGCATCCGCTGTGTAAAACAGATGCTGGATAAGTTGGCAGTTCATTCCGCTGTGGCGACCCAAGATTAATAAAGGGACTAAGCCGACAAGAAAATGAATGAATGAATGAATGAATGAAATAATAATAATAATAATAATAATAATAAGGGCAAAAGAAAAATAAGAACGAGTAATAAAAGTGTACGGAAAATTACAACCAACTGAATGCATACTTTCAACAATCACAATCAAATGCTCATATACATTCCCAATGTTGAAAGTAAATATTTACAATTAAACAGTATAACATAATAATAGTTGAAAACAAACAAAAATTTAATTACTATGAAATAAATCAAATAAAAAGGAAGGAGAGTGCATCTATTAAATGGAAGGCGAGACCGTAAGAGAGTGAAAGTAAGTTATATAACATTGCCACTTTCTATAGAAACTAGTTTTCCCAGAGCATCTAACCTTTTCCAACTTTAGAAAATGCACCAGCCATTGGGATGTATTTGGAGGCTTATTTGATTTCCAGTGAAGCAGAATATGACGCCTAGCTAATAACGAGGTAAAGGCCAAAATGTTAAGTTTATTTATAAACTAATTTCGAGAGGAGCATGCGCTTATGATTGATAGCAGCTGGTCCTCATTAGCTAATGCATGATTCACCAATCAGACGATTCATAAATCACTATAAATAACCAGAGTATCTTAGCTTAGCCATCTTCGTCTTGAAGAATACACCCCTACTCCACCCCTTATCAGAGCAGCACGGAGGCCCAACGGTTAGCACCATTGCCTCACAGCAAGAATGTCACTGGCTCAGATCCTACCTGGCCAAGTGGGCATTTCTGTGTGGATTTTGCATGTTCTCCCCATGTTTGCGTGGGTTTTCCCCGGGCACTCCGGTTTCCTCCCACAGACCAAAAACATGTAACATAAGTAAATTGACAAACTAAATCGACATCATAGATAAGCGTCGAATTCAGCACACACTCTCCAGAGCCATTCATAATCTACATTCGCCAAACGGGGGGGTTCTCGAGACCTACCTGAACTCGCACTGTCCTCTTGCCCTGCAATTGGGGGGAGCCCCAGGCTCGAGGATCCCACGAGCTCAGGGCTCTCTTCCGGGACAGCATGCCAAACACGCTTTATAATCAATCATTGGCAAGGGCGAACTCTTAAAACTGCTGTTTATTTCAACTGTAACGTTTCTTTATTGTGTTTATCTACGATTTTAATTTGTTTATTAGAATTCATTAGAGTTTATTAGAACAGAATCATCCCAATCAATCTAAAATGATCATTCATTCATTCATTTTCTTGTCGGCTTAGTCCCTTTATTAATCCGGGGTCGCCACAGCAGAATCAACCGCCAACTTATCCAGCATATTTTTTACGCAGCGGATGCCCTTCCAGCTGCAACCCATCTCTGGGAAACATCCATAAACAAACATTCACACTCATACACTACGGACAATTTAGCTTACCCAATTCACCTATGTCTTTGGACTTGTGGGGGAAACCGGAGCACCCGGAGGAAACCCACGCAACCACGGGGAGAACATGCAAACTCCACACAGAAATGGCAACTGACCCAGCCGGGGCTCGAACCAGCGACCTTCTTGCTGTGAGGCGAACGTGCTACTCACTACGCCACCGTGGCGCCCTCTAAAATGATCAATTCTTTCTAAATAGAAATACAAGAGTGAATTGGATGAACAGAATTGGGCATAGAGTATGAGTGTGTGTGTGTGGATGTGAAACTGGGTTGCAGTCGGAAGGGTATCTGCTGTGTAAAACATTCTGTAATAGTTAGCAGTTCATTCCACTGTGGAGACCCCTGATAAATGAGGGACTAAGCTAGCGGAAAATGAATGAATAAAAGAACAAAAATATCGAAATGTTTGATTTTTTTTCCAATATCGTGTGGCCCTAATGAGAATGGTTGATGTGATGGAATAATAAAAACCAGTGTTTTGTTTTTGTTTATTTGTTCCAGGAGAGCGTCCCGGGCTGGGCTGCAGGGAGCTGGTGGTGAGGAATCTGTCTAAGCTGCTTCCTGCGATGGGTCGGGACATTGGTGACTGGTTGGTGCAGACGCGGATGAAGACGGTGCAGCTGCTGCGGGTCCTGCTCCTGCATGCTGAAGATCACTGTACTCAACACCTGCAGACGCTGCTCACGCTGCTGTATCACGCCTGCACAGATGCTGAGACCGACGTCAGGACACAGGTGACACAGCAGCCAATCACTAGCACTGGTTATTCTCTCTGTCTAGCTTTTTATCTTTCTGATATGTCTTCTGTCGGAGGGAACAAATGATCCTCCATCCTCTCCAACCATTCATTTGTTGTTTATCCATACAATTGTCTATCTTTCCATCCTCACTTTCCATTAATCCATCCATGTATCTGTCCTCCATTGTTTCCATGAGCTATCTTTTCTCTCCATTCATCTCTTTCTCTTCATTCATCTATTTCAGGCATGTCCACACTCGGTCCTGGAGGGCCGGTGTCCTGCATATTTTAGCTCCAACTTGACTCAACACACCTGCAAGGATGTTTCTAGAAAGCCTAGTAAGAGCTTGATTAGCTAGCCCAGGTGTGTCTGATTGCGGTTGGAACTAAACTTTGCAGGACACTGGCCCTCCAGGACCAAGTTTGGACACCCCTGATCTATTTTCTCCATCCATTCATCCATCTTTTCTCTCTGACCATTCGTTCTTCCATCCTTCCACCTATAAGTCTATGCATCAATCCATTCATTCTTTTCTTCCATTTATCTGTCCACCATCTGTTTGTCCAATAATCCATCCATCCATCCATCCATCCATCTATTTTCTCCATCTATCCATCCATCCATCCATCCATCTATCTTTTCTCTCTATCCATTTGTTCATCCATCCATCCATCCATCCACATATCAATCTATCCATTAATCCATTCATTCTTTTCTTCCATTCATCTGTCCACGATCTGTTTGTCCAATAATCCATCAATCCATCTATTTTTACCATCCATCCATCCATCCATCCACATATCAAGTTATCCATCAATCCATTCATTCTTTCCTTCCATTCATCTGTCCACCATCTATGTTTGTCCATTGATCTCTCCATCCATCCATCCATCCATCTTTTCTCTGTTAATTTGTTCATCCATCCATCCATCCATCCATCCACATATCAATCTATCCATCAATCTATTCATTCTTTCCTTCCATTAATCTGTCCACCATCTGTTTGTCCAATAATCCACCCATCCATCTATTTTTTTCCATCCATCCATCCATCCATCCATCCATCCATCCATCCATCTATCCGTCCATCCATCCATCTGTCCATTCATCAATCTATTAATTCTTTTCCTTCTATCCATGTCCACCCATTTGTTTGTTCATCCATCCATCCATCCATCCACATTCTCCTTCCATTAATCTATCCATCTTTCTTATAATTTTTTGCCATTTCATCTATTTTCTTCATCCATCTATCCTCAATATTTTCTCTCCATGAATCTGTTCATAATTTCTTCCATTCATCTGTCCACCTACAGGTTTATCCGTTTGTCCATCCATTCATCCTCTCCTTCCATTCATCCGTTTATCTGTTTTTTATTGTTTACATAATCTTTTCTCTCCATTCATCTCTTTTCTCTTCATCCATTCATCCATCCATCCATATTCTCCTTCCGTTTATCCATCATTTATCCATTTGTCTTCCATTGTTTCCTTCATTCACCTTTTTTCTCGTTCATCTCTTTTTTTTCTCCTCCGATATGTCTGCCCATTCATTTTCTCCCTTCATTCTTTCATTCATTCATTCATCCATCCGTTGTCCATTTTTTCTCTGTCCATCCATTTATCTATCAATCCATTCATTCTTTTTTTCCATTCATCTATCCATCCATCAATCTATTAATTATTTCCCTTCCATTCATCTGTCCACACATCTGTTTGTCCATCCATTCATCCATCCATCCCTCCACTGATTTTTCCATTGACTTGTCTTTTCTCTCATTCATCTATCCATTCAGTTCATTTTTTCCCTCTTTCATCTTTCTACCCATCCATTCTCCATTGTTTTTATTCATCCATCTATCCTTCTAAATTTGACATTCATCAATCATCCCTTCATTGATCTATTCATCTATCCATCTATTTCTATCCATCTGTCTGTGCACCTATCATCCACTGTTTCCATTCATCCATCCATTCCCTTTATCAATTCATCTGTCCATCCGGGAGTCTATTCAACTTTCTATATATCTATCTCTGTATCTATCCTCCATTCATCCATCCATCCAATCATTCATCCGTCCATCAATTCTTCTGTTGTCTGATCTGTCTCTCCATATATCTGTCTATCAACATGTTCTCCATTCTCTCCACCCATGCATTTGTCAGCCTTTCTCTGTTCCCTCTGTCATTTATCATCCATATTTATTTACATTATTATTCATTCTACATTCATAGGAACACTTCACCTAAAAGGGGATAGCTCACCCAAAACTGAAAAATCTGTCATTTACTCACCCTTTATCCTTTACTTGTTGCGAACCAGTTGATGAACAAAAACAAACCAGTCTGATAAACAAAAAACAAGAAAAGAAGAAATTTGGGAGAAAGCTGAAAGCCTATAACCATTTACTTCCATAGTATTTTTTAAATTAATCAATAAAGAAAAGAAACTGATAAATATTTGGAACCAACTGAGGGAAAGTAGTGAGTAAATATGAATTTTTAGGATAAACTATTCCTTTAAGCCGCAGTTATTGCACTTTATAGTATTTTAGTGGACTGATTGAGTTTGTAATAGTGCATTGATTTAGATTTTTTACATAGAGATGTCTGTTTTCATTATATGTCTTCTCTCTTTGACAGTGTTTGGAGTCAGCCAAGCTCCTGGGAGCGTTTGTCAGTCCAGAAGTTTACCTCAAGTTACTCTTACCTCACATTGAAGACTCCAGTTCCAGCTCATCTGCCTCTCCCTGGGCTCCACTCATGGTTCTAGGAGCCGTATTATCTGGAAGTTCCAGAGAGACGCTACGACCCCACCTGGTAAAAATCGGAGACACACTCGCCCAGCCTGAAGTCTGCCTGGGGTCCCAACAGGTGAGAGACAGCAACATTTCTGCTTCTACCTGCTTTTGACTGATTAGTATTCATTCCATAACTTTCAAAGTTAGCAAATTTGAGCGTTGGGTTTGTGTGTGTGTGTGTGTGTGTGTGTGTGTATTTATATAGTCAACCAATAACATTTGACAGTAGAAATGACTCCATTGATAAACAGGGTTCCCACAGGTCATAGAGTTTTTAGAATATCATGGAACTCAGGGATTATTATTTGACATTTTATGGATTTTTTGTTGTTGTTTTGAATTTTACTTTCCAATTATCAAATTTTCTTTACTTTTCTTTCCTCGTAATTTCCACACTTTGCATATTGTTAAGGTTAGTCTATTTTATTCTGTGCCGTTTTATTCCTTTCCCACTTTTGTTCATCCATCCAAAGATGGCTGGTTGTCCATCTTTCTATCCATCTCTCTATCCATCCATCCTCGCCTTGCTTGTGTCCATCCATCCATCTGTCCCTCATGTTGTCCATCATCTGTCTTTTCTCTCTATTCATCTGTCCTTGCATCAATTTTCTCCCTCCTTCCATCCATCCATCCATTTATCCATTTATTTTTTCCTTCTATTCATCCATTCATCTGTCCACCTATCCATGTTTGTCCGTTCGTCCGTCCATCCATCCCTGCCATTTATCTGTCCACCCCTCTATGTTTGTCCATCTTCTTCATTTCTCCATTTTCTCTCCATTCATCTCTTTCATTCATCTCCATCCATCCATTCATCTAATAATGTATCTATTAATTCTTAATTCCTCCATTCATCCATTCATCTGTCCACCCATCTATGTTTGTCTGTCCGTCCATCCATCCATCCATATTTTCTCTCCATTCATCCATCCATCCATCCATCCATAATTTCTCTCCATCTCTCCATCCATCCATCCTTCTGTATGTATGTATGTGTGTCCATCCATTCCTTTTATCTGTCCACCCATCTGTTTGTATACCGTACATCCATCCATCTGCCCTTCATTGTTTTCATCATCTATATATTGTCAGGGTTCTGCCACTCCTGTCAAGTTAATTCCTGTTTTTTGTGGCAGAGTCCGGACACTAGCTTTTGTCTAGTCATATCTGTTGTCATTGTGTCTGTATGAGCGCTGATTTTGGGTGCGCTTGGACCTTGCGCGCTCCCGCGTGATGCGGGCGCGCGGGGCCTGGGCGTGTTCGCGATCGCGCGCTCTCGTCCTTGTGATCTGTTTGTCTGCAGCGTGC
>CAIGQQ010024420.1:0-12289 GCA_903798035.1 Danio albolineatus
TTACCAATCACACAGAGACATTTAAAATGATACCAAACATGAATATATATACCAAGTTAAAACCTTGAATCTTTTATGTGAGATGTGAATGGTTTACTCTGATGGAGCAAGGACATACAGAAACTCAGGATGATTTGAATAAAACAGTTGAACAGCTGGTTTTCTGATCTTCTTAGATTAGCCAGTTCATTGCCTTAATGCCTGACCATTCTCATAATCTTTTCTCGTGGAATTCCATAACCATCCTCAGGGTTTATTATCATGGAGAGACATAGCCAATTCTTACAGTCCTCCCCTGGTCCCTTGGAGCAATTTTGAGCAGTTTCAAAGGGAACACAAGATCATTTGGATGGCTTTGTCGAGCGATGATGTTGATTGTAGAAGCAGAAGCAATGTCATAACCTGAAATTACAACATTAAAGGCAGGTTCAACATTAAAATGGGGTTGTATCGCTTAACCCCACAGACTTGGGTTCAGGTGGCTGCTCAAGCACTTCAGGTCAGTTCAGGCAGTTGGATTTGTGTCCATAAGGTGATGTTCTGTCCATAAGATGACAAAGTCCAGTGCTTTAATCAAACATGTTGCAAGTCTCGTTACACTTTCAGCGTAAGATCCTCCCCAGGTCGTTATCTGTTCCACTGCAAAGACCTTTGTTAGCTTCAGACATAAGGTAAGGTTCACAAGGCAGTTCATATGTGAGACCGCTAGATAACATTTGAATGACCATGCAATGATTTGATATCAATGAGCTTTTCAGCACTGTAGAATGTGTAAACACAAAACATAAAAATGTTCAATGTGTGAGAGGTAAATAAAGTCTGTAAAAGTCCTAACTTTAGTTGTAATAATCACCAGATGCTCCACTCTCATGTCATGTACGGCAGTAGTTTAGATATTTGTTAAGGGTAATTTAAAGGGAAAGATACACAGATCCAATATAACCAGTATTTTCACTAGTGGTATGCATAATAAAATATATAACATCAATAATAGAAATACACAATTTCACAATTGTAATCATAAAATTGTCTATATAAATGGTTCAATTGAAAAACTTTTATACAGACTTAAGGTTTAACCATATCAACTGTAAAATTAAAATCCAAGCAAAGAAAGATTTAAAATCTACAGGTTATTTTCTTTCCTCATTCTTTGTCTATTTAATGCACAGGCTAAAGTCACATTCAATAATGCAGGTTTTAATTTTAGAAGTTGGTTAAATTGATAGTGCCTGCATTTTTAGATTTAGTTGGTTTTTATCAATTTGAGGTTTTCAGTAGTCACTGTTGGAAAATAGTGGGCCCTACTATCTTGCAACAGGGCTAATGAATGAACATGAATGAATTAAACATTTTGTCCAAAGAGACTAGTAGTCTCATTTAGATTTAGCTAATTCACAAGTTAAATAATTTTGTATGTGACTGTAGCCATGCACAAGTCTTCTGCACATTACAACATCGATGCACCGCAATTTGAAAAACCATAAAGTTGCAAAATTGTTTACCACAATTGATATTAAAATAATAATCCCACATTGTCCTATATGTATGAGCTGAATAGTGTATGATAAATATGAGTGAGGTAAATTATTATTTTTTTTTAACCTGGATAGTCGACATATACCAGTTAAAAATACTGTTAGATTGCAGTGATGAGTGTGTGTTGTGTTTTTGTGTGCATGAGATGGGCAAAACTTAATTACAATCTGTGTTGCAAAATTTATATCCAGATATCCAGTGCTACACTGGGAGGCCATGTAGACAGGTAGTGTTAGTGTAATTATGGGGTGTGATTGGCCTCGTAAAATATCTTTATTACCCATCTCATGTCGAGCTGTGTGTCCTGTCTGCATACAGACAGACTCAGGCACTTTCATGGAGTTTGTGCCTGAAAGTGGCAGAGAGAAAAAACACAGTGTTATCTGAGCCTTTACACAAATTATATTTTAGTAGATAGTACTACTTTAATTTCCCTGTTATGGTCTTAACCAGACAGATTTTACAATTGGCATCAAATTAGATGCAGTAAGAATTTAATTTGTGCTTGTTAACAAAGACATATCATTAGCATGATCATGTTTTTGCCAAGCAAAGGTTCAGATAAACTGAGCATTGATGGTCAAATTTGGGCGCATCCTTTTAAATTTCTTTTGCATTTGTAGTTTCAGTCTGCCATGATGTGAGTTTTATAAAACTCAGATTTACTGAGATATGTTTTTTTCTCACTGGTCAGATCTGTGTTTGAAGCATCAGTCATCAATTTGGATGGCATCTACATCTCTATAAGTTATAAAGAACTTTCTGCCGGTGTTAATATTTTGCACAACTTTGATTACATGCCCAATTAAATTAATTTCCTGATTAAATTTAATAGGTGACTTTCCCAAAGAGGGATAATTTGGGTTAAAATTACTTTTACCATGGAGTTCCAAGGAAAAGCACAAATATGTACCTCCCCTTGTCACTTACAATAGTAATAACTTCAAAGGGATTATTCAAAGTTCAGACTGATGGGCTCCTGTAAGGAAACATTTTCCTTGTTAATGTAATTATGGAATACACTGTAGCCTCACGGCTAATGTTGTACTCCTGGTTGTGGTTTAAACTGCCGCTATATTGCGAATAGCACAGTTTCTCACTTTTAGGAGACAAGCTCATTTATCATAAACATATGTACCTTAAAATTAATTAATTAATTTTAGCATACAGTTAATTCCATTTTGAACATGACATGTGCTCTAGAATGCATCTGTGGCATCTACAAGCTCACACCTAAGTGATTTATACACTTACAGTAAGAAAATCATGTTTAAAGGAATTAAATTAGCCTAGGTGTACTTTTTAGTAACACAAACAACTATTATATGTTTTTATGGAAATGAGAAAGTGTCTAACATAAATACGAATATAAAAATGCAATCAGCCTCTAACCTTGCCTGTTTAACTAATAAAGCTATTACCATTGGGTCGATGTTTACGGAGAGTAATTTTAATCCAATCAGGTCGATCAGTTTAGTTGACAAATGTTGGGCTCGTCAATTTGTCTCATTAAAGATTCTTGCATAATTAGAAGATAAAGAAATTCTTTCTTGATAATTTGATTATTTTTCCTTCCGGTTTCCCTCTTTTCAGTTTCCCTACGTACTGTTTTTCCTCTTTAACTATCTGCTGACTTCTTTTTAATGTCTTAGCATTAATAAAGACCCTCATTTTCTCGCTACATGCATTTACTCTCCTTTTAACACTTGCTTTGTCCATTTTATACTCATTCAACTTTCTTTTTCCTTCTTAAATTCTGCTGAATCATTATGAGATTAGATGCTATCATTGATAATATACCATATCATAATGTTCTTATGATATAAATGATATCTCTAGATAGTATACATTTAATTCCATCTTTCACATGATATCAGGCCTAGAATGCACTAAGCATCTACAGCCATAAAGTGTTTCTCACTTACAGTAAGACAATCATGTGCCTAGGTGTACTTTTTAGTAACACAAACAATTATTACATGTTTTTATGGATATGAAAAGGCTTCTAATACAGTTTTAGTAAAAGATGGTTTAGAATGTTGACACGTTTATCCTTGTTTTATCTGACTCCATTTTTATAGTTTATATTACTTTATTAATTTAACAGTTTTAAGAGTTTTGGTATATATTTGAACAATCTTGAACTCCTACCGATTTTTCCTAGGTACAACTTAATTATCATCAAAGCAATAATCAGCGGTTAATTGCTAGTACCACGTAAAGATATTTTAATTATTTTATGAAAATACCCTAGCCCCATTAGTACTTTACTCATACTACGTACAACTTAATTATCGTCGAAACAATAATCAGCGGTTAATTGCTAGTACCACTTAAATAATTATTTAATTATTTTATGAAATTAACCCTAACCCCATTAGTATTGTATTCGTACTACGTACAACTTAATTATTATCGAAACAATAATCAGAGGTTAATTGCTAGTACCACGTAAATAATTAATCTTTTATGAAAATACCCTAGCCCCACTAGTACTTTTCTCTTATTAAGCTCATTTGTTGCGAACCTATGTTACATTACGCCGGCTGTAATGCGTCATAAGCTCACTAGTCTGATCAAATAATTAGAGGTTAATGATCAATACTATTTGATAGACAGACGATGTCATTATTTAAATAGTAATCTCATTTAATTCTTACAATCGCCTGCGTACAACTTAGTTAAATAAATATTTAACCAGAGGTTAATGATCCAATACCAATCAAGATGTGATCATTCATCCTGTTGCATTAACCTTGGATCCCATACAGTAAATTGCGACGAATACATAATTAAAAGTCAAACAACAAGTTGGAACTTCCAGGATTTCCATTTAACACGTGCATGCTGTGTTTCGTCTATCATGGAACCTAGTACATTCTTAACTTATCTGAGTAATAATTTCAGAGTAACAAGAATACGTTCAAATATAACAATTTATTTTCTACCAGGTTAAAAAACAATCGAATGAAATCCAATCAACAATAATAAATCAATAATCAATCATACATTTACATCGAGAAACATGCAAATTAATTTCAAACATATTTACCTGGAAGAGTGATGTTACACACTGCGATCGTGCGGGATATCTGTTTACAGATTCCTCGAGACTTGGTCGCTATCCCTTTAGTATGCGGATAATTTTATGAGTTTATCATATGTTTACCATTTGGTATCGGCAGGGGGTTTGCGTTCTCTTTCCGTGACTGTATGTAAATAGCTTGGTGTGAGTGACCAGGTATTGTCTTTTCTCAACTCTATAGGAAGGGGTGAGTGACCTTTTTATCAGACGCGCAGAGACTCTTTTAAATGATACAGAACCCAAACCTTTTAGCATGTGAATGTGCATTGTTTAGGACAGAACGTTCAGGAAGGGCAAGGTGTGAGGGTTTGTGGGGGAAATTTCGCACAGTTCAGCTCATTATAATGCTAGTATCTCTTTCTCTCAAATTTTAGGCATAATTTTATCGATCTTACAAAATAGATTTCATTTCCCTCCTTTGGCCCTGTGGGCTACTTTGCCTAAGGGGTCATTACTGCGTTTGGTAAGATGCCTTCCATTGTTAAAGTCTTTGTAATTATAACACTTCTCTATTGAGAGAAATTTCACATTCCTGTGTTTCTGGTGGAAGGGGGGGTTCGGTTTGAAGTTTCTATGACATTAGCATTTGTGTATTCTGGGTTTTGGTTGAAAAGCTTTGTCAACATTTTATTACTGGTCTCACTGCTCGGTTTAAAGAGTTTTGTGAATTCGTCAAACTTTTTCTTATTTTGAGCTCAGTTGTTACTAGGTGTACATTCTTTTTTGTAATTTTGTTTAAACGTGTGAGTTTAAAGATTGGGCACAACAGTACAAATGCAAAAAAAAAAAAACACACATTATTTGATCATAATTTTAAGTTCAGTGTTGGGTATAATTAGTTTACAAGTTAAATAGTTGCTGTAATTAAAATTACCTTTTCGCAAATAGTAAAGTAAGGGATTACTTCTCATTTTCAGGTAGTTTAATTACAGAGACTTATATACTTGCCTCAAGTGATATATATAAATTCAATGATTCTATATAAATCAAATCAGATAAGTAGGGTGATACCTGTATTATCTTATCTGAAGCAATGATATGTGAATTTATTGAAATATAGTGTTATTTATTGGAAGCATTTTGTCTTTTCTCAAAACAACACTAAAGTTCCAGATGTTGACTTTCTATTGTCCATGTAAGTTATGTGGATTTTTAGTTTTTAGTCCAGTAATTAACTTAATGAGTAACTGAGTTACTTTTTAGGCAAAGCCATTAGAAACATAAATTACAACTGTAGTGATGAAATCAATAAATGGTTCATAAGTGTGAAACTCATAAGTGTGTAATAATTTAACTATTTATGCTGAGTCTTGAACAGCATTTTAAAAACTATTTTCTGTGTTATAACCAATAATTCAGATTCTGGATTCAAACATCTCTAACGTATTCAAATGTTTCTTTAACCATTTAAATTCTAGAGAAAACACCAAGTCAAAGTTTTCTGCTTGGAGATAAAAACTTAAAGATCTGAGATTTAATTTCCATCTAATAGGAGCTTCATTTGAAATTGTATTTTAATTAATAATTTTATTGTACTGTATTTGCCCAACTTCACTTTACATGTCCAATACAAAGATTACAACAAGAATTTCCAATTAATCTAATTTCCAATTTAAAATTCTTGAAATATAAACGCTGCTTGTTGGCAATGTTGCAAAGTTATTACAAAATATGCAATAAGCAATCCTTAGTGGAGGCAGTTATATTCAGAATTTAGATTTTCATTTGCCGAACTCTGTTAAGTTCTAGAATAAAATTTGGATGATGTTATTCCATCTTAAAATTTTATCTCTTAAAGAGATCCAAATTTTGGTTTTAGAGTTTATTCTTCTTCCATTCTGCTGCTACTCTGTCCCTGACGAAACAATGGGGTTTTGTCTAATCTAAAGCCCAACCAGATTTTACGGTCTCTGGTCTATAATTTTTGAGTATACCGACTCATATACTATATGGGATGCATTTATCTTTCCCTCAACATTTATAAAAGGCAAAACATTTGACTTACCTCAGCAGTTGGAAGAAGAAGATAACTCGAACCTGTTTTTCCGGAGTATTCCTTTTTCATATTGCGCTGAAAGACATCACTCGCCTGAAACTTATGGGAGATCACGTCTGGGGGTCACCATTTTGTAAGGATCCTTTTGTTAGCCCAACGACGAAGCTAACAGCATGGGTGAAGCTAACTGCATGTAAGCCTTTTAGCACATGTGAAAAGAAATATTTACTTATGAAAACATATTTTGATTAGTTTCCAACTCCGAATTTAATCTGACTCCAATTTAGTTTAATTTGAATGCTCATACCTAAAGAGAGTTTGATTTAGCCACTAGATTATATCATATGAAGTCAGTGATTGTCAGGAAATATGAGAGTTTAAACAAGAATTGTATTTATTTTACAAGCAAAGATTTTCCATTCCAATTCGCATAATTATACACGATAAGCCAATTCAGATTGTACAACAGAAAATACCTGACCATGTAGAAAGACATTGCAACGTACAACTCAGGAGTTGTACGTTGCAACGGGGTCTTCTGGCAACAGAATCCGCCGATCTGCACAGATCTTAACCTTAAGTACCCGACAGGGCGTCACAGTGACCCACGCCTAGTGCATTGATGTGTTAATCACCTCTGGAGGGGGAGCATCTGGCAGAGATTTCATCAGAGTTAAAACCAAATTCAACAAATACCAGTGAAATAGTATAATGACCTTAAAACCACTTTACCAATCACACAGAGACATTTAAAATGATACCAAACATGAATATATATACCAAGTTAAAACCTTGAATCTTTTATGTGAGATGTGAATGGTTTACTCTGATGGAGCAAGGACATACAGAAACTCAGGATGATTTGAATAAAACAGTTGAACAGCTGGTTTTCTGATCTTCTTAGATTAGCCAGTTCATTGCCTTAATGCCTGACCATTCTCATAATCTTTTCTCGTGGAATTCCATAACCATCCTCAGGGTTTATTATCATGGAGAGACATAGCCAATTCTTACAGTCCTCCCCTGGTCCCTTGGAGCAATTTTGAGCAGTTTCAAAGGGAACACAAGATCATTTGGATGGCTTTGTCGAGCGATGATGTTGATTGTAGAAGCAGAAGCAATGTCATAACCTGAAATTACAACATTAAAGGCAGGTTCAACATTAAAATGGGGTTGTATCGCTTAACCCCACAGACTTGGGTTCAGGTGGCTGCTCAAGCACTTCAGGTCAGTTCAGGCAGTTGGATTTGTGTCCATAAGGTGATGTTCTGTCCATAAGATGACAAAGTCCAGTGCTTTAATCAAACATGTTGCAAGTCTCGTTACACTTTCAGCGTAAGATCCTCCCCAGGTCGTTATCTGTTCCACTGCAAAGACCTTTGTTAGCTTCAGACATAAGGTAAGGTTCACAAGGCAGTTCATATGTGAGACCGCTAGATAACATTTGAATGACCATGCAATGATTTGATATCAATGAGCTTTTCAGCACTGTAGAATGTGTAAACACAAAACATAAAAATGTTCAATGTGTGAGAGGTAAATAAAGTCTGTAAAAGTCCTAACTTTAGTTGTAATAATCACCAGATGCTCCACTCTCATGTCATGTACGGCAGTAGTTTAGATATTTGTTAAGGGTAATTTAAAGGGAAAGATACACAGATCCAATATAACCAGTATTTTCACTAGTGGTATGCATAATAAAATATATAACATCAATAATAGAAATACACAATTTCACAATTGTAATCATAAAATTGTCTATATAAATGGTTCAATTGAAAAACTTTTATACAGACTTAAGGTTTAACCATATCAACTGTAAAATTAAAATCCAAGCAAAGAAAGATTTAAAATCTACAGGTTATTTTCTTTCCTCATTCTTTGTCTATTTAATGCACAGGCTAAAGTCACATTCAATAATGCAGGTTTTAATTTTAGAAGTTGGTTAAATTGATAGTGCCTGCATTTTTAGATTTAGTTGGTTTTTATCAATTTGAGGTTTTCAGTAGTCACTGTTGGAAAATAGTGGGCCCTACTATCTTGCAACAGGGCTAATGAATGAACATGAATGAATTAAACATTTTGTCCAAAGAGACTAGTAGTCTCATTTAGATTTAGCTAATTCACAAGTTAAATAATTTTGTATGTGACTGTAGCCATGCACAAGTCTTCTGCACATTACAACATCGATGCACCGCAATTTGAAAAACCATAAAGTTGCAAAATTGTTTACCACAATTGATATTAAAATAATAATCCCACATTGTCCTATATGTATGAGCTGAATAGTGTATGATAAATATGAGTGAGGTAAATTATTATTTTTTTTTAACCTGGATAGTCGACATATACCAGTTAAAAATACTGTTAGATTGCAGTGATGAGTGTGTGTTGTGTTTTTGTGTGCATGAGATGGGCAAAACTTAATTACAATCTGTGTTGCAAAATTTATATCCAGATATCCAGTGCTACACTGGGAGGCCATGTAGACAGGTAGTGTTAGTGTAATTATGGGGTGTGATTGGCCTCGTAAAATATCTTTATTACCCATCTCATGTCGAGCTGTGTGTCCTGTCTGCATACAGACAGACTCAGGCACTTTCATGGAGTTTGTGCCTGAAAGTGGCAGAGAGAAAAAACACAGTGTTATCTGAGCCTTTACACAAATTATATTTTAGTAGATAGTACTACTTTAATTTCCCTGTTATGGTCTTAACCAGACAGATTTTACAATTGGCATCAAATTAGATGCAGTAAGAATTTAATTTGTGCTTGTTAACAAAGACATATCATTAGCATGATCATGTTTTTGCCAAGCAAAGGTTCAGATAAACTGAGCATTGATGGTCAAATTTGGGCGCATCCTTTTAAATTTCTTTTGCATTTGTAGTTTCAGTCTGCCATGATGTGAGTTTTATAAAACTCAGATTTACTGAGATATGTTTTTTTCTCACTGGTCAGATCTGTGTTTGAAGCATCAGTCATCAATTTGGATGGCATCTACATCTCTATAAGTTATAAAGAACTTTCTGCCGGTGTTAATATTTTGCACAACTTTGATTACATGCCCAATTAAATTAATTTCCTGATTAAATTTAATAGGTGACTTTCCCAAAGAGGGATAATTTGGGTTAAAATTACTTTTACCATGGAGTTCCAAGGAAAAGCACAAATATGTACCTCCCCTTGTCACTTACAATAGTAATAACTTCAAAGGGATTATTCAAAGTTCAGACTGATGGGCTCCTGTAAGGAAACATTTTCCTTGTTAATGTAATTATGGAATACACTGTAGCCTCACGGCTAATGTTGTACTCCTGGTTGTGGTTTAAACTGCCGCTATATTGCGAATAGCACAGTTTCTCACTTTTAGGAGACAAGCTCATTTATCATAAACATATGTACCTTAAAATTAATTAATTAATTTTAGCATACAGTTAATTCCATTTTGAACATGACATGTGCTCTAGAATGCATCTGTGGCATCTACAAGCTCACACCTAAGTGATTTATACACTTACAGTAAGAAAATCATGTTTAAAGGAATTAAATTAGCCTAGGTGTACTTTTTAGTAACACAAACAACTATTATATGTTTTTATGGAAATGAGAAAGTGTCTAACATAAATACGAATATAAAAATGCAATCAGCCTCTAACCTTGCCTGTTTAACTAATAAAGCTATTACCATTGGGTCGATGTTTACGGAGAGTAATTTTAATCCAATCAGGTCGATCAGTTTAGTTGACAAATGTTGGGCTCGTCAATTTGTCTCATTAAAGATTCTTGCATAATTAGAAGATAAAGAAATTCTTTCTTGATAATTTGATTATTTTTCCTTCCGGTTTCCCTCTTTTCAGTTTCCCTACGTACTGTTTTTCCTCTTTAACTATCTGCTGACTTCTTTTTAATGTCTTAGCATTAATAAAGACCCTCATTTTCTCGCTACATGCATTTACTCTCCTTTTAACACTTGCTTTGTCCATTTTATACTCATTCAACTTTCTTTTTCCTTCTTAAATTCTGCTGAATCATTATGAGATTAGATGCTATCATTGATAATATACCATATCATAATGTTCTTATGATATAAATGATATCTCTAGATAGTATACATTTAATTCCATCTTTCACATGATATCAGGCCTAGAATGCACTAAGCATCTACAGCCATAAAGTGTTTCTCACTTACAGTAAGACAATCATGTGCCTAGGTGTACTTTTTAGTAACACAAACAATTATTACATGTTTTTATGGATATGAAAAGGCTTCTAATACAGTTTTAGTAAAAGATGGTTTAGAATGTTGACACGTTTATCCTTGTTTTATCTGACTCCATTTTTATAGTTTATATTACTTTATTAATTTAACAGTTTTAAGAGTTTTGGTATATATTTGAACAATCTTGAACTCCTACCGATTTTTCCTAGGTACAACTTAATTATCATCAAAGCAATAATCAGCGGTTAATTGCTAGTACCACGTAAAGATATTTTAATTATTTTATGAAAATACCCTAGCCCCATTAGTACTTTACTCATACTACGTACAACTTAATTATCGTCGAAACAATAATCAGCGGTTAATTGCTAGTACCACTTAAATAATTATTTAATTATTTTATGAAATTAACCCTAACCCCATTAGTATTGTATTCGTACTACGTACAACTTAATTATTATCGAAACAATAATCAGAGGTTAATTGCTAGTACCACGTAAATAATTAATCTTTTATGAAAATACCCTAGCCCCACTAGTACTTTTCTCTTATTAAGCTCATTTGTTGCGAACCTATGTTACATTACGCCGGCTGTAATGCGTCATAAGCTCACTAGTCTGATCAAATAATTAGAGGTTAATGATCAATACTATTTGATAGACAGACGATGTCATTATTTAAATAGTAATCTCATTTAATTCTTACAATCGCCTGCGTACAACTTAGTTAAATAAATATTTAACCAGAGGTTAATGATCCAATACCAATCAAGATGTGATCATTCATCCTGTTGCATTAACCTTGGATCCCATACAGTAAATTGCGACGAATACATAATTAAAAGTCAAACAACAAGTTGGAACTTCCAGGATTTCCATTTAACACGTGCATGCTGTGTTTCGTCTATCATGGAACCTAGTACATTCTTAACTTATCTGAGTAATAATTTCAGAGTAACAAGAATACGTTCAAATATAACAATTTATTTTCTACCAGGTTAAAAAACAATCGAATGAAATCCAATCAACAATAATAAATCAATAATCAATCATACATTTACATCGAGAAACATGCAAATTAATTTCAAACATATTTACCTGGAAGAGTGATGTTACACACTGCGATCGTGCGGGATATCTGTTTACAGATTCCTCGAGACTTGGTCGCTATCCCTTTAGTATGCGGATAATTTTATGAGTTTATCATATGTTTACCATTTGGTATCGGCAGGGGGTTTGCGTTCTCTTTCCGTGACTGTATGTAAATAGCTTGGTGTGAGTGACCAGGTATTGTCTTTTCTCAACTCTATAGGAAGGGGTGAGTGACCTTTTTATCAGACGCGCAGAGACTCTTTTAAATGATACAGAACCCAAACCTTTTAGCATGTGAATGTGCATTGTTTAGGACAGAACGTTCAGGAAGGGCAAGGTGTGAGGGTTTGTGGGGG
>CAIGQQ010024454.1:0-11244 GCA_903798035.1 Danio albolineatus
GCTTTGTCTTTTGTTGGAAGTAAATGACTAATGTGGACTGTTACAGTCTGTGCTATGTGGTGCTTCGATATTTGTTATGGCTCCTTTATGTAATATTTGTAATTGTTATGTTATCATAATCAATTAAGGGGCCGGTGTGTAGGAGCCACTTTTGAGACTGCAGTGATATTGTGGTCCACTGGGGGTCGCTATATGATTAGCATATGTAAGGGGCCTGTGTAAGCGAAGAAGAGGTCAGTAATGGGAAAGCTCACGGTTTTTGACCGTGCAAACGGGTAACTTGCTTGCTAGCTTGAGAAAAATGAAGCGTTTTATATGTGCTGTGTGTTTAAGGTGCGAATATTATGTATGAAAGATATTGAAGAAAGGAGAAGCAAAGATGGAGGCTTTGTTTATTTCACCAGCACAAAATAAAGACATTCTACTTGAATCAACATGCATGCATGGACTCTTGATTGCACGCCTGAAAAACGTGCTCACACCTGTTACCGGCCACAACAGCAATGGAAGGCTGTTATAATTATCACAAAAAATAAATTAATTATATCAATAAATAATTTTTGTAAATACAATAAACATTCATTCATTAATTTTCCTTCATCTTAGTCCCTTATTTATCATTGGTCTCAATAGGAGAATGAACCACTTCAACCCTCAATTCACTCTCTCATTCACACTCATGCACTCAATACACTTATTGCCATGGCCGATTTAGTTCATGCACTTCACTTATAGTGCATGTCTTTGGACTTTGGGGGAAACCGGAGCACCCAGAGGAAACCTATGCGAACATGGGGAGAACATGCAAACTCCACACAGAAATGCCAACTGGCCCAGCCGGGACTCGGTCTAGTGACCTTTATGCTGTGAGGTGACAGTGCTTACCACTGAGCCACCATGCCACTATATAATAAACAAATTAAGTAAAATAACTAAAACATTTTCCTGTTCAGTAATACTGAAATCTCTGTCAAAACTAGCTGTATAATTAATTATTTATGCTGCTGCTTCAAAAAATAAATAAACAAACAAATAAATAGCAATAAAGTCAACTAAACTGAACTGAACATATTTAATGGGATGTTTGTACAGGGTCCTCCAGCAACCTTTAGAGGAAGTGTCTAAACTCAAAAGAGTCTGCCACTTAGATTCCTTCAGGTTTTCAAACACTTGGAAATGTGCTAACTTAACAGACATATATGTGCTACCTTAGTAGATAAAGTGACTTTTTTCTTGCATCTTCAAAAATACTTAGTTGAGGTGATTGACATCATCGGACGGTGCCGAGACAGGGTTCCCGCGGGTCCTTAAAAAGTCTTAAAAAGTCTTAAATTAAAACCTGGGAAATTAAGGTCTTAAATTGTCTTAAATTTACTGTAAAGTTGCTGTAGGTATTAAATTTTTAGCCGGTGTGTTTAATGATGATAGGAAAGCACAGTGGTCCACCGTAAAACATCTAATAGTTGATCAATTTAGTATGTGTGAAACAGGAGTGAAATGACAGTCTTCGTGATTTATTAGCTTATTACGGTAGGTCGCTACAGATGCTGACGTCGGTCTGCACATGCGTGCTGCCATTACAAGCCCGGTTGTCGTGGTGAGATGACCATGGGGCTCAAAGCCGTCGAGTCGCTCATGTAAGGAGAAAAGCACCAGTGGTATGTTCCAGCAGCTAATCATAGCAGGTCCAGGTTAATCCTTGCATTGTTTGCAGCTCGACCTAAGTTCAGTTACTAGTTCGTGTTCATGTTACTAGTTCAGACGCGACGCCACCTCACAGTCGGCTATAACAAGTTTCACTTCACCGCCAGACACCCGAAAGTCAGAGGTACTGTGAGTTCTCTATACTAGGGGTTTTCAAACTTTTAGGACACACGCCCCCCAGTTTGGCCAATTTTACTCGCGCCCCCTCTCCCCAGAGCCAAAATTAATATCCATGTGTAAACATTCACTTACTATTTGCTGCGTTTAAAGTGCATAGCACAGGGGCGTTGCTAGACCCAATTTGAAAAGCGCCAGTGCCCCAGTAAATGCTTTGAGATATAATCTACTTCATATGCAAAGTGTATTTATTAAGACTGGTAATCCCAGAATAAAGATGTTATTCTCTGTGCAACGCTGGTGAAAGCAGTGTTGTGTGTGTGTGTGTGTGTGTGTGTGTGTGTGTGTGTGTGTGTGTGTATATGTATATATATATATATATATATGTATATATATATATATATATATATATATATATATACATAAATACATACACACACAGAGAATACAGCAGGGACCAAGATGGCAGAACTTATCACTAAATAGAATTCCATTAGAAAAAGATGAAAGGAAAAGAGAAGGGAGTTGGTGGACCTTGACAATGTAATTGAGAAGATGACAAGAGAGATGCCAATATGTCTTGAGGAGAATTTGTCATGTTACAAAGCAAAGGGTTTCTCTAATTAAAACTCATGTAATACCATTTGTGTTTTCTAACAGTTATGAAGATTATTTGTCAACATTTTGCCTTGTGAAAGGCTGTTTTGAGGACTTTCATTATTGAGCTTATTTTCAGTATTCTATTCTATATGGTTCCTTAATATAAGGCATTGTGTTGTTTAGTGTAATCCAACTTATCTATGTTATGTTGGCTCTGTTCTACATCACAAAGGAACCAAAAAAAAGAAAAAGAATAAGGTCTCAAAGAAAAGTGTTTTTGCTTTTCTTTTTTTTTTTACTTACCAAGTTTACGCATTGCACATAATTGATACCAAATGAAAAACTTTAAAGTTTTGATTTCCATTGTAGAAGGCAATAAATTGAAAAACCTTCATTCATTCATTTTCTTTTCGCTTAGTCCCTTTATTAATCTGGGGTCGCCACAGCGGAACGAACCGCCAACTTATCCAGCACCTGTTCCACGCAGCGGATGCCCTTCCCAGTGGCGCAAAAAAGGGGGTATGCAATATATGCAGGAAATAGGGGTGCCATTGTGCCAAAACTATTTTTGAAATTATCTTTATTAAAAGTTTCAAATAATAAAAATAAATTAATATTTTTGGTTAAAAATGTTTATCCTGCATTTTATATGAATATAATATTCATATAAATAACATTATCGCCACCCAGATTCCGTATGGGCCTACTGAATATATTTCAGACAAGATAGAAAATAATATTAGGATTAAAAAAATTCCCCTATATACATTTTTTATTATAACTATTCTTAACCCTGTTAAAACTGACACATAAACAAATAGTCAGAATAGTCACATTTTTTGGAACTGAGATGTTTATTAATCCTTCTATCAAGATCCATTTTTATACCATATACATGTTTTTATAAATTTATTATGAATCTTATTGATACATCAGGCCTTTTGGTAACTTTTTTTGCTTAAAACTAATTCAATTTAGTTAAAACAAAAAGTTTGCCCATGACATTTTGATAAAATGGCAGTTTGTCTTTATTTTTACAGTTTAGTCATTTTTGTTTCATTTTGTGAGAGGTGTAATAGTTTCAGTCAATTATTCATGCAAAGACAGACCTGACACCTCTCATAGTTTGCATGTGTGAAGTGATTGCATTTTTAAGTATTTTTTGCCCTTTAGGACTCCCATATCTATCATTTTGTTTTAACAAAAGTACAAAACCAAGGTATGTAAAGGTGCTATAATCATTTACTGTGACTGTTTAACTTTGACATGTTGATGAGGAAAAAATAGGGGGGGCAAATCTTGAACCCGCATACCCCTCAGTAAATGTGCTGTTGCGCCCCTGGCTCTTCCAGCTGCAACCCATCCCTGTGAAACATCCATACACACTCATTCACACTCATACACTACGGACAGTTTAGCTTACCCAATTCATCTATACCACATGTCTTTGGACTTGTGGGGGACACTGGAGCACCCGGAGAAAACCCACGCGACCACGGGGAGAACATGCAAACTCCACACAGAAATGCCAACAGACCCAGCCCAAGGCTCGAACTAGCGACCTTTTTGCTGTGAGGCGAACGTGCTACTCACTACGCCACCGTGGCGCCCAATTGAATAACCTATTCTAAAGAAATTATGAAATTTTTGGGTCTTAAATTGTATTTGTTGAGGTCTTAAAAAGGTCTTAAAAAGCATTAAATTTTACTTTTAAAATGGTGCAAGAACCCTGCGAGAATGGCTGCCGCGGTACGAAGCTCCTCAGCTGTTGCAATGTTTTTGTTTGTTTTTCCTGTTTTGTGTTCATCCAACGTGATCAGTTTTACCAGGGATGAGCTCCTGAACATTCTGCAGTGCACACCAATTGATCACCAGCCGGTTTTTGACTTCTCCGGCATTTTGCAGAGCGTTGTTCTCGGCGCGGCAGCTCCACGCTACAAACGCTACAAGACGCGCAGGCGCGGGAAGCGAGCAGGCGCGCTCGTCAAAAACAGACTGCGTGGCTTCAGAACGCCGCCGCCTAGCATTCATTTGGCGAATCTCCGCTCTCTTCCTAACAAAATGGAGGAATTACTTCTGCTCACACGCATAAATAAGGACTTTAACAACTCTGCTGCGCTGTGTTTCACGGAAACCTGGCTAAACGAAGCCATTCCGGACAGCGCATTACAACTACCAGACTTCCAGCTGTACAGAGCAGATCGCGACACGGAGGCAACGGGGAAAACGCGTGGTGATGGGACATGCTTTTACATCAACAGAAGGTGGTGTACGGATGTAACTGTGTTAAAGAAGATGCGCTGTCCTGACGTGGAAGTGCTTCTCATTAACTGCAAGCCGTTCTACTCACCGCGGGAGTTTTCCTCGTTTATTCTGACCAGTGTTTACATCCCACCGCAAGCGCACGTGAGTATTGCTCTTATGCTGCTGGCCGATCTAATCACAGAGACAGAACAAAAACACCCAGACTCTGTTTTTATCATTCTTGGGGACTTTAATCAAGCAAAACTCACACATGAGCTGCCTAAATTCAGGCAGCACATTACATGCCCTACCAGAGACAATAACATTCTGGACCATTGCTACACAAAAATAAAAGATGCATATCGCTCCGTGGCCAGAGCAGCTCTAGGACTCTCCGATCACTGCCTGGTTCATCTTATACCAACTTACAGGCAAAAACTTAAAACTACTAAGCCAGTATTAAGGACTGTTAAGAGATGGACCAACGACACAGAGCAGGTCTTACAAGCCTGTTTTGAATGCACTGACTGGAGTGTTTTTGAAGCGGCAGCCACTGACCTGGACGAGCTCACAGAGACCGTAACATCCTACATTAGTTTCTGTGAGGAGTTATGCATCCCTACCAGGACCTACTTATCATTTAACAATGATAAACCATGGTTCACACCAAAACTTAGACAGCTTCGTCAGGTCAAAGAGGATGCCTACAGGAGTGGGGACAGGATTCTCTACAATAAAACCAGAAACACTTTGACAAGGGATATTGATGTGGCTAAAAAGAACTATGCCAAAAAGCTGGAAAACCAGTTTTCTGCTAACGGCCCTGCATCAGTGTTACCAATCAGTGTTACCAATTACAAAACATCTCCCCCCAATATCGATGGCAATAAACTTCTCGCTAATGACCTGAATATGTTCTACTGCAGATTTGACACCTTCGACCAGACACCCCCTACACAGCAATCAACACCTCTACCCACCTCCAGCCACAACCGCCCTGACCATCTTTCTACACAGCCACCAACACCTACAGACATCTCCCTCTCCCCCCCCCAGATTTTCAGATCAGTGAGGATAATGTGTGTCAGGTCTTCAGTAAACAGAAGAGAAGGAAAGTGCCAGGCCCACACGGTGTCTCACCAGCCTGTCTGAGAACCTGTGCTGACCAGCTGGCTCCCATTTTCTCGCAGATCTTCAACAGATCATTGGAACAGTGCATAGTTCCATCCTGCTTTAAATGCTCCACCATCATCCCAATCCAGAAGAAACAAAAGATCACCGGACTCAACGACTATAGACCTGTTGCGTTAACATCTGTGGTCATGAAGTCATTTGAAAGACTGGTTCTAGCATATCTGAAAGACATCACCGGACCTTTGGTGGACCCCCTGCAGTTTGCCTATAGAGTAAACCGGTCTGTGGATGATGCAGTCAACATGGGACTGCATTATACCCTTCAACACCTGGACAAACCAGGGAACTACGCAAGGATTCTGTTTGTGGACTTTAGTTCTGCCTTCAACACCATCGTCCCATCACTGCTCGATCACAAACTGACCCAACTCTCTGTTCCCAGCTCTGTCTGTCAGTGGATCACCAGCTTTCTGACAGATACACAAAGGCTAGTCAGAATTGGCAAAATCACGTTTGACAGCCGCACCATATGTACGGGTGCCCCCCAAGGATGTGTTCTCTCCCCACTGCTGTTCTGCCTGTACACGACTGCACCACAAAAGATCCCTCCGTCAAGCTCCTGAAGTTTGCGGACGACACTACTGTTATCAGCCTCACCCGGAACGGTGACGAGTCTACATACAGACAGGAGTTGGAGTGGATGGCTTCATGGTGCTTTATGGATACAACAACCTGGAGCTGAACACGCTCAAAACGGTGGAGATGATAGTGGACTTCAGGAGAAACCCTCCTGCACTCCCCCCACTCACCATCATGAACAGCACTGTGGCTGCAGTGGAGTCATTCAGGTTCTTGGGCACCACCATCTCTCACATAGACTCTATTGTGAAGAAAGCCCAGCAGAGACTGTACTTCTTTCGTCAGCTGAGGAAGTTCAACCTGCCACAGGAGCTGCTCGTGCAGTTCTACAGATATGGCTTTTGAGAATGCGTGTTTTTTCACCCGCAGTACTGCAATTCGTCATTCACATTCACGCAGTTTACTGCGGTTTGAAAAGCCAGCTTTGAAGTTACAACATCAAAACCCATTGTTACAACATCAAAACCCATTCCTGCAGATGTGAAATATGACAAAGTCAAAAAGAGCGAATTTGCGGAGGGGGGAAATGTCCAGCAGGGAAACTGATGAGGTCACTCGCTACATCAAACCGCTGTCATGAAAAATGGAATGGATGTTCTTGGCTGATGGAAGATGAACAAACAATCCAACCCAACACATGTTAAAGCGCTAAAGCTACAGTGGATTTAAAAAATGTTCCTCCACAAAAACACGTTTACAAAGCCTAATATTGGTAAGTAAAGGGTTTTCAAATTATAACTAAATATTAATTAAATGCGTAATGTAGCCAGAGTAGGCCATATTGGCTATTTGCATTATTCTTTAAATATTCAACTTCACCATCGCCTTAAGGCCGGATCATGAAGAGAAATTGACGAAACAAATCTCGTCTTCACTTTAGTTTTCAGATCGGGATTTATATTAGAGTAGCCTTATAAAAATGTTTAGTTAGACACTGCACAGTCCCACAGTATTCTACACTATAATAAATATAATTTATTATATTCAGTATTAATAATATTATTAAAAGCTATACAATTTACAAAACGCAGAACCTTTTTGAAGGATTTCATTTTCAAATCGCTAAAGCACTTTAACAGTTGGGAAAAGAAACATCCCAGCAGTTCCAAGTAAGGACACTTAAAAAATGCCTTTTGAGTTGGAATAATTTGTTCCTGAAATAGCAACACAGGCCCTGTATGTGCCGTTCACATATATTCAGTTAATATGGAATATGAATACTTATATTAATAATAACAATGATAAGTAGGATGTCGTTTATTTATTTATTGTTTTTCTTAATAAATAACCTACTATAAAATAAAAACATTAATGTATGCTATGGATAAGGATTTAATGAATGCTCCGTAAATGTGGCATTACAAAACTTCAGTCATATATTTGCTAATTTTATATATATATATATTTTATTATATATATATATATATAAACCTGCTGTCCAGCGCAGAGCACGTTATGCGCATATGTGGGTCCGACCGCTTACACGTTGCTTATACGCACAGGATGTACAGCGATAATATCTTTACAGATGAAAATAATAATAATAAAGGATTAAAATGTAAATTTTTTGATTATTTACTACATAAATAAAAAAACACTGCCTCCATGCCTTCTTCATGTCGAGGGGCTTTTTCAGCTTATTTATGACAATTGGCATTTTATATTATTATTACTAGCAGTATTGTTTATTATTTATTACATGCATATTTCTATTAGTTTTAATAAACAAGTGTAGATTTGTCCACCTGTGGGGTTTCGGAGATGTCTGCATCACCATATGGGGCATAAGAACAGGATGTGTGTTTGGATATAACTCAGTAGTTTGACCACATTTCGTTATTATTGTTCATTTATTCGTTTGCTGGAGATTAGAGCTGAATTTAGAAATTGTTTTGAAACAAATCTTTGCACTTAACTAACGAAATTAAATATGTAGGCTAATGGATTCAGATGAGACATGGATGCAGTGGTTATATTTATAAGAAAAATAGTAATTTTTGTAACATTTTAATCTCTATTTTTTCCTATATAGAGATATTTGTGTTTTGCTGTACATCCTGTGTGTATTAAGCTTTTGAATCCACATAGGCGCATAACAAACGCGCTGGACTTTGTGAGCCTCCGATTGGCCTTTACTTTCACTTTCTTTCTTTCGTGGAAAACGGTGTTGTATGCACAGACATCCATTAGCCTACATAATTAATTTTGTTTGTTAAGCGCAAAAATTTGTTTCAAAACTATTTCTAAATTTAGTTCTAATTTCCAGCAAAGGAATAAATGAACAATAATAATGAAGTCTGAATCCTTGGATTTACTCAATTTGTTTTACCTTAAGTGGCTGTAAACAATTTATTTGGGCTGAATTTAAACAAACAAATTAAGTTGAACATTGTTAAATTTAAATTGTTTGTTTAAATTCAACACAAATAAATTGTTTGTAACAGTTTTGCAGACATTTTTTTCAGTGTGGTAAAAAACGGAGTTATATCCAAACACACATGCTGACCCATATGGTTCAAAACCTGACAGGTGGACAAATCTAAGCTTCAGATGACTTTAATATTTTTTTAATAATTCCAAGTTTAAGTGTTGGAACATTAAATGAATAGGGCATGTGGGGATAACTGGGAATAGAACATAACCAGGAAGCTGCAGGTACACGGACCAAGTTTGCAATGCAGTTTACAAATATTCGTTGGAACAATAGATTTGAATGTAGACCAAAAATGTAGACCTACTAAGAAACTAGCTATAATTTAATAAAATTATTTATTATTAATATTAATGATGATGATAAATATAAAATATTAGTTTAAATATACAATGTTTTAAGCAGCATTTCTACTTTTAAGTAAGTCATTTTTATTTATTTTTCCCTCTAGTTTCCCATATCTAACTTCATGTGCGTGTTTATAAACCGGAATTTAAACCGGTTTTCCTGACAAAAGCTTGACCAAAAGAGCCAAGCAGGGACCATTAGCATACGAAAAGCGGAATGGGGGTGGGGGACTTATAGCTGCTGTCTAACTAACTGAAAAACCAATGCCTCTATCGATTCCATTAGCGTGGGGACTTCATACAAAAAAAGTTTTAATATGCATTTATAGCACCTTTTTAATAATTTAGACTATTTTTATCAACACTGAAAAAGAAATCAGCTACAAATAAAAGTCGGCTTATAAGGTGTATGAAATGTGTACGCTATAAATGATATAACCAACCTTTAAACCCTAAATTACAATAGGCTGTTAGTTAAACAATATCTCTACAGAGGAATGTCTGCATCAGCGAGAAAGAAAATAAACATCTCATTCCGTGCAACCTTTGTCTTTGTTTAACAGCAAAGTGCATCCTAATTATTTATATTTTGATCCAAGTTTGGTCTTAAATCGTGTTTCAGTGTACACAAAAATATTCAGATAGGTTATTTGACAGTAGCCTATTTGTACTGAATGAGAGAGAATGATGACGTTACACGTGAACACGAGGACGCAAGACCGCTGAAGAACGCATAATGAGAAACAGCCATAGACTCCGTTGCTAAGAAAGCCCAGCAGAGACTGTACTTCCTTCGTCAGCTGAGGTCCTGAAGAAGTTCAACCTGCCACATGAGCTGCTCGTACAGTTCTACTCAGCTTTTAAGACCAGTGCAGCTCGATGACGTATAATGTCTCAGACACCGCGTGTAGTCCCGTTTAGCAACTTGATAGCAACCGTCCTTTTAAAGAAGCGTAACCGATTTAAAAATTCAAGAGTGTGATGTAACTGATGTGTTTTATGTCGTAGAGTAAAACGTAAAAGTATCTTGAGTTTGTGTTAGCCATGAACCTTGTTTGAGCGATTTAACTGAAATCCTATTGGAAAAACACATTGACTCTGGGACGAGAGAACTGGAACTGCTAAAATGCTAACTCGCTTTCAGGTTTTTTGGCATACAAATTGACGTCATAGTTTATCCACTCTATTGGAACTGAACTTCGGCGGATGATGATGACGTTACACGAGAACACGAGGACGCAAGATCCCTGAAGAACGCATATTGAGAAACAGCCAAGATTTCGACTGGAGGAGCGCATGTTTTTTTTGTAAGTCGCACAAACAGTGCGCAGGGTGCCGTGTCTGATTTGAGTTGAATATGAAACACAGATGTGTTCACACTGCATGATTATCTGGGCTAGCGTTTTGTCGCTGCTTTGTTTACACTGCAAGATGGATCGGCGACAGGGAGATTCACACTGCATGACTTCAAAATAGGAAGAATCGCAGACAACTTTCTTACGTCTCGTGGGGTGGGCTTAATGGGGTGGAAAATCACAGAGCTTGATCCACGCTGGCATTTCACCCTTTGGGTTTTAGGTTTTGAAGAAGGAAAAAAATTCCACCATCCCGTCCAAGCTTTTAGGACATTTAGTATATTTAGAAAAAAACTAATATTTTATGTTTGTCATCATCATCATTTTTAACAATAATAAATAATTAAATTATAGCTGTAGTTTTCTTATTAGTCTGTGCAGAAATTAATCCCACTGTCAATAAAATCTTTACTGCTCTGCCTCAGTGTTGTAATTGTGTGAAATGAAAATGCACTCAGAAATCGACCTGTGCCCATAATGTCCATTGGTTAATCCGGCCCTGCTTATAGGAATTGTATTATCGAACGCATATTCGTACATCTCTAATAAAGTAGCCTATCCGTTGATTTGTTTGTGTCCAAGCAAACATGGCGGACACACACACTCGCGCACACACACACCAAATTCACAGAAAACCGAGAGCGCAGCACAACGCATTAAAATGGTCTGCTAT
>CAIGQQ010024463.1:0-11836 GCA_903798035.1 Danio albolineatus
TAGGCCTTCTCAATGTCAAAGAAAACTGCTAACATATACTCTTTCATAATAAAAGCTTTTCTAATTTCATTTTCAAATAAAATCAAGGCATCTGTTGTGGATCTATTTTTCCTGAACCCACTTTGAAAGGTTGTTAATATTTCCTTTTTCTCTAATATATAATTTAATCGCTTCACAATCATTTTTTTCCATTACTTTACATATTGTGGATGTAAGAGCTATATGCCTATAACTGCTAGGTTTTGTTTTGTCTTTCCCAGGCTTGGCTAAGGGAAGCATGACTGCAGTCTTCCATTGCTTGGGCAAAACACCCTCGTTCCATATGCGATTAATTACCTCTAACAATGTCTCTAATGCTTTAACTGGTAACTTCTTTAAAATTTGATAACTTATCATATCCTTACCTGGTGTTGTATTCTTAGAATTACAAATAGCTATTTTCATCTCAAAATACTCAAATTCATCATCTAGGCTACTATTAAAATCTAGCTTTTTTTTACATACATTTCCATATAATTCCATAATTTGTTGACGTTTTGTTAAAAATACATCATCTAAATTTTCAGTGCTGTGAGCTTTAGCAAATGTTTGAGCCAACATTGTGACTTTTTCTTTATTTGTAATTGCGATATTCCCATTTTCCTCCATCACAGGTATTTTCCTGGAGCTATCAATTCCATTCATCTTTTTGATCATATGCCAAATTGTATTCATATCAGTTTCCCTTCTTATTGTATTGCAAAAATTTTGCCAGGCTGCCCTCTTTGTGCTCTTAATAATCTTTTTAACATATGCTTTTTTTCTTTGATAATCTAAGACTGCTTCTGGAGTGAGCATTCTTTTTAAAAAATTAAATGCTTTACGTCTTTCTTTGATTGCCCTTAAGCATTCTTCAGACCACCAAGGTACATTTTTCCTTTTCCTTGTGCCATTTGCTAATGGGATTGATTGTAATGCTGCAGAGTAAATGCCATCTACTACCTTACCATATACTTGGTCAATATTTCCCTCTAATGTTATATTTTTAAAAAGGTCTTCACATATTGCATGGAATTTTCCCCAATCTGCACTTTTGTATACCCATCTTATACCATTATTACAGTTTTGTGTATGAACCTTATTTTTAATTTCACAAATGATAGGAAAATTATCGCTTCCAAGATTATTTTCAGAGACTGACCATTTAGATTTACCAGCTAGTGATGCTGAGACTATTGTGAGATCCAAGCATGATACGTTACCTTTTCTTATATCTATTCTTGTTGGTTTGCCATCATTTAGACACACTAGAGATTTATCTTCCATGAAATTTTCTATTATTTCACCATTTTTGTCTGTTTTCCTACTACCCCAAATACTATTGTGAGCATTAAATCACCACATACAATAATTTTATTTGATGTTTCACCTATAGTGCTTTCCAATGTGTCTCCTGCTAATTCTAAACAAGGATTATAAAAGTTTACTATTCTGATTACCCCATACTCACCCATTACTTCAGTGCATATGCTTTCTGTTTCACTTTCATTATTTACATATCTAAAAATCACATTTTCTTTAATGAAAGTTGCACACCCTCCACCTCTACCATTATTCCTGTCTTTCCTTATTACTTCATAACCATTCAGCTTGAAATGTAATGATTTGCATAGCCAAGTTTCTTGGATACAAATTATATCAGGAGCTTTGTTCATATTTTCAATGTATTTTTTAAACTCCTGTCCATTAGCAATCAAACTCCTGGCATTCCAATGAAGCAATAGGAAAGACATGACAATGTTAAGTATCACTACATTGTGACGCATCATAACTTGCCGTCATAGTCCACTCTATCTTACCTTCTTTTGCTTTCAATATCTTGTGTATTTGTTCAGCCGATATACCTGTACAATTCAGGAATTTGTTTGCACATTCTGCCACAATTTTAATCTTGTCAGATCTTCTTTCTACTTGTGCAGTTCCATTCACCACTGCACAAATGAACGCCACAAAGTCAGTTTTATTCACACTTATATTGTCTATGGATTCATTCTGAAACATGTTCTTTTGTTTCTCAGACTCATTCAATTGAAGATTTTGTGCATGCTCCCTATGCGTTTGTATTTCTGTTACCTGTTTTACTTTGCGAGCTGCTTCTGCATATGTTAGATTTTGATTGGTCTTTACCTTTTGTATTTCACGTGCCTGCTGTTGTACTGGACAACCTGCATACGCAGCGCTATGTTCGCCTCCACAGTTGCAACATTTCATCTTAGTTCCTTCTCTACACTTCCCATACTGATGCTCCTCACCACATTTTGCACAACGCATTTTCCCTTTACAAACAGCAGCCGAATGTCCTATGCGTTGGCAGTTATAACAACGAAGAGGAGGAGGAACATATTCTCGTACCTTATAACTGATGAAGCCTATTTTCACCTTTGCTGGTAAATTTTTATCCTCAAAGTGTATCAACACAGAAAGGCTTTCACATTTTATATCGTCCTTCCACATCATTAGTCTCCTAGCCATACCAACTTTGCCTCCACTCAAGTTCCCTTTAATTTCTTCCATAGTTACATTTAAAGGTACACCTGAGATGACCCCACTCTTTTTTGACCCTACTTCAGTGCAGTTTATTTTACCACCAGCCAATGCTTTTAGTTTTAGTATCTTTGCTCTTTGCATTTCGTCTTTACATTTAATCAAGACTCTACCATTACTTAGACACGTTGCCCCTTTTACTGATCCTATTTCTTTTTCTATTGCTTTTGATAGTTTAACAGGATGCATATATTGTTCTGACTGTTTGACAAAAGTGACTAAGATTTTAATATCTCTTTCCTCGTTAACTGTCGTTACCCTTTGTCCCGTCTCCTTATTTCCGCCTGAACACATCTGCTCATATTCTGACTCATCACCCATGTTATTTCCTTTTTTTCTTTTATTATATCGCACTTCATGGAATTTTGTTGCCTGGTTGTCATCGTCCGATTCATCATCCATTGTGTCTACCCAAGACTTATTCCAAATTGTCCTTTCTATTTAATATTTTACCACGAATGTCCTCAAATTCGTATAAGCGTCCTGAAACCGGCGTCGTCCAGAAGCAGCGTCTCACAACCGAAAGCTTGATCACAGAGCAGGAGCGGCGCAGCCTTATGACGTTTTTCTTCTTCTTCTGGAGTTTTATCTGGCGGTTTAAGTTTAACTTTAAGGTGCATTTTCCGCCACCTACTGAATTGGAGTATGGAGCGCAACATGGTTGGAGATCTTGTTATTAGCAACGAAATACTACATAGATGTAATATTCGGGCTATATATATATATATATATATATATATATATATATATATATATATAATTCAATATCTTAATAAATCTTAATTATTAAAAAAGGGGTATATCTATAATGTGTGTTACTGTTATAAAACTGTAAGAAAAAAGAGGATTCCAGCATAAAGGAGACATTTATTAATAATACATCTCTCTCTTTATACCATAATATACATGACACGTTTGACCTTTCTTACTTCTAGGTAGGTTATTAAATATAAGTGTTATTATATTTTATATCCGAGAAAACAGCAGCTCCTCCATTCAGCTGCGTCTGTTTACAGCACACATACAAACATACAGAAGTTAGTCAAACTGAGAATCAAAGTTGCTCTTCTTTATATACTCAAAATATACCGTTACAGGGACCAAAATCCTTAAGAGAATTATTATTATTATTATTATTATTATTATTATTATTATTATTATTATCTTCTACAGCGCTTCACGGAAATCGCGCACTGCACCTGGATATGGCGGCGCGGTGTCGTTGCTGTCAGTGGCGTTCTAAAAAAGAATGTGTTCGAGAAACGGTCGATGACGTTGATGAACTAGTGTGAGCTGCATTAGTGTCTGACCATCGCTGACATTAGCGGTGTGTAAAGATCTTTCTAAAAGTATCATTTTAGGTTATTGCAGACTTTGATTCAGACAGTTTTACTCCCCTGTTGTTCCTGATGCGTCCAGTAGGGGGATAAAAGATACATGGCCAAATAATAGATTAGAAGTCATCTCTTACAGATTAGTAAATGTCCTGTTCATAAATATACTTTTATTTTTATTTTTTTAGGTAAATATAAAAGCTAAGTTAATGTATCAGAAAGTGAGTTTAAATATTCAAACAACTGATACACTCACCATACTATTTTAGATATACAAAAGCCCAATTGCGGCGCCACGGTGGCGCGTGAGTAGCACGTTCGCCTCACAGCAAGAAGGTCGCTGGTTCGATCCCCGGTTGGGGCAGGTCCCGGTTGGGCCAGTTGGCATTTCTGTGTGGAGTTTGCATGTTCTCCCCGTGGTTGCGTGGGTTTCCTCCGGGTGCTCCGGTTTCCCCCACAGTCCAAAGACATGCGGTACAGGTGAATTGGGTAAGCTAAATTGTCCATAGTGTATGTGTGTGAATGAGAATGTATGAATGTGTTTCCCAGAGATGGGTTGTGGCTGGAAGGGCATCCGCTGCGTAAAACAAATGCCGGATAAGTTGGCGGTTCATTCCGCTGTGGCGACCCCGGATTAATAAAGGGACTAAGCCGAAAAGAAAATGAATGAATGAATGAATGAAAAGCCCAATTGCAGATTAATTTAGATTCATTTAATTAGAAAAAATAAAAACACACATAGTTGGATAGTGTAACGATTAACTGTAGCCTAGTTATAAGTTTTCATATAGAGATGTGCTTTTTGTTGTATTGATTATATATAAGTTACATTGTGGAAATAACAAAATTATAACTGAAAAAATGCTTCTTTGTAAAGTTTCAAGGACCATTTAGCCATACCTGAGAAACAAAAACCCAGACAACATTTGATTTTTTTGGAACATTTATTTGAAAAAAAAAATCTTTTTTTTTTTTTTTTTGTGTTCTTCCTATTCCAGATATCTAATCCTTAAACAGTCAGGAGTGAAAAATGACAAGCAAAAAATAATTTAATGTCATTATAAATATATTATCTGGACCTACGTAAAACATTTAACAATATTCATATATATATATATATATATATATACTTTTTCAGCTGTTTGGACAGACTTTTTTTATTGTATTTGCAGAACATTTCCAGTCAAATGCATAACAAATCTTACAATAAGATATTCACATTTTAGCTTGACATCTTTAACCAGAATAACAAAAAGAAAAAAGCAAAGAAAGAAGAAAAAACAAGTAAAAAAACAAGAGCGGGTATACACAACATTTACCATAGAGAAGAGGAGTTTAGCTTTTGAAGTTTATTCACAGTTCTGGTCGCTTTACGGCTTGAAAGTCCTTTAAGAGTTTCAAAATAGATTTTTAAATCAGCCTTGAAATGGAAGATGTTCGGCTTCTGCTTCCAACATTTACACGTGTGTATATGAAACTTGCCTAATAATATCAAAAGATTTAACATAAACAGGAGATTCTTATCTATGTCTTTTTTATCTCTGTAAAATAAGACATCTCTTTTCTTAATGATAATTGTATGACCACTCAGTATATTAAATAGACATTCAACATCAAACCAGAAATATTTAACATACATACAATCAAAGAACAAACTCATAACAGTCTCGACATCCGTTCTGCAAAAAACACACGTCTCAGAAAGATCAGCTTTATATCTCTTGAGAAACTGGTTGTTTGGATATATTTTATGTATAATTTTAAAGCAGATTTCACTGATTTTATTAGTGACACAATATTTGTTGTTGTAAGTCCAGACCAAGTTCCAGTTGATATTCTCAAATGGGTTTTTCCAGAAGTACTTGTGTCTAAAAGTTGCAGGATAATGAATCAAACTTCTAAGAAATGTATTATTACATTTTCTATCTTTGATATCAACACCATCTAATATAATCTCATTTTTAACTGTTAGTTTATTTGCTTCACTGTAACCCTGCAAAAGCCTCACCAGGCCGGCTGGTATTGCATCAATTACTCTACTATAATCTCGTGGAGGTGCTGGAAAACTAAACTTCTCTAAAGATTCAGTATAAGTCAGTAAATATCCTTCATCGTTTAATAACTGTGAGACCAATAGAATATCTTTTTAACCCAGTTATCATAAAAATGATTTGTTCTTATATCTGACAGTTTTATTATTCCATATTATTTGTTTATGGGGAGAAAAATTGTGTTTGTATAGAAAAATCCAACATAAAAGAGCCTGCCTGTGAAAATTAGACAACTGAATGGGGAGTTTATTAATCTCAAAGTCACACTGTAAAATAAACTCGATACCACCGACTTTTTCAAAAATAAGGTTTGGGATTAAATACCATATTTCATTTATATGTTTAATATAATGTTTAATCCAATTCAGCTTAAAAATTTTATTGGAAGAATCAAAATCAAGCACATTCATACCTCCTTGATTATATGGATTGCATCAAATATTTTTATTTAAATAGTGAGGTTTGTTTTTCCATATGAAATTAAACAGCCCTGAATCATTTTATTTAATAACTGATTTTGGTACATCCAATACTTTAGCAGAGTACACCAATCGTGATAGTGTTTAGTCTGGCTGGAGTAAAAGCAGTTTATACAGGCCTAATGAGCATGTCAATATAATCAGACCCTTAAGAATTTCTTCATGTCTGCAGAACAAAACACTGTTGTCCAATGGCTTTCCTCATTTTTCTTGAACATAATCTATAGTTAACACTTTAAACTGCACTATTTGGCTGTTTTTTTGCTCCTGTATTCTCTTCATTTGCATTCAGCAGAAGAAACTCAAACAGGTTTGGAACAAATGGAGGGTGAGTAAATGACCGAATTGTATTTCACTACCCCTTTAATGCTTCCGTAAGTAAAGATAAAGTTAAATATCATTACTGAAGATATTGCTAAAGAATGGCAGGAAATGTGGAATACAGATAAAAAGAGACGACATTTCATGAAAAAAGAAACTAATTAAGAAGTTGTAGAAGTAGGTTGGATGAGTTAATTACGAGGATGAGATTTGGACTCAGATATTAATATGAAGTAATGTGTTTTAGACAAACAAGTCAAAGTGGATTAAAGTTTTTCAAAATTGTCTTAAAATGTTTAAATGTTTTGATCAGTTTTACATACTGAATATCTGTGTGTCTTTGTGTGTGAGAGAGCAGATATAGTGTAAAGTGGAAAACGAGGGAGAAATGTATCAATAAGTCATCATGACTGCAACAGTAAGTGGCAAAAAAGACTTTTATTTTGCCGTGGCGTATGACGTCATAAGGCTGCGCAGCTCCTGCGCTGTGATTCGACTAGAGAAAGGTTTGTTTTAACTTTTACACAGATATAAAACGATTGATTAAAGTTCCAGCTTTTTCACCCGATGCTAAATGATGTACCTGCTGTTGAAACTATTATTTTAACCCTTTATACAACGTAGTACTGTTTTACTCACAGTAATGAGGGCTATTGTTAAACTTTATTTTAGTGATGGGCAAAGCGAGGCTTCATGAAACACTGAAACAATCGAAGCAAATGTGTCGAAGCTTCGAAACGTTTTGAAACCCCACTCAACGGTGACATCTAGTGGTCATTTTCCATGCATTGCACTGGAACAGCTTCAGCAAACAACCAATTGAGCAAATTAAGGTGTTAAACCCCACTTTGAGAGATCAGATCTTCAATCGGTTTAGTGGAGTGGGTAGGGTTCCTGACTTCAATGCAGGTATAGTGGGTTCGAATCCAGGCTGATACAATAATTTTGAAATCCTTTAATATCAGTTTGAATTGCTCTGTTCTTGTATCATTTTGTTTTAACATTGGTCTGACATACGAATAAACACTTTGTGAATAAATATGTGTTGTTTTGGTCATCACCTACGGCTGTGGCCAGAAGTTAACAATAATTATTTATATTTTTCATAAAATTGACTATTTATTGTATGTTATTAATATTTACCCTAAACCCAACCATCACAGTAATGTAAAATGTTATTATTATACAGTTTTACAAAAATGATGCCGATGGCGTATCAGCAGCTGTATCCTATCACAAACTACACCATAAAACAGTAACATGACTAAAATACAAAAAAACATGTTTCAAAGTGTTTGTACAAGTCGGGATTCGAACCCAAAAGTCATTTGAAGCACAGTAGCAACATTCACACGCACAGTCCACCAAGCCATATGAGACAGAAGTTTACTCAGAAGACCCTGTCAGCCAAATGAGGATTCGCCAGGTCCCGAAGCGCTTCTGAACTGATCGATGCTTTGAATCACTTAAGTCACGTGACCAGGTGCTTCGAAACACTTTAGTCACGTGACCTGGTGGTTCGAAACACTTTAGTCACGTGACTTAGGTGTTTCGGATCCTGCTTCGGTGTAGTGTTTCGAAACACTTGCGCTTCGGGATCTCGACACTGTGTCGAAACGTCAGTTTCACGTCAGCCATCCCTACTTTATTTGTCCCCGAGAGGGAATTTGTCTTGAGCAAAAAAGTGCGACAACATTACTGTAAGCAGACAATAAAATAAATAAAACAAACAAAACAATTAAGAACACATCTGAGTAAAGTTTGAGAAAGGTAACAGAAATGTGTATAAGAAGTGTTTTAACGAAGGTTTAATTTATTAAACAGCATAATGTCATTCCATTCTAAGTAAACATCACTATAAATAAGAAATGGAGAACTAGTTTTAATCAGGTCGTTTGTGGCAGTTGTTTCTTGCTCGGACTTACCTGATTCTGTTTGTTAATTACTCTCATATAAAGAAACTGTTGAAGCAAGTGTTGAAGAGAAGTTATTTCGTTTCTGTTCATTGTTTTATTTGTTTTAAACTGAAAATTTTTATTGTTTTGTTCATTTTAAACAGGATAAAGTGTCCAAACGCAGAGAAAAACTCCTGCTGAAGCGACTGATCTCCACACTGTTATAAAGATGGCGTTTATTAAAGAGGAGAATGAAGATGTGAAGATTGAAGAAACATTCAGAGTCAAACATGAAGATCCGCAGGAACAAACAGGTTGATTTTCATTCTCAAAGACCAACTCAGTCATTTGATCCTCATTCAGATATATTTTAATAAGAAGAATACTAAATTAAATCCATCTTCCAGCCCTGAGTGTGCTGCCTAGTTCTCCTAAACACACATCAGCACTCACTGAAAGACAGGAATGAGTTTCTTTCTTGTTACTTCTTGTTACTTGTCCTCATGTCTTTTGTCTAGGGCTGGGTATCGTTCCAAAATTTTCGATACCGATACCCTGAATTCGATACCGGTTCCGAACGATACTTTTTTCGATACTTTTATTTTAAGAAATATATTTTAACAAGATTACATAACACAATCTCAGAGAAACTTTGGTTTCATTTTTTTCAGGATGTTTGTGACACTTTTCACAGCAGGCTTATCTTTGAAGACCAATAAACAAAGGAACAAAAGCACAAAATGAACAAAGTGTAGTAAACACAATATATTAGTGCAGACAGTTTTAATAAAGTTCAAGCAGTTTTAAGTCAATCAGTTTTAAGTGTTTGTGAGGCTTACTGCTGCTTAAAGGTATAATTCACCCAAAAATTCAAATTCTGTCATTAATTATCTACAAATGAAAATATTTTGGATTTAATCCAAGAGCTTTCTGATCCTCACATCGTTGAATATTTATTGAAATTATTTTTGTTTACTTTGTGCACAGAAGTATTCTTGCAGCTTCATATAATTATGATTGAACCACTTTTATCACATGAACTTATTTAGACTATTTTTTTGGTTCCTTTCTGGGCATTGAAAAATGCATATCCAGTGAATCTATGGGAGGATCAGAAAGCTCTTGAATTAAATCCAAATTATCTTTATTTGTGTTCTGAAGGTAAACAAAGATCTTATGGGTTTGGAACAACATTAGGGTGGACATTTAAATAAGACAAGTTTAATGTAAACTTCATCATTTACTGTTAACCTTAAAGCATTTTAGTATTGTATGTATTTTTACATTTCGGAGCCCCAGCCATCGCACAGTTATCCTCATTAGTCACGGAGGACGACGCTTGTGCTGGGCACATTGTTGAAGTCAGGAAAATACTGAGGATGATGATGATGATGACTGCGCTGGCGTGATCTTCTTGCAGTCAAACACGGAGCAACTTTCTGCTCATAAATTAATTCCGTGTACTGCGAGGTGTTTTATTGTGGTGCATACATTTATACATGTGACAGCATTCACGAGTTGTGCTTGTTGTTTTTCCCCTTTAAGAGAGCTGAAAGTGACGGGGTGTGTTTCCCCTTTAAGAGTGTGTTTCCCCTTTAAGAGTGTGTTTCCCCTTTAAGAGTGTGTTTCCCCTTTAAGCGTGTGTGTCGAGGAGGAAAATAAGGCGATCGGTTCATAAAGTGTTCATCCCGCGTTTGATGTCTCTTCCTTTAATTTTCTCCGCGTAAACGGCCACATTATCATATTTGACGTGTTGCCAGTCTTGGTCGCGATAACTTTTTTACAGATATTGCATCGCACGCTGTTGCCGCCAATCTTTGCATAATGTAGCCATACTTTTAATCGCTTAAACATTGTTTGCGTTGAATTTATGATATGCTTTAAAGTGTAGTGTACGCATTACAGCCTCACATTTGACAAGCTCTGGGCGAGTGGGCGTAATACTGCCGTAAACTATTGATTTTCAAGACAGCCTCGCAGCAGGCTGATTCAGGCTCATCACCAGCATTTGATCCGGGCATGTTAAGGGATGCCGCAGGTTTTCTAGCTCACTGACGTTGACAAGATTATACCCTTGGGTATCGAAATTTGGTACCGAACGAAAATGATTTTTTCGATACTCGATAGTATCGAGACGATTCGGTCGGTGCTTAAAAAGTATCGAACTCGATACCCAGCCCTACTTAATATAAAGTGGGACCAGCATGGTAATCAGTTGACATAAACATAGGCCTAACATTAACACTGACAATAAACCACCCTTTTGCTTCTATTTTACTATGTTTGTGGTCAATTTTCCTTGCTAAGAGCGAAACAAATAACATACATTACACATATAGTACCTGCTGAATTTGAAGGTAAAGCACCATTTCTAGTTGATTCAATCTCATTTTCAGACTCAGGACCATCACTGTCCAGCAAAAGTTTCTCTATAACATAGACAAAATTATTAGGTAACAACTTTAACAACATTCAACAAATATCTATAACCAATGATGGTGGTCCTGGTGATAACTCAGGCCTGCTTTACCTTGGGGATCAATATGGATTTCATCTAGGCCCTGTCCTTTAAACTGTGAAAGCTGTCCTCGTTCCATGGCCATCAAGACTTTGCTGATTTTGCCAGCTGCAATGTGCCTTCAGGAAGCCTGTAATATTGCCTGTGGACCCTGATGTCATGCCCTAAAAAGTCAGCGAGGTAATCCCATTTCATTCTCTTTTAAGTTCAGCACCTTGGACATGGTGGCCATATGCTTTCGTAGTTTGGTGGAGGACAATGCCTCGGGATGCTTTGCTCCACAGCTATTTGCTATGTTACGAATGATGTCAGATCCTCTGAAGTAAGTAAGAGCTTGGGGTCTTCCAAACATAAAGACGTTCTTATCTGGCACATCACAGCTGCGGCGAGTCTTCATCAGTAGTTCCATTGAAATCACCATATTTGGGGTGAGTAAAATGGGGACTTTTCGGCCACGTTTCCCTCGGATTTCGATTCTTTGAAGATGATTACAAAGTGACTTCTCTAGATCGGACAGAGCAAGCTCAACATCTGGATGAGTTGAGAATGTGTCCCTTAGTGTAAACGAATTAAGTGACATCTTAGACACCTCTCCTTCCCTCCTTCGATTGAACAGTATCACCTGACAAAGCATGACTTTGGCAAGTCCTCCCCA